>JASXTE010000213.1:0-80128 GCA_030280995.1 Hemileia vastatrix | reverse complement strand
ACAAATTCGATCGATGAATGAATAAATACGTATATTATTTAAATAAGGGGGGGGGGGGGGGGGTAGAGAAGACGTGTAAACCCTCTTTGAAGTAAACTCAGAAGAGAAGCTTGAATAGCGGAAATTTATGCACGTCACGTACAATGTACTATAGCTGATGATGGAAAATAAAAAAAAATTCTGAGTAATATATGCTGATTATTTCCTAATTTAAATTATCGGTAGTAAATAATATTGAAGAGAACTTAAGTCGAAGCTTCGACTTATTCTTGAAAATGAGATAAAGCTATCACTTTAGCAGGATAAGACTAAGATTTAAATGCAAGGGAAAGAACAGGTGGCATATTTAATTGGAACATACATAAGAATCACCCCTAATTAACTAAACCTTATAGAACAAATCCTAAAGGATCTATAGTGTATAAAGCAGCGAGAACAACTACGAGACCTCAAATGCTAACTCCGTTTGATAAGCTTGTTCAGCGGCTAGAGATAAGAGGTATTTGTTAGTCAGGAGGAAGACCTACTCGGTGAGGTAGAATGATTCATTTTGAAGTACATTAAATCATTCATCATTATCGAACTTTATGAAATAGTTACGCTAACTATTATTCCTTAATAATAACTTATGAACACTAGGTAGGTTTAGTTACATTCTTAAGTATTCATGTGTCCGAACTCTAGCAGCAAAGCTAAAGCTTAAGACAATGAAAAAGTATTCAATAAATATAGAAGGAAAGAACATTAGTGTAAGGATAGATAATAAAAGGGTTGCGCAAATACCGGATGTAAAACTGAAGAACAAGAAGACCTTCCTTGTCAATCCTACAAATCCTTTCACTAAACTGAAAAAACTATGAAGAGCGAGCAATCTGAAGATCATTTCGGTAATAAATAGACCCTGTACCATCTGTCAATCTACTCAAGATGTAGAGATACATCATGTGAGATAAATCAAGAAGTCTAGTCAACATATTCAAAAGGATTATATGACGAAAAGATAATAAATCGGAAACAGATTACGCTATGTAGAACTTGTCATATTGAGCATCATAGACAGTGCAAAAACGCAATAATGCTAATTAGGCTCATATCATAATATAAAGTATTTAGAATTGGTGCGAGCCGTATGAAGTGAAAGCTTCACGTACGGTTCTGAGAGGTCTTGTCACCCTAAGGGTTGGAGTCATCTGATCTATGGTAATATTTACTACTCTACCTTTTATAGCACTACTATTTATTACATATATTTAACTCAATATATATTCTTCCTGTACATGTACAACTTCAAACAGTTCGAGTATATATTACAAAAATGTAATAGATCCGATCCCCCTTATAAATAGCATGGTATAGCATAGCAAGGTACAGCTATTGTATAGCATAGTATGGCAGGAGGGGAAGTGATGGGGGGGGTGTTTCGTAGCTACTCCTCGGAGGCTCTCACGTCCCCAGCTTTCGATGGAGCGGAGCGAGCCTCATTATTTACCCTTTTCGCACCAATATAGAATTAAATGAGTCCTTTCGATTAACGCACCCTGCTTTGATAGTCTGAACCCTCAAGTAAAAAAAATTTTATTGCGCTGCGCATCACCTTTTTCATCCTTTGCATGTGCCTGTTTTTAAAGTCCTTTTAATAGGGTTGCTATTGTTTTCGTTTAGGCCTGAGAGTATATGAGTCAATGAGTGATATGTTGAGGTTTTTAAAACTAAAAAAATCATTCCATCGAGCGCCATACCATATGTTTGTTATATTATATAACAAACATCATATTTTAGGTATAAATATGCTATATATCATTATATGATGCCTATAATAGGCCTAGCATATTATGTAGTGATAATATGATAATATCATGCGGATAAAGTGATATGGATGGGGGGGGGGGGAGGGTAAATAAAAACATTTATATTTTAAATATATAAAAATGATGATATATTCATATAAAACTGGGCTGGCTAAACCTGATTTTTGTTGAAAAAGGAGGTATGTGGAGGGCGAAGAGATAAGTAAAGGGCGACGGGTGTGATAATGTTAATAAATAAGGATGTAGACTTTATAAAGTCAATAAATAGTACACTAAAGCATATACTGCGATAAATATAATAATAATATAGCAGCATATTATATTTAACTTTAATTTTAATCTGGGGTGGGGTCTCGGATTCCAAGAATAAAATCCGAACAGATCTATAGGATTTGAATACAATCTCATCTCTATGAGATAAACAATACTATAGAACCCATGTAATGTAATCCTATTCAATCCGTTTAATTTTTAAAAATTGAAATAGATAGAGGAAGAGGGTTTACGTGAGCGCACGGTGGCGGGTAGTAAAATAAAATCCTATAAGATCCTATGAATATTTAATAGGAAACGAAACGACATGTAGTTCTATAATACGATAAATAATAGGAAACATAGAAAAAAGTATGCTCTAGAGATGATTTAAGTATCATCCTAACTCCCTTCGATAAACCAAACATTTTTAAACAATATCCTCTATATATCGTAGGCTTCTGCTTAAGATAAGATTATATTAATAAGTGCCTTCTGTAAGTAGCCATGTGTGACGTAAGTAACGTAACTTCGGATGAAAATATTTTTAGTTAATGGGGGTGATCGTGTTTTATCATCTTATTATTATAATAATAATAATACGAAGACTAAAACTATCAGGCAGTTTCTCTCTGTAGTAGAGAGGGAAGATAACAGGTAATAAAGTTAGGTAAAATAGTAAAAGTATGTTTAATTAAATTAAATAATAAATCTTATAAGATAATATAGTATAGAGTTGTGGAGAGTGATAAGATAGATATAATTTAAGCAGAACGATCCGATCAGTTTAGAAGGGAACTATGATTTATAAAGAGAGAAATCAAACAACTCACAATGAAATAAAATGACAATTATTTGAGCCTATAGCCCACTAGAGCAATTCGAAGTACAGAGTCTAATAAGTATTCAAATTCCTATAGTAGGACTAAATATATCTATAACAAATATAGGTTTTTATACTATAATGTCAGTCATGATACTAATGGTTCTTCACATGATAGGTTTTGCAAAGTCTCAGAGAATAATTAGTAATAGGTTTAGTCTATTTATGGAGTCAATTTATGCTACGATTAATACTATAGTACGAGAGCAAATAGGTTCAAGAAATGAGATTTATATACCTTTTATTTATGCGCTATTTACATTTATTCTAACTATCAATCTAATTGGAAACGTACCTTATTCATTTACAGTATCAACTAGTGCAGTAGTGTCGCTAGGTATATCCGTGATGATTTGACTAGGGGTAACAGTACTATCGATTGATAAACATAGACTTCATTTTATGAGTTATTTTGTTCCCGCAGGAACACCACTCATACTAGTGCCAGTTCTCGTAATAATTGAACTGATTTCCTACATGGCCCGAGCCGTTTCACTAGGGGTTCGTCTGTTTGCGAACGTCGTGTCAGGTCACTGTCTAATGCTAATTCTAAGTGGGTTCATATATGCAGGTATGACATCAGGTGCAATTATGTTTGTTTGTACTCTAATTCCTATAACACTATTCCTTATAATTGTTGGGCTAGAAATGGCTGTGTCATTCATTCAAGCTTATGTTTTTACAATTCTGGTATGTATTTATATTAAGGACGCTATAGACCTTCACTAAGAGTAACATTACGACACTATAAGATATAAAAAAGATATTTATAAATATCCCCTCATGTCAATAATATTGAGATGTGTCTAGATACTTTGGGTCTTGTCCTGTATATATCCCGTCAGTCATTAAGCTCTCATCCCAGCCTCAACATTCCACCTCTTAAAATAATGATTATTTTATAAATGAGATGGGATGTAAAATAAAAAGATAAAATAAACCATAAGAGGAGTATATAATGGGCCCATCGTTAATTCACCACACTCATCCTTCAACTCCTATAGCATCCCTCCTCCGCATGGTAAGGATGAGATAAAGAGAAGAGTGGTAGTTGCCTCCCTTTCTACTCTACGTTTAAAGAGGGTTAAGTTAGGCTAGTGTTCGCACATTTTGTTATAATAATCAGATAAATGTCACGAAAGCTAAGTATATATATTATTATTATTTACCTTATAGAGCTATATTGACCTCTCGAGGTATGCCATGCCATAGACACGAGAGTATGTGTTTTAAGCTTAACCTATATATGTATGTACAGTAAATATGATTTTATACCACGAAGGCCGTGAACAATAAAAACCTTGTATAAATCGTGAAGTACCCACGCATTTGTGTGCCATATCGTAGCTCAGCTCACATTTTGTGTTTGTTTTGTAGCTTTAACGATGTCATGCCATCCTATATGCAGCAGCTGCCGTGACCATAGTGATTATCTTATATAAGAGGGGTAAGTTTTCATATGACAATTATTAGACTCAGTCTCTAAAAAAAAATCGAAAAATTCGATGAGGAAATAAAAGGTGCTGTGCCGCCAACTCCTATAAGGCCACCTATACTATATATCGCACAGACATTATTCCTTTAAATCCTCCTATCCTGTCGGAGTAAGGTGTTACCACCTTCACCTTCTATATAGATATCACTTGGATGATGATGGATATACAGAGTTTTATTACAGATAACAATCAGACGTATTTCCATATTGCAACCTTATTTTAAGCAATGGTAAAACTGTTACTAATATGTTTTACTATATATTATATATAATAATATAAAATAGTTAATAACAGCCTTTACTATATTATGCCACTATGCGGTACAATCACCCTTTCTCGATATATCGAAATGAAAATGTTTTTAATGCAATATCATTTTGAACGATTAGTTTACCTAGTACCCCCACTTTTTTATCCTATTCAATGCAATACCAGCATATATTTTAATATAAGGTGTAGCCATATACCCAAGGCCTTTGCACATTGAATTGAGTAGGATATATAGATAAAAGAGGGGGGGGGGTAGTCTAATGACACTATAATAGCTTATCAAAAGTAGTTGATGTGGATAAACAGATCAATGTGATGTGCGGTATCATGTAAGTTATAAAATAAATACGTTTTGATAAGTCTAAGGGTTTATCAAAATAAAAACCGGTTTTTATTATTATTATATATAATAATGGTTACAACCCTGCTTTTTATAACCTTTATCTCATATAGTATATACAAAATGCCTAAAAAAAATGATGTAATAGTATATAAATAAGAGTAAAAACCCTCATGTTGTAGTTGTAGTTGTAGTTGTGGTTGTAGTTGTAGTCTACGGATAAAAAATGTGATTTTAATTATAAATTAAGGCTAGGGCTTGCTAAGGGGGGTGGGGGGGGGGGGGGGAGTGAGCTCCCTTCCATATATCCATATGAATAGTCATTTATATCTAAGTAAAGTCATCATATAATGCGATGTTTTTCACCCTGCTTCGCAGAGTTGAAGACACCTTTGCTCTACGATGAGATGGTATATAAATAAAAAGATAAGGGGGATATTGATGAGTGTGTAGTATTTGTAATTAATATCCAAGGATATGAGTAAAAGCCTGCGTGGAGAGTGAGGGGGGGGTGGATAGATTAGATTGTTCACCAAAAAATTAAAGTAGGGTCACCCACCCCTAACTTTATATATGGTTTTAAGGTATACATACGCAACAAAGTTAACGTAATTATTTTTTTTGGGTTTTATAATCTGCTGTAGGATCATAAGATGAGTGCAGAGTGTATAGAATAGTGTTGAGTCAGATCATTTGATGAAGAGTGTTTTCCGAGCATACCATGCGCAAAACTCGTTTTAGAGCCAGCCATATTAATATATGGTTCAATGTGAAAGACACGCGTGTGCATCCCTTAGCAAGGCTAGAAGGTATACCTTTAATACGCTAAATAACTCTCATTCAATAAACTATAAACTACGCAGGTTTGTGAAATCCTTATAGATTTAATCTATGTTTATAACAAAACAGGGATAAATGTGAGGAAATAAGTGTAAAACGTGTAACACGGGTGCCAAGACTCATTAATGAAATTTTTGTCCTTCCATTTCAATTGAAATGGAAATGGAAATTGAAATTCTAAAGAGATTCACGGATGCTAAGTAAAGATGATAAACTCCAAAGGCACATGTGAGATATACTTATCAATGCCACATATGCAATTAACAGTACAGTATATAAAAAAAGATGGTATTGTTGGAGATAAACAAACCCTTAATGTTATATAAATATATATTATAGCCATCATGATGGCTATATTAAATAATAACGGGATTAAAAAGTAATAGTAGGACACCCACACAAGCATCCTGACCCGATAGGGTATAATATAATTAAGTATAGTATTCTCGCGATGAGATAGAGATGGGTTCCGATAGAATAAAAGCAGCACGCACTCCTTATTCTCTGTTAAGTATAAAAAGAGAAAGAGTTTGAATATTCCCTTCTCACATATATGCGTGTTGAGAGGAGTAGGTGGTATAACGGAGCGAGACACCTAGATACTACTATATTCTATTCTATAAAAGAATAGGTTATAGGATCTAGGGGATAGGCATAATAATAAGAGAGACTAATTTTGATAGCCTTGCAATAAAAAGGTAAGTTTACGAGAGAGGGGGGGGGGAAGTAATATCACAGAGAGGAGGAATAAGATCACAGAGAGAGGGATGATCAGGTGAAGGGTATAAATAAAAATTTTTTTTTTTTATAAAAAAAATTTTTAATTTAATTTTAATTAAATTAAAGAGGTAAGTCGGTAGGTATATTGTTTTAAGCTGTCGAATCAGGTAGAGATAAAAAAAAAATGGCTTCACATTTTTTTATGATAAAATACCCAAGGTAAGGTGTTTTTAAATAATAAAAAATGGAGGGGGGGGGTGGTAGAGTTATGAACTAACAGTTATATCAAGATGTAACTTAACTAGCAGGTACTAATAATACCTAGTAAAGAACAAGCAACGTAAATAATCAATCCCCATTGAGTTGAGAGGGAGAGTTTGAGGTATACTGAGCACCACACATACAGTGCTGCGTTTTGTGTAGGGTGATGATAATAGAAGTGTTAGTTAAACGGTATAACACATACCTTACGCGTATGAGTTGAGAGTTCGATTCTTTCACACTTTATTAAAAATAATAACAACTGCCATATACTTTATATTTTATTCATCTACGTTTTTATAAATAAGGTAGAAGAGAGATAAAAGCTTAAGCACCAGGGAATACGATAGAGTACAAACAGTGTCAGTATCCATATAAAATGGAATGTACCACTTTCATGGTCTTTTAAAGCCGATTATATAAAAATATAGTATAAAAAAAGGGGGTGGGGGGGGGGGGTAATAAATATTAATAATAATGTACATTTTTCCAAAGTGTAGTGTAGATACAGAATACGATAAAGTAGCACGGTATTAGTCTAATGATAGTGTATAAAATAGTCCAGAGGATATAATATGAGCGAGCGATATTTTTTATTTATAAAAAAATAGATTTGTGCTCAGTCTTTCGTTGAGCACATAAAAGATATTTATATGTTTATGTTTAAAAGGACAACGGGATATGGAATGTAAAGTGCTCCCGAGACCGTACGAATCATATAATGGTTTAATAGTGCAAGTCAAATAGAGAGGTATATAATAGGAATAAAATAAAGAGGTTAAATGTGCTCAGTAGTTATAGTTAATGATTCACTAAATACAGAGTCTATATAAATATATAACCCCTCACTTTTTTTTCAACACGTGCGTGGAAGGGAGGGAAACAGAATGCGATAGGAGCTATAGCCTGGGATTCGACATAATTTTTTTGTCGCTATATAAGAGAAGAATAAAAAGAGCCTTTTTCTCAATCTCAACACTTCAGTTGTATGACTAAGTCCAAAGCGAGCTAACCTGAGGGATATAAGATGATGTTGCAGGGTGATGTGATGCATTTTTAATTTTACGTGGAAGTTGTATCTATGTAAGATAAATAAATTTTTATGTGTGATATGAGCGCTATATGAGCTATATAATCATCAAGGACTCATAAACAAGTGCTTAAACATTCCATATATAGACACAGGTGTGGGGGGGGGGGAACGGGTGTAAAGTTATGAGGTGTGAGAGTAACAACCCAAAAGGATTAAATAATAACGGATTAACACTATAGAATGTACGATAAGTGTATAAAGAAAGATAATGCCAAATTGAAACCCACTAACACGACGGGCATTATGTATGCCTAGTATATAGGTATAGATGATTGTAACTTAAAATGTACAGGGCGTAGCATAAGCACACAATGCTTTACATGAACGAAGTTTTAGGGTATGGGTATTATAAGGTCGTGTACGGTATTAGAATAAATAAGCCGTAAAGATCCGCTATACCTAAGATATATAAAGGGTTGCGCAAGCGCATGCGCTTGCGCTTGCGCGGCGGGTTACCCTCAGATGTATCGATATTGTAAATAAAGTGGGCCTCTGTGATGTGTCAACATCAAGATGAGGTATACCTCAACCCTACTTAAAATTTTTGAGCGTTAGTGCTTTAGGAATGGGTGAAGAGATATCAGTTGTAATAAGGGGGGGGGAAATAAGTTTTCAGTTCATATTCCTCTCTAAACTACGCAGGTCACGTAGTTGAGAAAAGTATTTGAATCATAGCCCTATTTGATAGGGTAGCCATAATATGGCGGTAATATTAGCTAATCTAAGTAAGATGTACACACATTTAAGTGATGTTTGTTCACACAGCTATTAAGGCTAATATTAATCTATTTAATAGAAGAGGGTTAGTTTAAGATAGTGATGAATATGTTACACAGGTCAGATGCCTATATATAGATACGAAAAGTATCTTGGTCGGGGGGGGGATAAAGAGATTGATATGAATTGATTTAATTTATAAATCACAACCCTTTTCAATAGTTATAGTTCTACAGATGATATAGCTGAGCACAGTGAAGTATGATAAAATACTAACGGTGTCATATCCTTAAAAAAAAAGAACAGACCAAAACAATACCCTATAAATAAGATTAAGATTTTATTTATAAAAATAGGCTTTATTATAGGAGATAACTTCAAGTAAGGAATAATAATAGGAGAGGGAGGTAACAAATATGTGAAGGTGAAGGGTGGGGGTCCTATAAGGTGAGCAATGTTAAGCTTACCTCATGTTAAACATGTTGTATGATGAGACCCTGAACCAAAAGCTTTATGATATGATATGATATGATATGATAAGATATGATATCTTAGGGGGGGGTTGGTGGTAGGGTGCGCTCCGTCTTCCGCTAGAGGAGCTTGCATCTAATAAAAAAAAATGTTTATTTTTCCATTTACGACAGTATATGCCGATGCAGCCTACCCTTGACAATATGGGTTTCAAGATTGTGCAAGTCCTACACATGAGGGTATTGTCATTCTTCATGATACAATTTGTTTTTACGTGCGCCGTTTAACCCTACCTGACGTAGCCTATAAAATAAGGGTATCCAACCTGACGGAAGAATGGATAAAAGCACTTTTTCCGGATGTTAGTGGAAACTCTAAAGTCCGAAGCGAGAATGAAAGCGGCACTTGTATGATATTTCAATATAGAATGTGTCCGCAAGCTAAGATTGTCATGATTAGGATAACGAACCCGATTAACTATAAAGTGGTGCCCCAAAGCATGGCTGTAGAAGAAATAGTAGAGGACAGTTCTGAATGAGGATCAAGATACGGTAAAAGTCTTTGATGCATCTGTCAGTCTTCAGCACAGCATCGCATAGATGTGAAATATGGCGGGAATCTAAAACAATCAATAACGTCATATATAGGTAACTCGGGATACTCTAAGGGTCAAAAAACCTATGAGTACGGAGCCTTCGTACTAGGAAGTTATAATACTAAATATATAAACAATAAGAGTTCAAGATATTATAGTAAAAAAGCTTCTGAAGGGGGGCAGGTAAACCAAAAGGTTGATTTTAATATAAACATTAACTGTGATCAGGGCGTTCATAACATAAAATCAAATACTCATAAAATAAATAATGTAATTCACGAAATGGGCCAACTTGAGAATATCATTTCAAGCTATGAAGCAATAAAGAGCGAACGTGGGAACCTAACACCAGGAACAAACAAAGAGACTATAGATGAAATGTCTCTAGCATGAATAGAGAGAACATCTAAAGATATCATTGCAGGTAAATTCAAATTCAGTCCTGCAAGTCATAATTCCTAACCTCCCCCCTCTCTATACCTGTTCTTTCTCTCACAACAGCGAGAGAGGGGATGAGCCACAGAGAAAAAGGGGGGGGGAGTGACAAGGGAGAGAGATGAAGTCATTCAGAGAGCTATGGCTCAAGTGCTTGAAAGAATTTATGAGCCTCTTTTTATGGAGACAAGTCATGGTTTTAGGACAGATCAGTGTAGCCACGGTGCTATAAAATACATCAAAACCTATTTCAGAAGTGTAACATGAATTATTGAAGCAGATTTCAAAAGTTGTTTTGACAGGATTCCACATGATAAACTAATAGCAATTATAAGCGATAAAATTGGATGTCCTAAAACACTTGCTCTGATTAAGAGTGGGCTCAAATCAGGTAAAATTATACCCATCCCTTCCTCTATCCACCAACCTTATTCATCACAAGAGCGAGGGGGAGGATGAGTTGCAGAGGGGAGTGATAAAGGATCCTCAGTAAAAAGGACATATGGCGTTATAAATAAACTACTAGCCCATATTTATCTACATACTCTAGATAAATACATAGCAGAGCTTATAAAGTCGGAAGAATATAATAGATGTAACCGAAGAAGACAGAATCCTGACTACGCACGAATGCTGTATAGACTCAAAAACAATCATGAGGATACAGTTGAAATTCGAAAAAAAATGCGAAATATACATACAGTAAGAAGGCCTTATTATGATTCAATATGACCCCCCTCCCCCGCATATGACGTGTGGAAGGGGGGGAGGAGAATAAATTATGTAAGATATGCTGAACATTTTATTATTGCATACACAGGAACTCACAAAGAAGCTATTGAACTGAGACATAAACTAAGAATATTCTGTAAGGATGTACTAGGACTGGATATAAATGACGATCAAACTAGGGTAGTTAAATTTAATAAAGGGGGGGGGGTACATTTTATAGGTGCTCGAATGAGTGATAAGATCCTTAAAGAAAACCCGATAAGAATAGCCAAATATGGTAAAAGATTTATATTTAATAAACAAGTTCGAATAGAAGTACCCAAACTAGATCTCCTAAAAAAACTAACAGAAAAAGGATATTTTAAATATAATCAAGCTATAAACAGATACGTCCCAACAGCTTTTCGTAGTATAACAAATAGGGATCATCCTGAAATTCTAAAATCCTTTAATGCGGTTAGCCAGGGTATTATAAATTATTATTCCTTTGCTGATAATAAGTCTTCTCTAGGTTCAATTATACATGGTATAAAAGGGTCCTGTGCTCTAACTCTAGCTCTAAAATTTAAACTAAGAACAGCAGCTAAAGTTTATGCAACCTTTGGAAAACATCTAACTTGAAAAGATACTAAAACAGGTAATAGTATCCGTTTTAAGCTCCTAAATTTAGTAGAACACGTACATTCCACATTAATAAGATAATTAAACCTAATAAAATAAAATAAAAATAGGCTCCTCAAAAAGACTAATATAACTAAATAGAATATAAAGTTTAGGCAGCTTGTGTGATTTGTGGGGGGGGGAATGTACTAGCTAAAATACATTTTGTACCTGCTAAAATACATCATGTAAGATCTGCTGCATCCAATATTCCATCCCTACTGGGATCAGAATCCGATCCTCTCAGGATCGGATAGGATCGAATCCTATATCTCTCTAACTGTTGTGAGGAAAAGAAGAAGATGGGTAGAGGAGAGGAGGGGTGGGGGGTATAAAGATAGAAGAGTGAGCCTTAATGATCAGATCATATCCAATATGGATAGACTGCTAAAATAACGGTAATTAAATATACTTTATATTTCATAATGTAAGCGGAGCACAGCCCTCCTTTGGCTCGGCTCACAATTCAAAAACAGCAACAATTTACGGCGTAAATAAAGGGTAATTAAATCCATCCATTTCGTTAAAAAATAATAATAAATTTGTGTTTAAGGTTTGCTGGAAAGCCGTATGAGCTGAAAGGTTCACGTACGGTTTGGGATGAGGTTTAAATTATTCTGTTTCGTGTAATTTCTTCCTACTTCACCTAGTTCTCATTTCATTTCTTGTATTTTGAGTACTGGGATCAATTCTAATTAATTTTAATAATGAGCGACAGGCAATTGTACATAAATATCAAACTCATGGAACTTTTATTGAACTGATTTGAACAATTACACCAGCTATAATTCTAGTGGCTATTGCTTTTCCAAGTTTCAAACTTCTATATCTGATTGATCCTATCTCTGATAAAGACCTATTTAATATAATAGCAAGTACGTCAATGATTAAGCGTATTAATAAATAATAAAGAAGTAACAGCTATGCCTATAATAAAAATTAAAACAACTTGTACAGCCGTAGTTCCTTATCAAGCTAGTAAAAGTTGCTCGCTCTGTTGGAATTAATATTAATAGATGAGTTTATCAATAACTAAGCCTACTAAATAAAAAAAATACTTTTGGGGGGGGGGGTACCCTTCTAGGAGATGCACAGCACATCTTTATAAAAGTTAGACGAGTAGCAATGTTAAGTTAATTTTTTCAGACTTAAGCACTCCAATAAATTTGAGTTTTTATGGTATCTGTTTACAAAGATTTGAAGTCTAAGCAAAACAGTGATATAATAAGCAAAGTAAAATAAACGTAAAACTCATCATTCACTTCAAGTAGTGACTAGAAACTATCATTTTATAAAATAGAGAGATTGAGATCAACAACCTCTTTTATAATAATAAAATAAAAACGATTCCTTTTGAGTATCGTTTTTATTAATTTTGATGCAGTAGCTCTAGCTTATTTATAATAGATGATGGGAGTTGTGATCCGATCCTTCTGGTATAGTGATCAATACGGATCATTTTACTTGAATTGAAGTTTATAAACTAGCAGGTATTTTCATTATTTAATATTGAGGCTACTGTACAAAACAATAACGGTCAACAAATGCCTATATATTATATATAATATATAAATAGGCTAATAGAGCTTGTAACTCCGTTACATTATACCTATGTTTAATTATAAAAAAATCATGGTAATAAATTTAAGTTATAAACTTAATCATGGTATAAAGTTATATTATAGTAATAATAATAAGGGTTTTATCATAGTGAGATAAAAATCTGTCTCATAAGTAAGTAATGACTTAATGATAATTAGGTGAATTGCAAAAATGTGTTGTTCTTATCAACTCTATTTGCAGCCATTTTGTACCTGCACCTTTCTATTCTTCTACTTTTTTCTTTTTATTTTTTAAAGCTCGAGTAAAATAAGGCATGAAATAACAACTCCGCTATAAGTAGGCTTGGAAAAAGAAGAATAAAATAAAATTTATAGTATTGAAAGGAGGCTGATGAAGAAGGTTCAACGACTAACAGGTGAGCAGTACAAGCAATAAACCTGACACGAGCGCCTAACTACCAGCCCCCAAGTAAGGCAGGTAGATGACATAGTCTAAACTTATAGGTAACTATAAGAACTTATTTTTAAATGAGATAAGGGTAATAAAAAGGGGATGAAGTAATTAGTCCAACTCTAACGGTGAAAGTGACAGGTAATCAGTGATTCTGGAGTTATGAGCTAAGTGATTTCATCAACGATGAAGGAGAGTCCATCGAATTTGATATGTACACAGTACCAGAAGCAGATATAGAGCAAGGTTCACTAAGACTTCTAGATGTAGATAATAGACTACTCATTCCAGTTCAAACTCATGTAAGATTTATTGTAACAGCTAATGATGTCATTCATGATTTTGCAGTACCCTCTCTTGGTCTTAAGATGGATTCAGTACCTGGTAGACTAAACCAGACTTCAGCTATTGCTGAGAGACATGGAGTATTCTACGGTCAATGTTCCGAACTATGTGGGGTCAATAACAATAAACAGGCCAGCCTGTCATGTGAATAACAGGTGTAAGTTCTGTGGGTGAATTGCAAGAACAAGTTCTTGAAAGTACAGAACTCAATTTGCAGCGAAGCTAATGTATGTATAACTGTGAAACGGTATATTTATTTATATATACAACATTAGAACGTTCAACGACTAACGGGTGAGTACAACAACCATAATCCCGACACGAGGACCCACCCTCCTTTTCCTTTAAAGGATTTTGATTTCTAAAAATGGGTAAAAGTAAAGGATGAAAACATAGTCTGAACTAGTAGGTGACTATTTGAAATTATATTTTTCATAAGATAATGATAACATATTTGCGCACATAACAATATAAGTATTGTAATTGAAGCAGTGTCCATTGATAAATACCTGAAGTGGCTAAATTCAATAGTATAAAGATTGAATAGGATCCAATTATATTTGGACCCTGTGTAACATCTTTAAGGAGGGTATATATATTATATATATATATAATATAAAAGGGTTTAAAAACGTTCTCTATTTTATTCTTTCTCTTCAACTCTATTTCAACATAAAAAAGGGTACAAAACAGGATAAAATATGGGAGGAGGGGGGGTAAATAGGAAGATAAATCTTTGCTATAAAAATAAAAAATGAAGCAAGCTAATATAACATCAGTTGTAACCTGTTATAGAATAGATAAGGTTAGTTACATGCTCTGTAAAAGACTTTATGAGTGTCTTAATATAAAAAGCCAGCCCTTTATTTATAAATAATAGAATATATATAATATATATAAAAGTGCATGGTATCATTTGTCCCTCAAAAAGCAAAATAGGACTAGGACTTAAATTGAGGTTATCAAGTGTGATCGATCTAATGATACCTTGTGATATAAGTAGAGTAGATAAAAATTATAAGATATAAGCAGGTGTATATTTATTTTAAGTTTAAGGGCAAGTTTAAGTGTTTGTAAGTACGACCCCCTTTTAACTCAAGAACTCTTGAACCTGTATGAGTGTTTGAAAGTAAGGGTTAAGTATATAAATACAGCTTTTAAAGCTGTCGTCTATCAAGGAACTACAGATAAAGCCTAATGATATGAATTGGAATTTAGGACATGTAAATTATATAGATAATAATCTTGAAAAGCTATTCTATTTATAAAGAATCATCCTGATAGGGATCCGATCCGATCAAGAGCTGAAATTATTACATAGAATTGAATAGAATTGAATAGAATAGAGTAGAATAGAATTATGCCTTGCCTTATAAGGCATAAATAGGGTTAATTTGTAGAGTTCTTGAAGAATCCCTAATTCATAAGTATTCTGTAACATTTAACTCGCAAAAGTGAGTTAAGTTTAGCTATGTAGATAGGTAAATTCAACTCTATATGATAATAAGACAAAAGTAGACTACATTTCCTGTGGGAGGTGTAAACCATGCCAGGAGATCCACATACATCATACCTAGTCAAACAGCATGTGCTGATTTTGTGTAGATATAAATACAATCTATAACCATCTAGGACTAACTACTTGGATAGAATAACCTGGATTTATATGAATGAGGGTTGGGTTATATTTAAAGGTCCCGAATGAGCTAATACTAAACCTGTTAGTATGTACCCGACAAAAGTACATTCAACTAGATGGACACACACACCTATAATAAATATTATATATACCAAGATGACTGAGTATTTGATCTAAATTAAAAAAAAAACAGGTCATTTTAACTCTATACTAGCAGTGCACATTCGATATGACCGTGAAGCTCGCCCGAGGTTATTCTCTTGTTGATGGGGTGTTAAACGTTTAGGTCATAAACTAATAGGAAAAGTGAATAAAAAACAAATTAAAACTTATCGAGGTATTATAATATTTGTAATAATTCCAATAATGTTACATTTCAGCATGTAAAACTTAATCATAATACTCCTTTCACCCCCTCCCACGCAGCTATAGCTGCGTGGGAGGGGGTTTAAACTATTCAATTCAATTCCTTTAAGAGATAAAAATTTTATAGTCCACTTTAAAATATGTTCTATATAGATCTATATATAGCTCTATATATATTATATATATATATATCCTTGGTTAATCTTGTCTTTAATTTGCCCATGGTTATAAATCCATGGTAGTTTTAGCTACGACAATCGAAAATAATATGGAGTGACTATAAAAAACTGTTGTATAAATCCCCCTTCATATATAAATTACAAAAATGTAAGTCGTTATTAAACGACTCATGGGGGGGGGGCTAATCGTAGGACTAAGATAATGTAGCTATGTTTAAATAACTAGGAGAGCCTAGTTACCTAGATTATAACAGTAACGAACTGTGTAAGTATATAGACACATGCCTAGTAAAGACATATATATAATATTTGTAACAAGATAAATGGATATCCTTAAACTTTCTAGTGAAGTGAGTTTATAATAAGCTTATTGCATATAGCATAGTAAATTGTATAGGCTATAAAACATAAGTAGTTTGTAGCATAGATAAAATACAAATAAATTAAACACCTTATCATTTCGAACAAATTTTTTTTGTTTTGGAGAACCTCAATAAATAAAAACTTTATAATCCATTTTAACTGCATAACGAAGTTCTTTGCAGTTGCAGTTGCAGTTGCAGTTGCAGTTGCATAAGAATTAACCTGTAAAAGGTATTACAGGTGTCGTTGTGAGAGGTATACAGACATCCAGTCTTTAAATGTAGCATGACGCGGTAGTGTAATACATGCGTGTTTATTAACCACTTCAGCTGCTTCTCATAAACCGAACGCTTTTAAAGTGTTATAGAATTTGTTATAATAGAATAAAAAGTTTGCCTGTTTATTGTAAAGGCATACTAATACATGCTGTTAACATCCTAAATAAATGTTTTAATGCTTTATTACACCTATGTAGATTAAAAAAATGGTGGAGGGGGGTGGAGCCTTTTGCCTTATATAGAGAGCGACGAACCCATAAATAAGTCTGATAGGATATGGTAAGCAGTTTTGTAAAACGATGACCGATATATATATTTTTAGCGATAGACGACTACTCATATTACATATATTTATAGTGACATAAACATAAAACTTCTCTCAGACAAGCTTCATAAAATGAAAGGCTGCTTCCATGATATACGTTATACATGCTATATTACGCTTTAAATATTTAATAGTAAGTTATCTTATGTTTAAGACATCATTATTAATATAATGTAAGGATAATGATACCTTAAAATATATATATACGTTAAAGAATAGAGGTGTTTTTATATAAAATACATACATTCTTCGCATTAACAAATGTATTAGGAAGATAGATCTTCTCGATTCAAATCTTTAAATCCAAAGCGATTATTTTACCATCATTGAATCATCATCCTTATAATCCTAATTATACAGCTATCCAGAATAAAAAAAATTTATAGTCCTCGCAGTCAATAAATAAAAATTTTTTTTATTTTTAATAGTGATAGTTATAATATCCATATCACGATCCATAATACTAACTATATAACTAATATACATTATATGCTGCTTATATAGAGACCATCCAATGTGAACATAGAATGTATACATATCCCAATTTGATATAATTCCCGCAGCCTGCTGTCAAGGCATACCTTGAATTATACAAATACTACCTTCACATCCCATATCATGAATATAATGATACATTTTGATAAAAAACTGGACCAGAACCTCTTTTTTATCTCCGCAGGAGAAACTTAAAAATCATCCTCAGAATCCCCCCCCATATCTATATATCGATAGCACTTATTTTATAAAAATTATATAAAATGGGGGGGGGTAAAAATAGCCTACCATCCTTTATTTATTTTTATAAAATAGTTTAACATTATAAAAAAATAGACCCGACCTCTTGTACTATTGAAGTAATAAAAATAACCTTCTATTTATAGAGAGAGATTCTTAATCTTAATGAGTATCATGTAAAATCATTAAAAGAGCAACACAACACTCATATGAAATGCGTTGCGTTAAGATATGGCGGGCGATCCATATCCCTATTAATGAAATAAATGCTTATGATGTTCGCGTCATATAAGTCTTTAATACTTTATATCCTTCAACCTCCATATAGAATGGAATGATTTTACAAGGAAAGCTTCATTAATAAACCTATTATTTATAATAGGTAAAAAAATAATAATGGATGACGCGAAACTTGTATTTAGCGCATAAATCATATCCAACTATCTGTCTGGAATTCAATGGGAGGGGGGGGGGTGTCTTCATATCATGAATAGAGAGCCGTTAATATCAACATTCATTAAAAGCAAGCTGGATACATCAGGCTCACCATGTGGGATGTATATCCCACAATATACATATAAACAGTACTCTACGTTATTTTATAATAAAATATCGAATAAAAGCAAGCATGCGTACAGCTGTATGCCATAGACCGTGTCAGAGCCTCAACAATAGTATAATTAAAATTTAAGTCATCGTATAAGCCTTTGTAGCTGTGAGGGATATAACCATTGCAAACGAAAACAACTCTAACATTATATAAACCATTATATAGGATTTGATATGAACATTGGTTTAATTCCAAGTACAACATGATCAGATTCAGATCCTTTGAATAAAGGGCCTAAAATAGAATTATATATATAACACGAATAAACTAACTCATCAGAGTCATATTATTATAAAATAATTTGTATGGACCCAGACCCTGATTAGATATAATATATAACCCACTTAAACTTATATAAACTCAGCATTTATAACATTGCATACACATATTCACTCCACAAAAATGTAAACAAACAGAACCATTAACTTTTTTATAAAAAGTAATATATAAGCATTATAAATAAAAACATAAAAAATATCTAAATAGGTTGGGTTGGCAAGCTATTAAAAATAAGACCCGACCCTAAAAAGGACAAAAAATAGCATATTACATTAAAATGTAATAGAACATTTTTTAATGTTATGCATTGCCTAAGTTAATAAATATTTATACACATTCATTTTTATAAAAGTTTGAATAAATTTTATTTTAATCAACAAAAGCTGTTAATGTGCTCTTCACTTTTTATCTATATCACTTTAACTCTATATAGCCTAACGGATATATATATTTATAACTTATAATAAAGGATAAAGTATAATAAATGTAAAGTGAAGTGGTCTGTAGGTATAGGTTTACTCTATACCCTATCCCAATATCTGTGGAATATGAACCATTTATCATTAACCTACTATCTATAGATCATAATTATATCCTGAGCTATATATCATATAATGATAAAAAATATGATATATATATATATTATATATATATATATATAATATTCGGCAATATATAATATCTCTATTCAATCTATACCTTAGGGTGATTTATATATTTTATATAGGGGGGGCTATAAAATATATATAGATCCCTTAAACCTATCATATAGGTGTATATATCTAGATATAAATTTATATAATGATACATATTATAGCAGCATCGTTGGCAGGTCGTATATTTGATGAGGAGGTAAAAAATAAAGTTGCTCTTTATCCTATTTATAACATAGAGGATCCATCCTATTATATCTATACTCTGTGTAATAATATCTGATCTATCATTAGCAGGTATACATTTATAATATGGGAACATAGTATAAGATCCTTTTTATAAGATTGAGTATAATTTGTCTGTATTTATATACGAGTGATGATAAGTTAAGTCGTAAGTAAGTAAAATATATTTTCCTTCCCTTTTGATATAAAATTTATAGTATGCTCGCTTACCCATTAAATTAAAATTTTATTTAATTATTAAAATCAAAAGTCACGATAGGGGGGTGCGGGGTTTTGTGAGAGATGAAAACAAAATATTCGGGTATTTATTTTTAAAATTACTATAATATAGACCTCTTTCCAACAAAGGTCTGGTCTATAGGGTGGGGAAGGTAAGAATAATAGTTATGAAATAACTAGCTGCAATGTCCAACTAAACCCTCTTTTTTTTATATTAATAAACTATCTCACCTTTAACCCTCGACATGAGATAAATAAATCTATAAGAATGAGTTAGAGGAAAGATATAACTCAAACATTGCTTTTATGTGTTACATATAGAACAGGGTAACCTCTCTTTACGTTTTTATTAAAATTTTTATTTTAATAAAAATTGATTTTTCGATGCGATGGTGGCCATTATTATAATAATAGCTATGTACCCGTACTATTAAGTATAAATAGAATAGAGATTCCCAGTATAAGCACATGCATATATGTGTGTGTGTGAGGGAGAGATGATATAATAGATGGGCCCGGCCCTTGCCCTTAAATGTATCCCCCCCCCTGCCAACCTTATATTTATAAAATATCGAACCCTCAACTTCTATATAAATAATGGCGCATTGCATATAAGGGTTAGTGAGTTTTTACTCACTCTTCTTCTCATGAAGATATTCTATATTTAACACACCATTGGCTTATAAAACTTTTAATAAAGACAACAATATAAGGTGGTTCGTATGAGTGTTCATATCAAAAGTAAGTGTATTAAGGGCTGGCTAAAAAACTATTAAAAATAGTGATAATAGGACGGACATATTGTAAGTTAATTTTATTAAATAATAATAAAAATATAAATATAGGGGGGGGTATATTCATAAGAATAAATATAAAAAAATAGACTATATATATTATATATAGAGAAAAAAACATCAACCTCATGGTGAGTAGCCGTATAAGTATAAGATAGTAGCGGTATAGTAGTAGTATTATAAAGTAGCCAAATAGTAGTAGTATAAGATAGTAGCCGTATAAAAGTAGCATAAAAGAGTGATAGTAGTAGTATAAGATAGTAGCTGTAGTAGTATAAGATAGTAGCAGTATAGAATAGAGGCTAAATAGAGATAGGAGCTAAAGGGGATACTATATGGATAGGGGGGGGGGGGGGGAAAAACTCTATGGATAAAGATAAAATATTTTTGATAAGGATAATGATATGGATATATATATAAATAAAAGTATGAAATTTAAAAACCAACCCACCCTTTGGATAATGATGATGGATGAAGTATATATATATGTATAATATAAGCACTGAGATGAAGTGTTTGAGATATGATATAGTGAGAGACGAGGGTGACATGAGATTTATTTTTTTTGTAAAAACATAATAAAAAAAATTGGGGGGACATGTGGCTGAGTGGTAATGGCGCATTATTTGAGCTAATGAATCTAAATAAGATCACGAGTTCGATCCTCGTCGTGTCCTTATAGAGCATAAGTAAATAATATAATATACTTATGTTGTTTAAATTTAGTAGGTTTTGCTTGCTATTATATATCCTGTCATCATAAATGGGGGGGGGTATAGGTGATTAAATGTTCGGTATACGTAGCGGTAGCTGTAGCAATAGCAGCAGCCTTGTGAAAATTTAGTCAACACTAAAGTTAAATCAAAAAAATAATATTTTTATATATTCTTCACTCTTTATTCTATTTCTCGCGATAGTAACGAGACTCAATAAGGAGATGTGGTATAAAGGGATGAACAGAATATAGGTAGGTATCTCGAGAAGATCATATCGATAGCCTATAACCCAACTAAAAATGAGTTTCAAGTATAAAAAGGTCAATTATTTAAATAAGGGTGAAGGGATATTATAGTGCAAAGAGATGATCGAAGGCATAAGCAAATTAATCAATGCTATTGACTAGATAATATGTGCACAGCACATTGCCCATATATATAATATATATATAATAATAAAAAAAAATTATAAAACACTAGCTAAAATAAATAAACCGTAACAGTATTTATTTTATATATATAATAATATATAGATAAATAATATCAATCATCACACGTATGATAATACTAGGTGTGGTACGTTTTTTATATATACCGCAGAGCGGATATATGCCCTCGCCTGCAATAAATACCTAATAGGGATTTATTTATTATATAATATATATATTAATATATAAATATAAATAAATATATATATATTATATATATATATAATAAACATAAAAAGCTAAGACTTTTATTTTATTAAAAAGGACTTTTATCTCAATCTTTGATTATACTAGACCCTTGAGAGTGATGTAGGTTTTGATATGAGATGTATTAGTTATGATTAGGTAGTGTAAGTAAAAATGATGATAAATCAATATCGTTCCCTTCAATAACTTTTTTGAATAAAAATTTAATTCATAAGTTCAATAAGACTCTTAAACAAGTGCGGGGGGGGGGGGGGGGGGGGGGGGGGGCGAAGATATTGTCCATAAGGTGTAGCAGCTGCGCAGCAGCGCATAAAAGATCCTAACGACAAGATAGCAGTTGTAATGAATGGGTGTAGAAGCTAATAATAGTACGTTCTAATTTTAATTATCATGGGTTTCATATAGTAGATATGAGTCCCTGACCTATGGTGTGTTCTTTTGCTCTACTAAGTCTAACACTGTCATCCGTATGTTATTTTAACAATGTAGAAGGTAGTGGTGTAGGAGTCGTGCTAGGATTTATGAGCACGGTGGGAGTCATGAGTCTATGATTTAGGGATGTAAGTGCTGAAGGTGCACTAGGAGGTTATCATACTTTTGATGTTCAACGTTCTCTAAATATAGGGGTACTTCTATTTATTGTAAGTGAAATATTTTTTTTTGTATCTATTTTCTGGGCTTATTTTCATTCAGCTCTAAGTCCGACAGTAGAACTAGGGTCTCAATGACCTGCTCCAGGTATTGAGCCGCTAAATGCTTTTGAGATTCCGCTTCTAAATACTGTTCTACTACTAGCTTCAGCCAGTTCACTAACTTATGCACATCATGCCCTAATCAATGGTAATAGGAGAACCTGTCTAATGGGTTTTATAATTACTCTAGTTCTTGCTGTAACTTTTACAGGTTTTCAAGCTCTAGAATATATGGAAGCCCCGTTTACCATTTCCGATGGAGTTTTTGGTAGTACTTTTTTCTTTAGTACTGGAACGCATGGACTTCACGTAATGGTAGGTACAATTATGCTAACAGTAGCTATATTCAGAGTCATTAGTTACCAACTAACAGACCATCATCATCTAGGTTTTGAGGCAGCAGCACTATATTGACATTTCGTTGACGTAGTTTGACTATTTCTATTCATTAGTGTTTATTGATGAGGATCTTAATTATATATAATATACACCTTGTCATTTTTTTTATGACAATTGTTTACAATATAATGAGTTAGCTACAATATGACAATTATATACTAATAAAAGTGGGATTGATAATATAAGCCCCCCTAAACTAAAGTAGCAAAAGCTACTAAACTTAACTCTAATTGAAATAAAAAAAAAATAACTTGACTTGATCCAAAGGGGGGGGGGGGGGGGGGATATAATATATATTTAATAGGTCTCCTGATTGAGTATGTTGTAGATCGAGTTAGCGTGTAGGATGGTATAGTGTAATGAAAAATCCTGTGGGTAGTGGGAAAAGATACTGTCAACTAATAGATGCTCTATATGGTGATGGTGTCAAAGAGGATTATATAGTATATACTATATATATATTTTATAGTAGTCATATGAGCTATCAGTACATAAGGTACGCTAGCAATGCTATGAATCGTATGACACAGCACCCAAACTTTTATCGGACAGTGTCCTAGAGACAGTGTTCATGATAATAGAGCAGCGGTTAAATGGTCCACTGTTTACGGGCCTAACGGATACTTAAACCTGGATGTAAAAAATATCTTATAATCATATCAATTTAGTTGATTGGGTAGGCATACATTACATTATTCGTGTTCTGAACGAATAGGTTCTACGAATTATAGAGCAATCCATAATGACATGGGGGGGGGGATAAAACCGGGTGTAAATTATGTTAATATGCTAGTACTATCTACGTATACAAGTTCCAGATCTTATAGAGATTTATGATTAGGCTAAAGACAATAGTAAAGGGATGATGCGGTTTTAATCCTAAAAGCAGTGTAAGGTAATAATACCTAAGATAATCAGTGCCTAGTATGGCGTCCGCCAGTAAGGTTAGGTTCTACAGGTTAGTCGGAAACTTCTGAATCGTCATCTCTAGTCTGTGGCTTTAAGAGTCATGTATAGGGTTGTAGAGTGACGGTAGGAGTAATAGTAATAGGTGCGTGCTAAACTAATTCATAATGCTATGGTACCAGGACTAATAATCCATATACCCACTCTGAGTATGAGGGTTTCAAACATCACTTCAGCCTTATCTAGTATGAGCCTTTAAAACCTAACAAGGTATTTTAGTTAAATCATAAATCCTAATAAAACCTGATTTTATCAGGTTTGACCCAACTTCAACTTCACGAGATAATCCTTCGGTTAAGAATTTTATAAAAAAAATAGCAATCGCTCGCCTTTTAAGTATTAACACGTTGGTACAATAAAAATAAGAGTTGTTAAGTCTACTTATAATAAGTAATAAGTAACGTATTATCCTAATATTGGTTTTTAAACAGCAGCACTGTATTGACATTTTGTTGATGTTGTCAGACTATTCATCTTCATGAGTGTTTATGGAGAAGAAAGGGTCTAAAACATCACTCATCATAAAGGATATATAAATAAAATGAAAACAAAAAAATGATAAGAGTAATGTAATGAATATCATTCTGCTTGGGTTTTATGGGTGGGGGGGCCAACAGTTAGGTACTAATAACACAACTAAGTTTGCAAGCCATAGTATATAAGGCAACTATATTTTTATATGGACTGCCACAGGGAAAATTTAAAAAATTATTATTTTTAATAAAAAATGGCCGAATATTATATTAAAGGTGTGTAAACTTATAATGTAGACTAGTTTATGTTAATCCTCGTCATTTTAATAAAATGAGAGGGCCAGAGGGTAAAGTAAACCCACTTTATTAAACTGTCTTCAAGACTTTTGTATAGTCAGTATTAAATAAATATAACAGTTTTTAACAAAAAATAGGCTGATGCTGGATGAAGGGGGGGGGGGGGATTAATAATAAGGTAGAGTCAAGTTTAGTTTGCATGATTGAGATGAATAAGCAGCAGCTTATAAACTTAACCTTGGTAGGTGAAATTGAAGAGATGTGAAACTTTATAGTATAACGAATGACAAGTAAATTGCGGCTATAGTAAATATACCCTATAAGAAATTTAATTTAGTAAAGGATATATAAATTAAACATCCGGCATATAAAGAAAATTCGTTAAATACGAATTAAATACATGATATATTTTATATAAATAACTTAAAGCAGGGTAGCAATACTCGACCTAGGTCTTTCTTTACAAGTATTGATTCAGGGCTGTGTGCATTATGTAGTAACAGTTGTAGTGCGGTATGACTCAGCCGAAACGCAGTAACATGTGGAACAAGTTATACCTATAGTACACTCAATAGCACAGGCATCATAGATGATGGATATATGTCGTAACACGACTAATAGATATATACTATCGAGGGATGGGATGAACTGTTATAATGTTAGTTAGGTATAATATTGCTTGATGCTGGTCCATATCCGCGGCCACCTCCGGCATGGAGGGTATGTTCTTTACCTCTGCCTTTATGCAGCTATCTAAAGATGTAATCAACTGACAAATCATCCTCACATAAAATTTGAATCAGTAGTATTAGGATGATGATGATCTTTTGTGTTCTTGACATTGTGTGGGCTGCGTCATTCCTTTGTAAGTTGTGTAGATCATAATAAAAGGATAAAAAAATCCCCTTACTTACAATACTATATAAGTAGGTATGTGGTAGTACCCATCCCCTAACTAAAACCCTATTGCGATTCTTTATATCATCATTTTGCTTTGTAGGCATATAACGATTCAGCTCAACACAACACAATAAAACACTACATAACTCAACACAACACTACATAACTCAACACAACGCGACAGGGTTTTAATTATTTTATAATTAAAACAAACCCCCCTGAATTAAACTGTAGATTAGTTAGGCTTTTTAACTATCTTGATCTTGTAAAGGCAATCTTTCCTTTCTATTCCTTCCCTTCCCGAGGGAGTTGATCTTTTCGAGGGGAGATAGTAGATGATAAAATTTGAGGACAGGACCTATCTAACAGCAGGTTCCTGGTTCCAGTCCGTAAAAAGGGCTGAAGGACATTCACTTCACACACTACACCCTAATGTGAAGGGAAGGAAGGGGCCGTGATAGATACGTGGCATAATCATGTAAATGTAATACACGAGGGTGAGTTGCTCTTGCTCGAGGGTTGTTTATTTATTTTTTAATAAAAAGGTAGTTTTAGCTCAGTCGGTAGAGTAGACACTTGTGGCGTGTCTGGTCCAGAGTTCGAATCTCTGAATCTACCCTAATCATAAATGACAACTATTTTAATAATAAAAAATAATATATTTAGCGCTCATTTATTATTGAATAAAAAAAATTTTTTATAAATTAAAAATCCCTCATAAAAAAACTATACTATCCGGAAATGAATAAAACCTCCCCGGGAGTCCCCTCATTTTTTTTTATAAAAATATAAATCTTGTGTAAAAAGAAAAAGAGTGGGGGGATGGGGTTGGGCAGAGAATTTCCTGACATTCTCGAAAGAGCATAGTGTGATTTTATTTATTCCGATGGTTTTCGAATATATTAGAGTTTTAGAATGGAGGGGTATGGAGGGGGGAGTATTATTCAATAATATCATTCATTTCAACCCATATAATGTAAAGTTATATAATGTAAAGTAAAATAATGTAAAGTAATGTAATGGTAAATGTAATGTAAGGTAAAGTAAGGTTAGGTGAAGTAACAGGGTTGGTGATATGTAATGGATGTAAGGATTAGAGGAGTAACGTAACCCTTTTTATAAGGTTAAATGGGTTACGTCTACCACTAAATAGAAATGAGGGAGTGTTTTGGGAGGGGGGAAAAGGAGGTAAACCCTAAAGCAAGTAAAGCAAAGTTAGGGTGTTTTATTAGTCATAGTTCAAAAGGTGTAAAAAGTTAGTTAGTGATGGATAGTTTAGGTGGGTTTAGGTTTGATATATATAAAAGTTAGCGTATTTAGTTTTATAAAAGGGGGGGTTGCACATTAAAGTAAATTAGGCGTAGTAATGAGGGGAAAAGGGGGGGGGTTTACCTAAAGTGAGTAAGTGAGTAGTAGTAAAGGTCTTTTGTTCACAGGGGTTAGGGTTAACCTAAAGGGGGGGGTTTTGAGGGAGTAGTAAAATTAGTCAACAAGGTTGTGTTAATGGGGGGGAATAAAGTGTGTTGGATAAGAAAAGGGATAAAAATTAGTCATGTTAGGTAATGTGATGTAATGTAATGTTATGTAATATAATGTAATGTTATGTAGTGTAGTGATATGTAATGTATAGCTAGGTAGAGTGATATACCTCTCTCAACTCACATTTTTTTAAAGTAAAATGAGATTAACCCTAAATGGCTAAGATTATAAATGAAGAAGGGGGGGTAGGTGGGCCAATTCAGAGAGAGGACGTTTCGTTTATAAAAATAGACATAGACAAATATGAATTGTATAGAGAGGGTAGGAGGGGGGGGGGGGAGGGCTTTTCACTTTACCGCACCCATATACACTTTAATAGAATAATATTTTATAGATAAGATATTTACTTATCTTTACATACATGGAAGAAGATGTGGACATATAACTCATGTATTCTCTTCTCTACACCACAATCCTATTAACCTAGATTAGATTATATAATTTTTTTATTCTATGAAATAATATGTTTTATTGTAAAATATAATATATATATCTCAGTATCTCACTATTGCAAGAGGGAGTTAATAGTAGGGTGGGGTTAAAATGGCTGTGGGAGGATGACGTGATAGAGATGATTAAATTGGTACAGTCCTATCAATAGGATATATTCACATGAAAATATAATCACATTCAACGAGCCCTCAAAAAATAATACACACACATATATTAATGACTGAGTATTCAAGAGATAGAATAAAATGTCGTTGAATAGAATAAAATAGAATGGAATAGAATTTTATATAATTTTATAAATAAAAATTTTATTTTATGACATTATGTGTTGGCAGTCAAACACCAACCCTCTTCAGATCCAACTACAGCAAGATATCACATATGTAACCTGCCGCTGTAATGTAACTAACGGGAGTGCATATAAAAACTTGCCGCTGTAATGTAACTAACAGGAGTGCATATAAAAAGCTTTGCCAAAATAGTGCTCACGTTATATGTGTTGCAGAAGGTAATTAATAAAAATAAATAAAACCTTCATGAACCGAATCCTGGCAGCTTAGGGTGTGGGATATCGATTTCATAGAATAGGGTGTTATTTTATAGAAAAGGAAGAGAGTAGAGTAGGATGTCGAATTTAATAGAATAGAATGTAATATCATAGTATAGAATAAAATGTAATGTGATTGTGATGTGAAAGACTCTCAATTATATTTTTAATATAAAAAATATCAGCATTTGTTAAGTAAAGTATTCGAGAGGTTCTGTGTAGTAGGCTAGGCCGTTTATGATACAGCTATAATATTATTATCATTATAATATACGTTCGTTTGTTTTCACGCTAGTAGGACTTGATGATGTAACTAAGGTATGTGGGGGGGGGATGGGGATGATGAGAGGTAATGTTAAAGAGACTATAGGTATGTTTAACCTAAATTCTTTCCCCACACACACATATATGTGTGTGTGAAGGTGCACGGAGGATGAAGGTGTTTAAAAGGTAAAAAAACCTTTCTAAAACTAAAATCCGAGGGTTTGTGTAGGTGTGCGTAGACCTATAAAACATACATATATATATGTATGTATAATAATAATGTATAGCTGAGCTATCACCCGTTAGCTTTATAGCCTATCATACATTTTAACACTCTCGTATGCGAGGCGAGGGGTACACAAATGACATAAATCAGAGGAGTTCCCCGCATATTTTATTTATAAAAATATATATACGGACCGACCGACATTATAGGATATGATAATTTTTTTTATAAAGGTGCTTGTGCTTTTAAATGTTGTATATTATATATCCTCATAATATAGTTGAATATTATATACCCTCGGGTACTTTCCAGGTATAACATACATATAAGAGCGAGGCAGGCTGCCTGAAATGATGAGCATAAAAGGGGGGGGGTATGGGTGGAACTAAAATAAACCTATCGAGCACAATCGGTTAGTATATGTTTATATAGATATAAGGATAGGTTCAACTCCTTTCAGATATAATAAGAATCTTGTAGAGCTGCTCATTTATTTAAATAAAATTAAAGTAAAGTCCGAATTCTTATGGATCCAAAGTCCTAATATTTTATAGTCCCTATAAAAGGTATAGCGACAAGCTAGTGGGTTATTCAATTCAATTCATAAGGTATTGTATAGCATAGTATGCTATGCTATAAACAACTGTTTGATGGTTTAGAATATAGAGTATTGCTCCCATGTTCTGTAAATAGAGTAGCCTAACCTAGGCAGCTAGAGCTCTATATAAAATGTTTTACTTTACAGTATAGTTGAAAGAGAGTATATGTACTCACAAGAGTATCGCTGAAAATAAATTAAACAGCAATAAACGACCTGAGTTAATATTATTAAATAATAAAAGGGGGGGGGGCTAAAACCCTTATCACTATTAATTAATGAGCTGTCTATATAGATAGAATATCCTATCTATCTATATATATAGATAGGATGCTTAATAATAATTAATATCCTATCTTCTCTGATGACTATCAGTTATGGATATCCACTTGAACCAATGAATTAATTTTACGATAAGTAGGTAGGTAATACATACATAGTGAAAATGATAAAAAAAATCTCTCTCAGGTGATGAGAGATAAGGGGGTAAGGTGGAAAGGAGAATAAGATGGATATAGAGGATCTGAATAGATAAAAAAATATATATATAGATAGATAATTATTTAATAATAATGGTTTGCTATATATAGAGGTATATATGGGGATATATAGATATATAGGGTATTAAAAATAATAGTTATTAGGCCACATATATATATATGTATGGTTAGATATATCCATATCTAATGATGGATAGATGGATGGATGTAATGTTTTTCTATGAAGATAATATACAGGAATGTTCAGGGGAGATGTGTGTGGACAAATGTTTACGCTATTAGACAAATCATATGAATGACAACGAATAAATACACTAACCTCTAAAATTAAAAATAAAAAAATTAAATAAACTTATATATATTTATATATAAAAAAGATAAGAATAGAATATTTAATAGGATAAAAAAAATAATAGTCATCATATCATATTTGAGGGTTTGAGTGATGATGGTATTAGAGAGATGAGATGTTGTTGTTCAAATATGTAAAATGAAGAAAATAAGAGATTTGATTCTTCAGGAAGCGTAGTCATAGTATCAGGGCCTCCAAAAAGTTAAACGTTAAAGGTTTTTGTAAGAGTGATGTGGAGTGGAGGAGCACAAAAAAAACAAATTAACCAACCCACCAACGTAATTACAAACCGATCAGCCCACATACCGAATTCACTAATAAAAAACCGACAGCCAACCAACCCAAAACCTATCAACCGACCCAAGATTTACTCCCGTGTAGATATAACCTCTCTACATGAAGTAGAGAGAGAGGGGAGTGCATGTGGGATGATAGGCCATAGGTAATAATATGAGTTTGAAGGAATGGATTCTAATTCTATCCATAATGTTGACGTGTGTGTGGGAAGCGAGAATAATATGTGATACCTCAGAATCCTCATATCATATCAAATCCCTCAAGCGATCCCACTTCTGTTTTTTGTATATGATTATAGTTCAAGGGTGATTAAAATAAAAGCCGATTAAATTGAAATGTAAGATCAATTAGAGAAAGGAAACAATATGTCTTTTTTGTTTTTATTTATTTTTTTTTTACTTATAGTACCTTAACCCTGATACTCAACCCCCGTAAAGGGGGGGGGGGTTTTCCCCAAAACCAATGAAATAAAATTTAAATCAACCCATCATACCCAACCCATTTTAGAGGATTCACGCTGGCTGCGGGGGGGGTAGGGAGAGAGACCAGAGAGAATAGATAAAATTAGACAATTTAAAGGTTGTCTTTAATTTAAATTAAGCAGCACCTTTACACACGCGTGTGGCAACGTATATACGAAGGGCTGCTGCGGCGGGCTTTAAAGTAAGCAGCAGGTAGGGGGGGGGATATAAGTGCCCCATAAGCCAATAACATTAATAGACCCTACCCTAATATCGTGTGTGTGAAGGGTATATATTTAGGACCTAAACTCTTCACACAGTCCAACCTACCCTACGTGTTAGTCTTATTATAATAATAATAGGTAATATAAGCAAGCATAGGAGGGTCTTGTCTCTCCCACACACGCCATTATGTGTATGTGGGGGTGAGTTTATAGATAAGGGTTAGCCTGGTCTTGTATTGTAGGGTCATCTCATGTCATGTCAAGTCATATCTGAAATAATAATAAAGTTATACTACTCCATGATACCTAAACCCGTGTTGACTAAACTAAACTAAAAAAAAATAAACGATGAGATTGAGATAAAGAGAATAGGGTGCTGATAAATAGGATATAATAATAAAAAAAGGGGGGGGGGGGGGGCAATATGAGCTTAATGATATGAAGGTATAGATCCTTTTAACATGCCATATGTATAATCCATAACTATGGATATTTAATATAGAGTAAGACGTGCGAGTCTTTTTTTTTATTTACCACTCGTATCTTAAAAGACAGACAATATCTGCGAAAAGTAATTGTAAGGACTTAGCTACTAATTATAGTGTATTAGTATGACGTACCGTAGTATGATGTATGACGAACCGTAGTAAGACGTACAGTAGTATAAGTTAATAAAGGGTAATAGGATGTTTAACTAAAATGCAATCCATGTTTTGGGTGAGATTATTAAGCAGGATTGCGGGGGGGGGTTATTTCGTCCTAAAGAAACAGATAAAAGTACAATAAAAAGACTCTGAAATAGCTTCTTCAAAACATATGTATAAGTCATTTCCACATCAGGCTATAAAATGGTGGTTCCTAACATATAACATTTGCAAAAGACCTAAAACATCATTTCAGACCCGACCCTCGTACAAAACATTCATTTAGAGGTAGGGTGATATGTTCTATTTTGTATTCCTTCGTTTAATAAAAATAACCTCCTTCAGCGTGCATCACGTTATCCTATGTAAGCCAAAAAATAGTTTGTATCATATAAGCTCGTGTGTTTAATTTATCAGAATTATCATTAATCCTTCTACTAAGAGAGTAAGTTGAATAGAGTGATTTGCTTTAAAGGGAAAGAGATACTATACTTTTATAGATAAGATAAAATTTGATGAGAGGACAAGGATGAACTCATCGATACGACTCATCGTATGGGATCTCAACTAATAGAGTATGTACTTGCGGGGGGGGGAGTAAAAATGAAAGGGTTTACGTTCAGTAAAGTTTAATCGAGAGATAGGGATGTTGAGTCATATTAATCTCTCGAGAATGGGTAAAGTTTAAAAAACCCATCAGTAAATATATGGCCATAAATGCAGTGGTATGGGCGATATAGAATAGGATACGTTTTATATTTAGGAGTACCGTAACTTGAATATAAGAAAATAAAATTTCCTATAATAGGATGGGATGGGTAGAATTGAATGGAAGGAACAGTTGCTTCATCAGCTTTATAAAGTAAAGGTAAGAAAGAGGTTAAAATAGGATATTTATTTTTATAAATAAATAAAATGGTATAGGATATGATATCATAGGGTATGATAGGGAGGGGGGGATATAATAAAAATGGTTAATATGTGCGTGCCGTAGAGGATCGGATACGGATCCTAAGAGTATTAATAAATAAAAGTACCTGAATAGACAGCATAACTTGATTCGGCTTATGTACAAGATTCTTATCAACCACTATAGTTCAGCGGTAGAACAACTCACTCATGCTGAGTACGCGTAGATTCAATTTCTGCTAGTGGTATTTTCTTTTTATTTAATTTTTTTGCGCTAGCTTTAAAATAAAATCGTAAATGACTAAACCATTAATAAAATCCTCACTAATGCTAATGCTTTGACCCCGGGAGTTCCCCGCATATGACGTGTGGAAGGGGGAGAATAAAGAACTCATACTCAGGATTCGAATGATACACAACCCCCCATAGAGTAGTGATAATAATAGGTTATATTATAATGTTATGTTTTGAAATAGTAAGTAGTTATTATTAACTTTTGGTGAAGGGTTTATGTGGTTAGTAAATTATACGCTGCGTGTTTTATTGATATATATTCTCGAATAAAGAGCTAAATGACCTAATAAAGTAATGTATAGGATGTATAGACTCCATAATTAAGCGTGTACTCCTCCTTTATAATAAATAAGATAAGACGTCACGTCAGCCTATTTAAATTTAATAAAAACCCTAACCTAGATATAGATATATATATATATATATATGATATGATACTATCTTTATAGATATAGATACAGAAATCATATATAATATAAAAAGGGTGGGTATGATATCACACTGTGTGGGTTTAATTTATAATTAAATAAATAAAAACTAAACTATGATAGATTGTAGCCATGATGCACAAGGGTGGTAGTATAGTGTATATATATAAATATTAGTATAATAACAATTACCGTAGTATGGGCGTACAATAGTAAAAGGAATAATAAAAAGTATGACGTATGAGGACCTACGTATATTAATACTAATTAGTTAAGTGTATATACTTAACGTAGTATAGTGTATGACGTATTTATACATAGAATAAGTATGACGTATGACAAACTACATGACGTCTGACAAATGACGTACTCATATGATGTCATGTATATTCGTAGGAATACGCCTATGTTAGGTGTATATAAAATACAATATAAGTATAGCGTATAGCGTATTATAGTTAGTATACGTCTAAGTATGATGTATAAGTGTAAATATATACCTATAAGTATGATGTATAAGTATAAGTAATATTTAGGCGTATAGTCTAAATAAAACCAGCCGTATTAGTATAAAGTAGCAGCTGCGGTATATCAGTAAAATAAGATAGCGTATGACGTATGGTGTATAGAAACAGTTTGTGCAAACTGAAGTGTATGTACTACATAGATATAATAAGGGTGATGATGGGTAGTTATAGTTTATAAAGAATATTTTTAGAGAAAAGAAAGAGTTTATAACGTGCTTAAAAATAAAAATAAAAATGAGCAGGCCTAAGATATAAAATTCTTTTTGTCCCTAGGTTTACAGGTTTCCGAGTAGACGTAAACTAATAATATGGATGTTCCGTTCACCGGAGGGTTGGTAAGAGATGAGAAGGATGTTGAGAGATGATCTTGTAACTTGAATGTATACCCGAATCTTATATAAATAAAAATAAGTGGAGATAATATTCAACGATATTGAACCTTTTTCAATGATACGAAACACGACTCAATGGACATGGACATACCTTCTTATTTATAAAATAAAATAAATAGATTAATAATAATGACTTACGAGCGTAAATAACATCTATAAGATAATAAATTCGATTTGTATAGCTAAATAATGATAATGTTTTTTAAGAAGTAATGTGTAGTGACGGGTTGTTTCGTGTACCTTTATCTAATAACACTTTTTGACATTATGACCATTTAAAATGAGAGAGGTAGTCATGTTGAATGTTATATTAAGTTATAAATTATATTTTTATAAAAAATACTAAAAGTAAGTAAGGGTTAAGTAAAAAAAGGGGGGGGGGGAGGATATAACGATACAATAATGCACTAACACAAGACAGGGATAAGATGTTTATAATTTAATAAAAAAAAATAAATAATATTTATAAATGCATGCAGATGGAGTGAACAAATTCCTGTATTCAGATTATCATCATTCAGGAAGATTCGATGAAGAATGATACGATGAGTGAATAATGAATGAATATGATAATTTTAACCCCATTATCATTCATTAAAAAATGAATGATAAATGTGTGTAGGATATAGTTTATATAATAATTTTAGACAGCTAAGAAATAAGTTATAACATCATTATATGATAATGAGGGAACTAATATAGCTATAGAGTATTTATGACATCACCGCATGAGAGGGTGTGGTGATGTTTAAATCGGAATGTTTACGTAAATGAGATAGCAGGGTATGATAAGATTTTATTTATAAAGAACAATAAATTATTATTGTTCTTTATTGACTTGATAAGATTATTTAAAGGGATATAATTATACCACAGGGATAGAAGGTTTTAGCTAGCTTCCCGACTATGGAAGGGGGGGGGGGATGCGGTTAATATAAAAACTTAAAAACCTCAGTAAAGTAAGAGGATATAGAAGAATAAAAAAAAAGTAAATGTGAGCGGTAGTTTGTAGTCTAATAATACTTCCAATAATAGGTGCGATTCATGTATCACTAACAGAAGTAAATAATAATATAGGGGTACGTAAGATTAGGAATATGAGTCTAATTTATACATGTATTACGTATTTTATAAGTATAATGATGTGGATTGAATTTAATCCATCTCAGGTACGGATGCAAATAGTGAGTACGTTTTCAGATTGAGAAATATTTAACATTGTGTTTGGAGTGGATGGTCTAAGTCTGTTTTTTGTACTACTAACAGCACTAACAATACCGATAGCGATGATAACAAGTTATTATATAGATAATAACAAGCAAAAGCTATATCTCTGTCTAATACTAATTTTTTCAGGTTTCATAATGTCAGTATTTCTAAGTCTAGATATTATTCTATTTTACGTATCCTTTGAAGCAGTACTCATCCCACTGACACTACTAGTAGGGATTTATGGAGGGCGTAGGAGAATTAGTGCTGCTTATCTTCTATTTATATATACACTATTTGGGAGTCTACCCATGCTACTATCTTTTATAAAAATGTATACGATAACACATACGACGAATATAGAAGTACTAAGTATAATGAATCAAGATTATCATCCACTCATATGACTAGGAGTTTTCATAGGTCTAGCAGTGAAAACACCTCTTGTACCTTTTCATCTATGACTAAAGACAGCGCATGCAGAGGCTAACAGTGCAGTATCAGTAGTCCTAGCGGGACTAGTACTAAAGCTAGCCACTTATGCACATCTAAGAATTATAATTCAACTAATACCAGTACAAACTATATATTTTCAGAGTCTAGTTATAGTTATAAGTCTAATATCCATTATTTATACAGCTTTTATTTGTCTAAGACAGACAGATTTTAAGCAGCTAGTAGCTTATTCATCAATTAATCATATGGGTATTGTATGTATAGGTCTATATAGTAACAATCTGACAGGTGTTGAAGGAGGGATCCTACTATCCCTCTGTCATGGAGCCGTGAGTCCAGCTCTATTTATTCTGGTTGGGGGAGTCATTTATGATCGATATCATGATCGTACCATCAGGTATTATAGAGGTCTCGCGACTTATATACCTCTGTTTTCAATTTTCTTTCTACTCTTCACACTTGGTAATATAGCCACACCACTAACAGGAAATTGAACAGGTGAATTTATAAGTCTTGCAGGAGCATTTCAAATATTCCCTATTATTACAATACTCGCTAGTACTTCCATTATTATAAGTGCTTGTTATTCTATCTATCTTTATAATAGAATATGTTTCGGATCATGATCTCGTTACCTTAATCCAGTAATAGATGTGACTAGACTAGAATTTAATGTACTAATACCCCTCCTCCTTCTAATAATAGCACTAGGTATATACCCTAATATAGTACTAGATTATCTTCATGTTAATTGTTCAAGTCTAATATATAAGGCTTGATAGGATAAGTAAAATATAAACCCTCAAACTAAATCCATAACTCACTCACACACTCACAATAATATAGATATTTTTATCCCCTTACTATATATTTATAAAATGTGCACAGTCTAACGCATCTAGTTTTGATGTCATCATCATAATAGATATCTGGAATCGAGGGATCCCCATCAAGTTTAACCATATGTATATATATTATAGTATAGACCTCTGCTATGTTATAATATAGCTCCTAACAGTCTGCTTACAACTATGTGACAGTAGCTAACTAGGAGGGTTGTATGAAATAATGTATGCAAGCTTAGTTCAGCTATATTATTATATAATAAAATATGATTTTTTTTTATAAAAAATAGGATTTTATAGGATAAAATAAATATGAGGTGATGTTCTCTTCGAATATGCAACACCGATCAAAGTTTCGGACATAGATCTAAACAGACGTTTAGATAGTAAATAGCTCTCTTAACTATAAATAAATACGATACATAGATAATACGACTGAGATATAAAGAGGGTCAGGTCCGTCCGTATTATTATCATTTGGCATTAGACCTGGCGTAGAATATAAACAACCTCTCTCTTGCGAGAGTCATATAAATAATGGATGAAGGTTGGTATATAAGTAGTAGGAAAAATAGAATATAGCGGAGATATTGTGTTGTATTCCACAGCATTCAAGGCTGTTCAGTATAAGGGTATACTGTAATAAATAGCCACAATATGCCAGTGCTGCGCCGTGCAGTACAGTGCATAGAAGGGGGAGGTAGTTTTTAGCTCAGGCCGTGAACTAGCAAAAATAATACGGGACACGGTATTATGACTGAACTGAGGAGTTAATAGCAGGAAAACTATTGTAAATAGGACCTAGTCATGTAGCAAGGGGGGGAGGCCCGTCCATAGTGCTAGGCTATTTTATAATAAAAACTATGAATATGCCTAGCGTAAATATAACAAATAGAGTCTGATACTAATATCAACTCACTAAATCCAAACCTTAAAATAATCAAAACCTTAAAATAATCAATTCAATCCGTTAAAAAGAAAAGGGGGGGGGGGGCTTGCCAATGGTGGGTCCTAGACTAAAATAAAATATTCAGCCAGGTAAGCTAACTCGAGGTTATGACTCTTAAACTATAGTATAGTAGGGATAAACATTAAATACTTCGGTAAACTAGAATGTAAACTTAGATAGGGAACATATTATATAAGTCCAAGAGAGCTAAACCTGTGGGACCCTACATCTAGGATGATCTATCTGACGGTGCTATAAAACTAGTCAAGCTATAAAAGGACATGACCGAATAAAAATACGAATGTGAATAAAAAAAACCATCCCACACGGTCACAAGGCTGGATGTAGTTTATAGATAAAATAGCTAAAAAGGGGGGGGGAATTGAGTATAAATTAACGATAGCGAGATTATAAATAATACATACCTTGACATATATTAGAATGGAAGAGAATATGGAGAATATATAGAAGAGAAGAGTTTTATGCAAGTTAGTGTAAAGGTAACATGACTGGCTCATGATCAGTTGTACTAGGTTCAAATCCTAGACTTGTTCTAGTAAGTATGTCATCTCATAAAGCGGCTCTACGAGTGGTAATAGCCATTGGGTAGTATGTATTTTATATAATTCCACGTTTGATGAATAAACATCAGCTCTGATAGTACTCATGTTCGTTTGTACCATAGTCTGCGATAGATAGATTAAGAGTTGTTTTTGTTTATTAATGGAAGTACAGATAAATTCGAGTGAAGTTATGTAGTAAGATAATCTCTGCAACATTCATGTACCTTTAACGTCCTAATTATTTAAGACTAGACATAGATAATAAATAGGCCTTAGATATCAGCCAGTATATAGATAGGGAAGGGCTAAAGTGGGGGGGGGTTTGTCTATAAGTCATTCCTGAGCATAACCTAATCCTAATCAGCATAATGTATGTATAAAACTTATATAAGTAAATAATATTTTATTATATAATATAAAACCTCTCCCTCATCTCAGCTCAGTTCAGATAATATTAGCTCCATCAGGGTTTATGTTTATAACCCCAAATAGGTATGGGTATATATTTTTATAAATCCTATATGGATAGGGATTTATCTTAGGATCGATATAATGATGTGGAGGGATATATATCATGCTCTAGGTATCTAGAGTTCGTAACGAAAACGATAATGAGAACGATTATAGATAATATTTAGTAGGGTGTGGGTGTGGTATATGTCGGATAGAGAGATATACACATAAAAGGTTCTCTTCTCTAGAAGCGTTTGTAAAGTGTAGTTCATTAAAGTAAAGTATAGTTTTGTTTGCGTAGAATAGGTTGAGTGCATAGTTTTGTATTCGTAAAGTATGTCGGGTGTTAATAATTCAGGGACTGAATGTGCCGAAGATAGGGTGGGGGGGGGGGCGTTAGTCTTAGTATAGTTTATACTAATAGGTGGGGGGGGTGGGTAATATAAGCTGCAGCGTAGACGCATCCTTCGTAAAATCCTCTCTTGACTTAACGAGGTCCTAAAACACATATCCTCATCATTTTTTTTTACCTCGCCCCGTTAGGTAAGTTATATTTTTATATTGCTTTGTTCAATTCTCTATAGGGTATTATTATTATTATTATATAATTATATAATAATAATATTTATATAAATATAATATTATATTATAATGCTCATTATGCTTCTATAATCTTATCTCTCTGTTTTGTTTAATTTTCCTTCACCCCCGTAAAGGGGGGGTGGGGGGGGGGGGGGGTTTTTCCCCACGTATATGACTATGACGTGTGGGAGGGGGGGGTAAAATGAGAGGAATGACTCTATCTATATGTTAGGATTAAGGTATATTGAGCAGATGTGGTTAAAATATATTTATAATATGTGGCGGGCTGCATATTAATTATGATTGATATGTATAGGAATATACACTACAGGATGTATGTAAGAAAGAATGCTAAATAAAATCCGATCATCTAAAACCATACCATACCAAACCCTATCATACAAAACCCTACCAGACCAAGGGTCTTTTCTTTCCAATTGAGTTAATATGATGTGTCTTTTAACTTCAATGGATGCAATAAAATAAAATAGAGTAACCAAACCGACCCGACACGCAGGTGTCTATGTCTACTATTGGATTTGATAAGATTTGATTGGATTGGATTTTATACAAACCCCCTCCCCTCCATCATATTATGATTATAATAATAATATTAAATAATAATTTATTGAACTAAGTAATATATAACCCTATCCATATATTGGAGTAGTAATAATTATTAATAAACAAAAAAGTTAAAGATCAGGGCACTTTATATATTTTTTTTTATAAAAAAAATCTCATCTCATCTCATCTATAGACCCAGGGAGTTCCCGCATATGACGTGTGGAAGGGGGGGGGGAATAAAATACTCCCTCACTAAATATTTTAACCCCTTCGGCCAACCTTGTAAATGTAAAGGCTGCTATAATCATATTAGCTAAGTTTTGTTTCGTTGCTTTGAGATAAAGAGAGGTATAGTATTGTAAGGTAATGTAATATCATGTTATGTAATAATGATGGGGGGGGGTCGGGCTACACATAGAGAAAGAATAGAACATCTCTCTAAAATAGATTAGATATACCCAGCCCCAAATGATAAGGGTGAGATACATACCTACATTATCGCCATTGTTTAAATAAAAGCATGAAAAAATAAAGGCAAGCATTTATGAAAATAAATAATGACGTAGTAGATATGATGGATGAAAAGGGGGGGGGGGGTAACAAGCGATGTTATGTTTTGAGAGAAGGGCGATAATTTATTTATTAATAATAAATACAGCTCCAACCCCTCCCACACGTCATATGCGTGGGGGGGGGGTGAGGAGGGAGGGGGGATAGGATTGGATGAGGAGTTTAGTTTTAAAAAGAGGATATTAATACAGACTAAAAATGACATGATTGATAATTTTTAGGTTATTTTTATAATAAATAAATACACTTCAATTTGGTATATACTATATTTATATCAAAACTTAATGTACGCCCGTTATGAACAGATAGGGTTCAGTCATCAAGATCTGAACACGTTCCGTAGGTTTTTTAAAGGATACGCTTAGAATGTATTTTGGGTTTAGGTTTGACATATTATATGGAGATGGAGATGGATAAAAAAGACACGTTGAGATGTTGTGATGCCAAATCACTAAGGTAGCGCAGCTTGAGCTGTCAGCTCTATTAGTTCAACGGTTAGAACTTTAGCTTTTCAAACTAACAATACCGGTTCAACTCCGGTATAGAGTATGTAGTAAGATAAATAAATATAATAATTATGTTATACGTTTCATAAAAACCCTCAAGGCGAGGTTCAACTAAACGTGTGGGAGAGAATAAATAAATTATGCTAATGCATATCGTAAGTTTTATATATAGATGCTTTATGGATATATCATCACATCTTGTTAAATACTATGCGAAAAGGGGGGGGGGATTTTTGATTTATTCCATAGATAAAATGCGAACACTCGTTATATATATAATATATATTTATATATATATATAGTATAAAGTCTATATTAAAGCCCAAGCCTATATATATGCCATATAATGGCACCATCTAATATATTAGCCATATAATATAATTGCTAATGCTATTTATATATAAAAAATATAAAATATAAATAAAATATATAATTTTTATTATAAAATAAATAAAATATGATAAGATATATAATAATAAAAAATATATAATATAATAAAATATATATATAGCTCGCTCGCGAGCGCTATTATATAATAATATGATTATAATCCTATAGGATTATATAATATATATACCCATGGTAAGGTAATGCTAATATATACTATATGCTAAGCATTCATTCATATGAATGAGGGGGGGGGGGATGCTTATGCTAAGATTCCTAAAAGGAGGCATAAGAGCACTAACCAATTCAAGCAAAGCAAAAAAAATGATGTGAGGTAATCATGGTAAGGGGAGCAGCCGTTGATATATATAATATACAGCATAAAATAATTCATTAAGAGTGATATAATATAGCGTCACAGGATTCAGAGAGAGATATTTATATATAGGTATTAAATGATACCCTGGTGATGTATCATGTCTATATTTGACATGTCCTCTGCAACATTTTATAAAATAAATAACCTGAAATAAACTAACCTTATGTATTTTAGATTATAATATAATATGTAAAAAAAAATAAGCCCTACGCCCATCATCGGGTGTGAGAGGGTTATAGGAGGTAATGTTATAACTCATTCATCTGTCCAATGCAATGGGTGAGGAATTATAATACGGCCACGGTGCACGATTCGGGCAGCTAAAGCTAAGTTGACTTAAAGTTTGGATATGAATTAGATGGACTAGGATAAATATACGAACCATCAGATGAAATAAACATCAGTAGAATGAGAGTGAGCAGGTTATTTTAATAATCTATCTTCGTTATATAAAGATATGATACAGCCATAAGAGTAATATGTGGGGGGGTTAGTAAATAGGATAGGAGATCTTTTCATGTATTGAAAAGCTAATTATTATTAATATAAGTTGGCAAAACTTATTCTAAATAAGTCCTAATATAACTTATATATTAAATATATATAAAGATTATATTTAGATTATAAGGAGGGTCATAATAAAGTTAAAAGTAGTGTGAGATGCATGAAGAGCTTCAGCATAAATGCAATTCTCAAGATGGTATTGTAGAGTATAGTATTTTTTTTTAGTTGAATGGATTATAACTATAATGAGGGGGTGGGGGAGGTGAGTGGGAATAATAATACTCATTATTTGATTCTAATCAATTTTTATAACATAAAAATGATTTATTATATATATATAATAATAATGATGGATAAGTGTTTATTTATTAAGTGCATCAGGTTAGTGGTAAAGGGGAGGGGGGGGTGAGGATAGAGAGAGTAGATAAGTTGGTAGAGTATGGAGTTGTGTTGTGATAAGTTAAAATAATAATAAAGAAAAGATAGATTCAATACCACCTAATAGCTTAAATAATAATCAGTAAGATGTATCACGATGACCTACCTAAATCCATAATAGGGATGGATGTAACCAGAGAGTTGTAGTCATATGAGTAGAGGGTAATTTTTAATAACACATTTCGTAAAAATAAATCATATGAGCGGTCGAGTTTCCGAAATAAATTAAGTTGACCTGAGTCAGTGGGTGTGTGCTCCGAGCTAAAGAGATAAAATAGTATAAAATGAATTATGAGTTGGCTTAAAATGACCAGAGAATCAGGTCAATGTTTTGATAAAAATAGGATGGTGAGTAGATAAACTCACAAAAATAGAGTTAATGGTGATATGATCCATTTTGGTAGTGACCCGAACCAGGGCTAACGGAGTGATGCCCCCCTTTGGATAATGTCAGCGACATTATAAAACTAAGTCATATTCAGGTTACTGATGTATCAGGGATAATTTAATCATGTGATGGAGGGGGTTTCAGATACTTAAGGATACCTCGAGAGTCATCCAATATATTATCCCATACACATACTGTAATAGGCTAAAATAGGCATATATTAAATATTATAGCTGGTAAGGTGGAATATGTATGGGGCATATAGGTGAATGTGGTGTATGTTGCCATAAAAATGGGTGAAAAATAAACAATAATAATATATATTATATAAGAATTTAATACAATAAAGGAAAGGATATCAGAGGGGGGGGGGGGTACTGTTGTGTACTCGAACTCAGATATACAGAATGTGACAGGGGATTATATAAACATTACCTTACTAGGCTTGACATATATACTTTTTATATATATAATAAAAAATCTTTATTTTTATAAAGATTTAAATAAATATATATATATATATATGGATCTAATTAGATCCAAATATGGATATAGATAAAGATATAGATCTCTATCTGTAGAGATATCTATCTATAGATAGATATATAATAAAAAAAATATCTATAAAAACATAACATTTATTTGTGTTTTATTTTATATTATAAAATAAGGTGGGGGGGGATGTTAAATGTAATATCATGTAATAAAAACAATTATAGGACAATAAATTAAACAAACCGGGTTGTACGCACCGCACGTGGTAATATATAAATAAATGCCTTATATGTCAACTAGCTGGGCTAGTTAGGGTTCTGGAATAAACATTAACACAGCAGGGAGTTATGATAGAGTGAGAATGTGTATGACGTATGACGTAGAGTATGACAGTATAAGTAGGAGTGGGGAGGGTCTACAAATGATGTATAAATGGATAGGTGAAGGAGGGGATAATATAGGGTGTGTATAGGGATGAGGTGGCATGATGTAGACTCCTAATAGGAGAATTTATAATATTGTTTATTACTAATAAAAATTAGGGGGGGTTCGAGGCATGCAATGAGTGTGACTTGTGAAAGGAAGACGATCGAATGGCCTAATTATTATAATAATAATAATAAAGTAAAGTGAAATATTTGTAACGTAATAAGATAGATGGATGATGTTTTAATATCCGTTTGGTAAAGATAGATTCTGTAGGTATGGGTTTAAGATGAAATAAATATTTATGTGTGTGTGTATTTGTATAAAAAAGATAAATAAGTCTTTCTAGCTCAATTGGATAGAGCGTATTTCTTGTAAAAATAAGGTTAGTGGTTCAATTCCGCTGAAAGACAGATATAAAATATCCATGAGACCCTATCCTATTCTTTATATGATGTGATATTATAAATAATAACCTATATTCCACCTTGTGCTCGCATTAAACCTAAACTACATATACAGTTTACCCATTATCAAAAATGCTAAGGGTATAATATAACGACGACAAGACCCTAAAGTTACTAGTAGTATATATAATAGAGAGGATTGAATATGAATACTTCCCTTTTTATATGATATATAATAAATATAGAGCAACGCCTATAACGTTATAAAGCTATTTTAGACTTAAAAATAACCTATACCTGTTATGGTATAACATATAAGTATATATATAATATATATATATATATAAAAAGGGTATAATATAGCAATATATGCTATATAAAATAGCATCATATGATACATATATAATCCCGTACAAATATAATAATATAGAATATTATATATTTTTATAATACCCTAGTTATATAATCTAGGGTATATTATTATATATATATATATAATGGTGAGGGGTGAGGGGTGAGGCATAATAGGATGCGTAAATTTAGATATAACTAATATTAGCTTAATATTATTATAGAGAGCCTTTTATTTTATAAATAAGAATGAGGAGTAGTTGGATATAGTTCTATATTGTGTGATAGAATAATGGGAATTCACAGGAATTTGGGCCCTGCTTATCCCAGTTCGAATCTGGGTCACGCATTATTTCGAATAAATAAAATATTCTGTGTAGTTTTAGTTTGTAAAAGAAAAGAATAAAATAGAAGAGACAGATTGCATATAATGCAACAAAAAATTATAACTTCAATTCCCGACGATAAATAGATAAACCGTATGGATGGATATAATACATTTCAGCATCTGAACTAAGCTAAGAAGAGTGGGGGGGGGAGGGATTAAAAATATAATAACCCATAATATGGGTTGATAATGTATGTTTTAAGAAACCTAAATCAATAAACTAATCGATATGATAAAATACGATGTAATATAACACTCTTTTTGATTTTGATGTTAACCCCCAACTAGACAAGACATTACACGCGTGATGCCTGAGCACAATGAGTATGTGAGAGGGGGGGGTGTAGTGTAGGTTCATCGATAAAATCAAGGTAATAAAACTAAGTTTTTACGACCCATCTATAGAAGCTAAAGCTAAGCGGCTCATATTGTAAAGTGATGATAATTAACACTGTGTGTGACTAGTGATATGGGGGGGGGCCAGGGCAATATAATATAAACCCTAGCTTGCTTGGGGGGGTGTACAATTATTTCAATTATCTTTATAATAATTGAGTAAGTAGGACCTAAGAGGGATAAAGCAGCCTGCCCGATGGTGTAATGAATGTAAGTAAGAGTTAGACGCTACGCCATGTACCTTGACACCCTATTTCAGCTCATGCTCATGTCAAGAGAGGGTGATTCTAAATAAGAAGATATTACGCTGATAATGTAATATTACAGCTATATACCCTACATACGTGTGTAGTGGAACTAAAAAACTTAAAAATGAGGATTATAAAAACACACCCGATTCTAGGTCTAGTCAATTCATATCTTGTAGATTCACCACAACCAGCTAATATTAGTTATATGTGGAATTTTGGGAGTCTACTAGGATGTTGTCTAGTCATTCAGATTATCACAGGAGTTACACTAGCAATGCATTATACACCTAACGTAGACCTAGCTTTTATTTCAGTGGAGCATGTAATTAAAATCTTATGATGTGCTCTTTAAACTTTGCTATATGCTGGGAATGTCTGTATGATGTCATAACTACTATAAACATAAGCGGTCGTAGACTATGTATACCCGATCAAGTGAAAATGTTATAACTAAGGCACAATCAGCAGGTAACCAACGGCAGCGACGCTATATCTCTAGCTTAGTAGGAACCTCAGAGACTACACGCGAAGCTTTCCAGTAATTGAATTGAAAGATGATATAGTCCAAGTCATGATTAATGTAATTTGGATTTGAAAAAATAGTACTGTCACTATACAAGACAGCTCAACGTAAAATGAAGAATATAAGTTTGCACAATGACTAACAGGTTTAATGGATGCAGACGCAGACTCCTAGTATTTTTTTTGGGGTGGGGGGGGGGGGATCGTCAATATATTCGTGTTATGTTTTGATTTGCCTCCGGATGATATCGCTATTCTATATAGAATCCAATAATATATAGGGGGGGGGTTGGACACGTTGATGCATATAAAACGTGTTGTGTGTTTGTTATTCGTAGAGTATTGGATATTATAAAGGTATGTAGGTAGGTCCTTTTATAGATAAGATAAAAAAACACTCCGTACAACTAAGTATCTATATTATAGATACTTAGATTTTTAATAAAATTAATTAATGAGAATAGGAAAAGTACTGCTGTGATCGAAACCGATTTAAATACTGTAAATAAATATATTCTTAATATGAACTCGGGTAGAACTAATTTTGACTGAGACAAAATTCCTAAAAATTATATCCATCCCTTTTATTAATAAATAGGCTTTATTGAAGGAGAATGAACTTTCGGAATTAAGAATATAGTACCTAATTTTAACCAAAGTAGGACAACACAGTATTTATACTCCGGCTTATAATGCAGATATGTAACTATCTGAGTTCGTTCTGTCATCTTTTTAACCTTACAGTCAATAGTCCACAACTAAAACCTAGCAAGACACTAAATCAAGATACGAAGGTACTCACTATTTAACTTCAGAATAGTGACTCACTACACGACATTCTTGCATAAAATATTATCTCTATTGAATTCAAGACTCGTAATAAAATTGACTTTATGTATTGATGTTTAGTTCTATACATGCACAAATTGGGTTATTTTTATAAACCAGAGGGTAGTTAGCTAGCTGTTCAAATTTAAGAATATATATATAGTTATAGATAGAGTCAGAGTCATTCAGGTAAAAATATTCAAGTCCCTGAAATGTATCCGCAGCTATAGCTATTTAAGACCCCCTGTACCAGTTATTATTACACCAGATATAAACAAAACCATCTTAGATTCTCACAAATAGTTGCTAAAACTGTAATATCTAAATCTATTTGAGTTTACGATCAAAATGTTCTAGTTATAGTTCCTGGTAGTAAACCCCTTTTCAATAATAAGGCATATGCAGCCGCAATAAAGTATAGGACTAAAGCGTACATCCCTAAGTAGTGACTAGACGATATATGAATACTAACAAGCTATATATTATTTTAATAGGTAGGGGGGGGGGGCTTCAATTTTTGATTCTTCACCCAAGTTGTCTGTCTTGATATTACTCTAATTTTTGCATTCCCTTTATCTGCAATGTAGATAGGGTGAAGTTTAGGATATGAGTGCTAAAGAAGTAAGAACAGGAAATAAAAAGTCCAAATCCGAGTCAAACGATGATCATAAGAGATGTTGAGTATGGATGACTTATCAGGTATATACATGCTAATGTGGCTTCATTTTTCTTCATTTTTGTATATCTACATATTGGACGTGGTCTATACTATGGATCTTACAAGTCACCAAGAACACTACCATGAGCTATTGGAGTTGTGATTCTCGTCATCATAATAGCGACCGCTTTCATAGGTTATAAAGATAGCCTAATATATATTCAAATATAAAAAATAATGGGATAACGATAACTTTTTTGTCTATACCTCTAGTAGCTAGAGCCAGCCGAAAGCTACAAATAATTCTCCAAAAACATCAGCTAATTCCTACACTCTAGAGTATACAACAGATATACTAAATAAAAAGGAAGTTTCGTTTATATTCAAAAGCTACTTAATACCTTTGCCGGTGTATATATTTGTATATATATACCCATTAAGGGGAAAATATATGTAGTGCTGATCTTGATCTAATATAGCGTCGTTTTCGTGGACACCTTTATAAGGCTGAAAAGGGTAGTATAGTAGTAAATAATGCAGTAAATAAATATGGTGTATAAAACTTTGCATTCATTGTAAGAAAAACAAACAATTCCCGTACCATCGGATCTAGGCAAGACAACTAAAATAAAGCTTATATAAGGCTATAATTTAACTAGAACAATATAAGATGGAGATGATATGCCCTGACTATAATATCACCAAAAATGGCAGGTTCTGTACTAGGAGTAAAACGTACCATAGAACAACGACTAAAACAAGCTATAAACATTAGGTAAATAATATGGAACGACTACGAGTAATGAAGACAGGGAAAGTGTTTAGTGATGAGACAAAAAAACTACTTCGTGAAAAAGCACTAGGAAGAAATAATTAGCATAGAAACACGAAAGAAAATGTCTATCAATAATAATAAATCCGTACCCTTTACTGCTTATTATGGTGATACTATGGATATCAATCAAAAATTCCCGAGTATTGCGGATGCAGCCCTACACTACTTTAAAGATGTACTGTACACAAATGAGGGCCAATCTAATAGGCTAGGCTCTTTATAATAAAACTTAACAACTAGGAAAGTATAGACTGGTAAAAGATAAGAATGATATGAATATATAGTCCTATTGTAATCCCTTTGTTAATCTGCATAGACTAAAAGGGTTTTGTATTTGTTTCTATATAGGTCATTTTTCATGACTGAGTATGTATAAAATCAATAGATTACCTCGACAGAGGTATGCGATATACTATATCATTTCACTGCTAAATCATATAATATATTTAGGCAATACAAGTGAAAACGGTAAAAAATCATCATCAAGGGTTAAGACCGTCGGTTCTATGCAGGATCGCTACAGACTGGGTCACTTGTGGGTGCCTGAAAGGGTGCTTAATGTACAGTCGGATGCCTATGACTTGTTTTTGTTTTTTATGATCTTGAAATAGGATATCCAAAAACAGGAAGTTCAAGGCCTAGAAAGATGCTATGCTGATCATAAACTCAAGACGAGAGGATTGATCAGCAAACTAGGTACAACATTAACTCCATTCACCAGTTTTGATATTCACTAGCTAGTTGAGGAGGCATTGTATGTTCTGCCTTACGGGCAGATGTCGCTATGAGGTAGTACATCAGACCGCCTCACATGCAGGGACTTACTAAGTATTCTTCTAACATCCTACTACTTTATCATGGTATACCTAACATCATAGCAAACAGCCAAGCTCATTTAAGCTAATGATAATAAAATGTCCACACGATCACGACATTCTGAGTATTTTTACGGAACGGGTGACCCTCACGCTGAACGACGATGATCAGGTCTAGGAACACGTCTAAGTCTGAGCCAAGGGTATAACCGTAGTGAATACCCACTGTGACTTCATGCACAGATTGCTAATCGAGGTTATTGTAATCCTGTACAGCCTAAGATATAAACACGACTAGGTACTGGTTGAAAACTAACAGGAGATACATTTATAGATTTCATACATTTACATATTCTAGTATGGACAGTCTTTACTCAGCATGATAGACTAATTCGATCAAGCACATTCCTAATAACATTATGAATTCCTAACACCACTTGCTCTAGCTATCTGAATTATAGATGATGGTGCTAGAGTTGGTAAAGGTATAAAGCTTTGTACGAACTCGTTCACATATCAAGATGGTACACGTCTAACTCAAGTTCTATATGATCTTAATAAGAGTTAAGTCTAGTGTATAATCAGCTGGAACTCCCTGACAATATCCTATTTATATCTGAGCTGAATCTATGTCCGATCTACGATCGGTGGTACGACCACGGTATATTCCATGCTATATAAGCTTGGAGAATAGTAGCACTGTTAAATTAAACAATAGTCAAACAATGAGTTTTCATACTTAGAGGCTCTGTATAGTCCTTATCCTCCAACTTTGCTTTCTTCTTTCTTCTTGTCCCCCCTTCAAAAGAAAAAGAAGGGCTTTAGACAAAAATAAAATGAATAAGAAGGGTAAAACCTCCCCCCTATACGATACGATACAAGGTCTCGTACTTTTATACTATCAGAGCTTAAGCCTTTTAGAGTATACCGATAGCAGAGTTAATGAGGGGGGGGGGAGGGCAACACTGATGAAAACGGTTAAAGACATTTCCCTCTTGTCAAGACCGTCGGTAACTTCTTTATACTTTAGCCTCTATTCCTCCACACCTTTCTCTTCATAATAATGATAAGAATAATGAAGATATTTGGGTTCAAGAAAAGGGAAGGGGGGTTAAAATTGAGCAGGAGTCATCGCTACAGACTGGTCCATCGGTGGGTTTATATCTTGTTTTTATACCTCCTCTTTTTATTTTAATTTTTCTCCGTAGAGTCGAAGTCGAGTCTCTGTAGCTTTTATTCAACGAAGGCAGCTCCGCTGTAATTAAATAATACGGATTTTTATTATTTAATAAAAAACAGAAGATATAAATAAAGACTGGATATAGGCTTAATGTACAGTCGATGTTCCCGTAGCTTTTGTGCTATCACAAGGCTCTATCATAAACCTCTTGTTGCAATAGTGATAGAGTACAGGGTCATGTATAGTATAGGGGGGGGTTCTGTTCTCTATGAGTTCCTACTCTTCCTTTTACTTCTTCCGGAAAGGTGATAGTCATTATCCATAAAATCCTTATTCAGTCTAGGGCAGAGTACCGAAAGCTGATAATTATTTAAATCGATCGATAAAAAAGAGTAGGTAAAAAACAGGGGGTAAGAACTAATTTTAGATCTATGTACAATACTATGATTGGGAGCCTGGCAACAGTTATTACAAATCTTCTAAGTGCCATTCCATGGATAGGAGGGGACCTTGTAGAATTTATTTGAGGTGGGTTCAGTGTAAGCAATGCGACACTAAATAGATTTTTTAGTCTTCATTTTGTACTACCCTTCATTATAGCGGCCCTAGTCATAATGCATATGATCGCGCTACATGAGCATGGGAGTAGCAATCCACTAGGGGTGACTGGGAATGCAGATAGACTACCCATAGCACCCTATTTTCTATTCAAAGATCTTGTAACCCTTTTTATATTTTTTACAGTACTAGCTATTATTGTCATGTACGCTCCAAATATAATGGGACATTCAGATAATTATATTCCAGCTAACGCCATACAAACACCACCGTCGATCGTTCCTGAATGATATCTTCTACCATTTTATGCAATCCTAAGATCCATTCCAAATAAACTTATAGGAGTTATTGCTATATTCGCTTCACTACTCATTCTACTTGCTATGCCCATTATAGATGTTTCAAGAGTTAGAGGGAGTCAATTCAGACCGCTTAACAGATTTATTTTCTGAATTCTAGTATCTGATTTCCTAGTGCTAACCTATCTGGGATCACAGCATGTAGAGGCTCCTTACATTATAGTAGGACAAATTGCAACAGGCCTTTACTTTGCATGATTCCTGGTGCTAGTTCCTATCACAGCTGTCATCGAGAATACGCTAATAGATATAAGATAAAAGGAGTATATTTTTTATATCCCCCTTTTGTTCATGTTTGGGATTATAACTAACTTATAGTTATATCACCCCCCCCCATACCTCTCTCACGCAAATGCTATGTGCATTCTTATTTTATTTCCCTTTATCTGTTCAGTATATTCTGAATCGAGCTGTGGTGTAATATATTACATATAGTAAAACCCTTATTAAGTATTAGTTAAGCACATTTTATGTGTGTATGAGTATGTATGTACTTACTACCAAACTATAGTTTTTTTTTGTTTTTAGGCTAATAGCCCCCCCCCCTTTATTTGTTATAACCCCCCCCCTTTTTTATATCTTTTTTAATCTAAATAAACAAACTTTTTATTATAAATTTAGTTCAATAGGAATTAGGTCCTAAAAACCCTAAGCGCCTTAAAAAGTTTTAGTGAGATCCGTTTAAGGTCTCAAAACACATTCAGAGTGTCATGTCATTATAGGCCACATGCTAAGTGACATAAGTGCAAAGCGACTATCACTTACAGGTAATACAAGTATTAGAATAATTAGGATGACTAAACTAGCAGGGCTGGCCAATCACGTGTCTCCTATTCACTCTCTGGACATATAACCCTTAAATCTTAATATTGATATATATTTTCCCATATACATAGAGGTAAGGGGGGGGGGTTTTATACAACACCCTTTGTTTTGATACCTTATAGCTACATTTTTAATATTGGATTTATCTTATAATAAGAAATGTAAAAAAAGGGTTTCGAACACTATTAATAATGAACCGTGTTTACAACTGATAGGCCTGTTACGGGTACATAGCCCTAATTAAAAGTGGGGGGGGGGGAGGAGAGGGGTTAGACTAACCACTCATAATTAAAACCAAGTGATGGTTTGGACATTATTCATAAATATATCGAAAAGGTATTTGGGAGGGGTGGGGAAGGGGGTGAATAAAACAGTACACGATACACCTGATTGTTGGTTTCCGAATAATGATCTGCGGAATATACAATATATACCTGATGTATACCTCATACTAAGTACCCTTTATGTGATATTGATATTTTAAGACGTATTTATTATATAAAAAAATGTACTGTATAGTATATAAAACGACCTACAGACCTACATTGCTTGTTTTTTCGTAAATTGAAAGGATTAAAATATGTTAATAATATCTCTTCTCTATCTCTATCAGTTCAACCCTATATACCCTACTGATACGAGTCTTATTTTAGGCTATTATACAATATATTATATATAAGCTTATATAATTACATTTTAGTAAGTGGGAGGGGGGGGGCAGGGTTATATTCACTTCACTATAATGAGTTGTGACCCGACCTATTATGGTAGGGGGGGGTGGGATCGTAGCAGTCTAAGAGGGGTAAAGAAAGACATCAGTTCTATGAATAAGAGTTGCAGACTTCTTTATCCTGACGTACCTTGGAAGTCAGCAAATCTCCCGTAGTACATATGGCTACAACACTTTATAAAGGGTGCTAGTAGGTAACCCTAAAAGACTCTAAGGGATATTAAGAGTGATAACGTTAATACAACAGAACATCTCCTAAATTACAGTAAGGTAAATAATTTTATTTATTAATAAAAAAACTCTCTCTTTTTATATATAAAATTACTAACTATAAGATAGTTAATAGAAAAAATAATTTGCAAGGTGATGGGGGGGTTAAAAAGGGGGGGGGTGGTATTTTCATTTATGAATAACACCCTCATTCTCATTCCATCTTGAATAGGGAGTGGGGTACAGTTCCATCATGAATAGGGTGTGGGGTTCAGTTCCATCTTGACTAAGTCTAAATAATTTTTATGCTGTAGAGTAAAGGGAAGCTATTTAATGAACCAAAAAATAATATAAAATAATAGGTATTATACAGATAGACTAAAAATGCTCAGCTACGTGCTGATACAATAAAAACCCGTTTAAGCCAAACAAAGTTTATATAAATAAGCATGTTTTAAGCTTTATAAAGGGTTGATTAATAGGGGGGGGGGTACTCTATAAAGCAGCCACACACTAAGACGTGACAAGATAAGCGAAGTAAAACTCAGTCTAGCACTAAAAATAGTAATACCACAACAACCTTGTCTATATATTAAAATATATCTCCAGATTCTGAGGGTAAAAGTTCAAGAAATAATGATATTTTTTATTTTTCAGCTTATCCTTTTATGTCATAGGGGCGCACTGAGTGTGGATAGGAGTTGAGTGTCTTATTATGTTAATTCATTCTTTTTCAAGTAAACCTAATCATCCTTATAATAGCATTTATATAAAGGGGAATCAGAGCTTACGTTATATAATATAATGGAGGGTGCCTATATAGGCATATAATAATATGAGCAGAAAGGTTAGGTTGATTAAATCAGATAAAGGATAAGACATAATATGATGTCTTGAAATTATATATAATATATATAGACGACGATAAGAATGTATAGCCAGTCAACAACCATCTTACATTTTATGTAAAATCCTTATAAGTAAAATAAAGTTAATGCAAGAGTCAGATTCATTCAAATAAAAAGTGTAGTAGCTATGTTTAATTCACTACTCATTTAACTAGCGATGTAAGTCAAATAAGTTTCAAGAATTAGAGGGAGTCATTATACTTATGAATGGGTGTATTATTATATTATATATTATATAATAGTACTAATGTATACAGGGGGTGAACATTATGAATATTAGTAGGCCTATACTGCACTATATAAAATAGAGTTCAGAGTACTAGTTCCTAAAGTAGCAGCCAGCAGTTATATTAAAACACCTATTCTTAATAGAAATAGAATCAAGGGGGGGGGGGGGGGGGAGTGCATATAAATCCATCAACATAACTTTTCATAAACAAACCTAATGTATATAAGCAAATAAATAATGACAAAAAATAAATATTATAATTACATATTATTTGTATAATTCAATTCTTTACATTTCTCCAGGGATACTAACGTGAAGAGGGAATGAATAAGGGAATAAAAATAGGATTCATAAAAATGATGAGGATATAAATAAACCTAAAATACTAATGGGGGGGGGTAATGTTGAATTCCTTCAGGACTAGGTATAAAGTAAAAAAACTAAAAAAGAGACTACTTACCTAGTTTGAGAGAATGCAATATAACAAATATATAAAAAGGCCGTAAGAGTAGTAATAAGTATAATACTAAATGACAGGTACTCACACAGGGTAAGGGTAACCTACATAACCCTCACCTAACATTTCATAACCAGACCCATACCACAGGTAAATGTAAGACAGACAGATAAAAAGGTGTTACTACTGAGCCAAGTAGCTTTTTTAAAGCATATGTTTAGTTATCTTTTTCCTTTTTGTTTCCGTGGGCTGTGCAACATCACATATTTATGTGAACCTGTTTAACAAGACAACTTTAGGATAGGGATAGGGATAGGGATAGGGATAGGGATATGAATAGGGATAGGGATAGGTCTTCATTTTTTTTTATAAAATACAATTTTTCCTTTCTCTATGCAATGCCATGCATCATAACAATTTATCGCTGTTGTTAGAGAGAGAATGAGTAGAGAGGAGAGAGGGGTTAGGGGATATAATTAAGAATAAAAAAGGTAATAGTTTGTTTATAATGCTGTGATAGATCTGATAGATTCAATAGTATTTGCTAACTAACAGTGCTGATAATTCGATGGTAATTATGACAATATTTTTATAATAAAGTTTGTGTAATCTGAATCCTAATTAAGAACCTAAAAAAGGCTTTTGATATAAAACATCATTTCATACAGATGAAAAATGGCATATGTGCTAAAGATAGGCTTAATATATATTTCCAAAATAAATATAATAAAGATTTAGAAAAAGATATATATAATGGAGTAGATAAAAGACACAATAATCTTTTTAAGCCAGATTAAAATGAAGATGAATAAAACCCCCCCCCGGGGGGGGGAAAACCTGGGCCCGGGTGGACAGGTTATTGAGCCTAATATAAAATAAAAAAATGTAGGATGGTTTATTGTTGAAGTTTGAACCTTTTTGACAGTTAAAGCCATTCCCTTTTGTTTTAGTAATAGGAATGGTATGATAATTAAGCCTGCGCGATACCTTATAGGTGGTCAAGGTCAAGTCCGCGGATTTCAGTACGGTAATAGATAACAGTTAGGACTTTGCACACTAGAGCGATGTACAACTCTATTCTAGAATAGAACTAAGCAGGAAGACCTGCAGCACGTGCTAAATTATCGCAGTTATCGTAAGCTTTTTTACATATTATCAAAACCCGAGACCCGTAACACGTGTGAGTGCATTGTAGTTCAACTCTACATAATTATATTGTATAAAAAAGCATACGTTATTTTATTTATAAGGAGTTGAGTAATAATATGAATGAACCCTAGCTGTATATCTCCAATATAAGCTAGCCATATTAGGTATACATTATTATGGCTAATATAATACTGTAAATATATACTAAAAACTATGTGATAAGATGACACCACAGTGGGATATAGATCACATATGCGTTTGTAAAGTTAAGTGGGCGTGACTGAAAAAATGCGCTGACGATGCCTAAATCCTTAGTACTTCCACGTAATGCTGACGTAAATAAAAAGTAGAAAAGAGGGTAAGCGTAGAGATGAGTTGACTTTAAAACTCCAATATCATTAACATCGATATAAAAAAGATTCGACTCACTTTCAGTGGTCAGATGAGTAAAAATAACTCATCCTTACCTTATCAAAAAAAAATATATATTTTTATTTATAAATAATACATCACCTTCCTCTTTCTACTCCTCATACGTAATACTAATTATACTATATATAGTATAATATATACCCACTACACTCATTGACTATAAACCTAACATTACAGATAAATTGAATTAATCTTATTAATATAATAATATATTTTGTTTAATGCTGCTGAGCTGAGCCGATATGAGCTTATATAGAGTTTATTAATATGTGAGATATGTTATACAAAAAGTTTATAAAAGCTATAACAACTTTTTTTTTTTATATAAAAAAAACAGATGCGCCTGCCTGCCTTCCAGCCTGCTTTTATACGTCATATTTAGCTGTAAATAAAGAGGGGTTAGTATGATAAATACGTTATTGTTTTTATAAGCAGGCATCCCGCCGCCGATATAATAAGTCACTCACTAAGTGACTTAATTTTTTAAGTATGTCTGTTTTTTCGTGTGTTTTAAAGTATATAATAAATCCCGTATGAAGCCCAGCCATCGCCAATCTATTTGGAGAGAATATATAAAAAGGATATTAGTTAGTACATATCACACTACTCTACACCACACTACACATCTCTAGCTTAGGTTTAATTCGGTATGGTATGGTCTGGTATGGTATGGTCTGGTATGGTATTCCTTAACTATTATATTAATAATTAGTCAACATTTGTTTTTAGTGATAGTTTGTCTTTAGAAAGGTATAGATGTATCGATAAGACTAGACTAGATTAGACATATATGTGTGTGATATGTATTTATCGTCATTTTAGGGTATATCTATGAATAACTATAAAAATAGATTCTTCATGCTATACCCATATAGGGTATCCAACATACGTAGATATGTGTGTGTGGGGCGCCCCCCCCCACCCACCTGCCTTGCCTGGCTTTAATAAAAAAAATCCGCAGGGATTAAACACATTCTCAAGAAAATAAAAATCGAGAGGTTGAGGATATTTGAATCTTTTTATTTTATATAAACCTAATAACAATGTTTACTTTACCTTATATTACATAATTTAACCGTCACATAACATGAAATCACATGACATTACATAACATGAAATAACATAACATTATATTACCTAACCTTACACTACCTAATTCAACATTATCCGTCACATAACCTTACCTTACCTTACTTAACATAACATAAAAAAGCCCAGCTTTGGCTTTTTTAAATACCCCCCTATAAATATTTATGCAAACTAATATATATAATTATATCACTAGCGAGAGTTACGATATATAATGGTAATATATATTGATAGGTAGTGTAGACCTGGGTGTAAAGTATCGAGCGTAAAGTTATATTAAAGAATGGATAGTGGGTGGGGTAGGGTGATGAAGGGATGGGGGGTGGGGAGTATAAAAAAAAAGGAATGTTAACTAAACCTATTATTATAATATACTTGTATCGTACATTTTAACAGAATAGTAATATGGATAATCCATAATTTGAGGGTAAGGGTTGCATCTATATGCAATGAACTATACCTTTCATTTATATTAATATACCCCCCCTTTTTTAGGGGGGGTGAGGGGGCTGTAAGATGAAATATTAGATAGTCCATCGATTTTAAATGTGAAAAAAAAAGCGCAACGCTCAAAAAATAATATTATTTTTATCCATTTATATAAAATAAAATATAATATTTTATATATAATAAAAAAGATTAACTAACTTACACATTATAAATAGAATAGTTAAAAAATAACGTCACGTTCACTCAATAATTAATACATTTTTATGTAGCATATGACACGGATAGTGGAAGGGGGGTAATGTCATACCCATCGGTTGAGGTCAAAAAGGAGAGTTAAGATGGGTGAAGTTGAGTTTAAATAGATTGAGTAAGAATAGTAGATAGTGCTGAAATAACTTGTTAAGTGTACCTTATAGTAGATTAATAAAAAGAGAATAGGATGTGTGTGTTATTGCACTTTTTATTGTATGAGGAATGGTTCAATATTTATTTTTACTAAATAAACGAGAGAGTATATAATAAAGTTATAATAAGTATATATATATATATATATTATGTCATTGTATAATATAGATATTATACCACTAAAACCCATAAATATGTGGGAGGAATTGAAAAGGGGGGGGGGAGGTGATGCTTAAATTCATATTTATGAAATTAATAATAATTAATATAAAATACTATTTATCAATAAATGATAACACTCAATATCAATAGCTCCAATTTTATTGTTTATTACGTATTTAGATTTAATCTTTTTAAGTTTACTAAACTTATAAGTACTATTGAATGCTATGATCTTTGATTCATTGAAAAATATTTATTAGATATAGTATATAACCTATATACAAAAAATATGATCACGTCAGCATATAATTTCATTCTTATCTTTATATACTCTAACACTATATACATATACTTGAACACCATTTTCTTTTCAACGGTCATATAAACTATTTAAAATTGATCCTTATATATTATCTTTATAGATATATTTTATAATAATATTCTATTCCTCTTTATTGTGGAATTTGATAATATCCCCCCATACTCTCATGGATGTTATATGGACTATACGAGAAAAGAACATTATAAACATTACCCTATAATTTTGGTTTTATTTAAATAAAAATAAAATTAGCCTGTTTTTAAATATAATCCTAATAAACATAAAAAAAATAAGTATTTTTTTTTCCTGTAGTTAGACTTCGATATTCATGTTCACAGTAGAACTATCAACCCATAAGATATCCATAATATGTTTAACTACTATGTATATATATAATATATAGAAAGTAACTGTTATCTTACAAATTGAAATAAACGCTTCGAAGTCATAATTATTAACATTGTGTGCACGTGTTATACATTTAGGAACATCGAAGTCAATACTTTTTAGTATTTATTTATAACATAAAGACTGTTTATAATAAAAAAAACACCCCGAACTATGGAAATAACATCATCAACGGCAGTGAAAACAGTCGAACCTATAACAGTATACCCCGCAAATCATTTCCTTAGTTTACTCAGACGTAAATATTCAGATTTAAAGAGAGAAAGTGATTTAGTTTGAGATAGAGAAAGTGATCGAGTTTTAGTTTTCTTTCTTTGATTAAGAAGAGATACATTAGAGTTTCTGGAATTCTCTATTAGTAGAGATTGAACGAGAATGGTTAATAAGCAGTCTATATAAAGACCTAGACTCATAATAGTTGTTGATACGGATGATGCAATGATAGTAGAATTAAAGAGCATAGGAGAAGAATAAAAAATATTCATCCTATTTTGTAAATAGATTTAGGAGAGGATTCTATAGGAATACACCTAATATTACTTATATTCGTAAATAAAATTGTTCTTATGAACATGCAGTGTATATACTCCTCTACTATTCATAAATAAAAATGTTCTTATGAACAGGGGATATCTATACCAATAGATGTACTCCCACTACTATTCGTAAATAAAAATGTTCTTATGAACAAGGGATATGTATACGAGGAGGGGATGAGATGCACTGCACCCCTCTCTACTATTCGTAAATAAAATGGTTCTTATGAACATTCATATGAATATTTATATACCTCCCCCCCCCTCCCCCTCTCTACTATTCGTAAATAAAATGGTTCTTATGAATATGCCCTGTATATACCCATTCTTTATGGGTATATATAGTATTATATATATATTATTTAAAAATAAATGTAAATGAGGGGGGGGTGTGCTAGTAAATAAGGGGGGGTGGGGTATAGTACGATAATAATAAATAAATGTAAAGATTCATGACACTTCACCCAGGGACCCCACGCATAGGACATGTGGGATGAACAGAAAAGGGGGGGTTAGGTGAATTTTTATAAAAATAAGAAGAATGAAGGTAGAAATAAAAAATACGCTTTTTTTCATTATAAAACCCCCCCCATATGGGGGGGATATAGCTGCGAAGCATGTTATAGGGATGAGAAGTTAGGGTAACCTACGGATAAAATAAACTGAGGAAGGAACTCACATACACCAGTCATGACGTGGGTTCGAAGAGTAAACACTTAGAGAGCGACGATACGATCTGGTTTGGTTTGTGAGACTCACCTCCCCCCTCCACAAAATAACTAAAACACAAACTAACAAACACACAAACACACGAACCAACCCAAACATACTAACACACCAACTCACTAACTTCTTAATAAACTAATACACATATAGATATTAGTTAATTTTAGTATGACACATACACATAAAGTGTGTGGGGGGGATGGGTTCGATAAAATAGCGTAAAGAGAATGAGTATTAGTGAAGTAGAGATGAAGTATATAAATAGTCAGAACAGGTGAAAGTGTCAGAATAGCTGAATGATAAAGTGAGGATGACAAGATATTTAACGACCCTAACTTATTCAACAGATAGAAATATAAGTACTCTTATAGAGTCCTTTTCATCACATTTTATAGTTATACTAAGTGGGATGAAGAGGAAGAGAATTCAAAGTAAGGATATGGTTATAGTGAATTATTATAGCCCGAATAGAATAGAATCCATATATGTATCTCGAAATATAGGAATTATATCCAGAGGTTTTGAAGAAGTAAATAAGATGATAGAGTTCAATGTATGGAGGGCCAATACAAGGTTCAACCTGACTCATATATATTCACCAGTTATGGAGTCCAAGGTGATATCCGCATATATATCAGTTAATACAAAGGTGAGAACTTTTTTTCAAATTGTAAAATATATTTATAGACATTATAAGCCATCACCGAAGGTGCTGCCATTTATAAAGCAGGAATCAGTAAGTAATGCGGCGAATCCTTTTGTTTCAAGTAGGTTTATAGCTACCATACAGACATCTAAAAAAAAGATGTTTAATAAGGTAAAGTATATGTCTGCCGTCAGTAGTGTGAATAAATCTTTTATTACAGGTGGTACTTTTACACTTAAAGGACGAATTCAAACAGAGCCGATTAAACCTCGTAAAACAGTACAAACGGTCATAGTTGGTTCACATAGTTTTATACCTTCCCGTACTTCAATATCACAAAACTACGCCTTCCTGCCACATACAAAACGTGGTGTGGGTATTTTCGAAAACCCGGTGCAATGTAGTAAGAATATAAGGTCTAGTTCCTCAAGAACATCAAATAGTATTTATGGACTGGGTAGTTATTCCATTTCAGTAACCATCACAGGTGGAACGTATTCCTATATTTTTTAATATAGCCTACTTTAAACTAAATTAACTTATAAATATATATAATATTTATAGGTGTTTTAATGCATTAACACAATCCGCATTCACCTACCTCATAAAGATTCTAAATGAAAGGATATTCAATATAATGATATTCAATGAAATGATATTTAATGAAATAAAATAAGATCCTATTCCATTTCATTCCATGAAATAAAATTTTATTAAATTTCATAAAATGAAAGGGGGGGGTAGTCATACCTATACCTCCCTTGCAGCCGTAAATAAAATAACATCCCCTCCGATCCAATCAAAATATAGGGCTATTGCCATCCCCCCCCTTTTGAGTTTGCTAGATATACATATCTATGGCCTATATGTTAGTGATTGTGTTGTACTATACGCATATAAGCAAAACTAGGCGTATAAGTATGAGGTGAGTAGTACCTACGTAGCAAGTAATGCTAGTAAGTATAAGTATAACGTACTGTAGTGAAAATATCCATGACTACGTATTAGTTACGCCCTCACTCATTTTATTGAATATAATAAATATATATTCTAGCTAATAGAATAGAGAGATAAAAAAAATGTAATGGTGATATGGATGGTTTTGAGAGGGGGGGGGAGGGAGAGGGTTATAGGATTAGATCTTAAGAGTTGTATCTGAAAAAAGAATAGGAAGAGAGAAATGTATGCGCTTATATAAAATAGTGTGGGTGTAGTATTCTATATAGAATATATAACGCTTTAATACCTATACTCTTAATACTAGTGTTTCGCGTAAATTATATAAAATAATAACAGTGATGTGGATGTGCTTATCGTACACTCTCGAGTGTAGTTCTTGATAGTCATAGACATAAAATAACCCTTTTCACCATCACTTGATGGATAATAGGAATGCTAAAATGTAATAGATCATGTCAATAAAATAACCCTCTATATCCAAACCTCCGGCATCAGGTGTATGTGGAGATCTTCATCTCTGTCCCGAATATAAAGTTCATCTCTTGTCTTAAACAAGACAAAACAAGACCCTCGAGAGGGTAGGATAATAAATAGGATGGATGGTAGTGCTCTTTGTAAAGTGTGACGTTTATTTATTTATAAAATAAAAAATAATAATAAAATTATGTGATCTACACACGCTTTGCTTTTTATAAAAATAGGTACGAACTATACAATACTGCATTATTGTCCAGCTGGCCTACTCATTGTTATATAGTAAGTTAATTATGATTTAATCATGAAATTAAATCGTTTTTAACCTAAAAAGCCTTCGAATATATAGATGGTCTCTATATAATAGATAGATATAATCATATATAATATGTAGAATATATATATATATAAATAATATTCTATATATTAATTAATATATAATTATATATAATATATATATATATTTTTATATAAAAAATCATATTATGATATGATTATATATATAGAGAAGGGTTAACCTGACGGGAAATAAGTGTGTGTTCAGTGGGTGATAGGTGGGGGGGGGTGGTAAATGGCCAATGTAAAAAACTAAGATAATGCAATGCGTTATCATCTCTCCTTCCACATGTAATAGGCGTGGGAGGGGGGTCATATGAATCTTATCTTTTAATAAAAAGAGATATATATCAATATATATAGTATATAAGCCGCATTATATATGCAGGCATAAATTTTAAAGTGATGCAGCAAGTAAGATTTTATCTTATGTATATCATATAGATATGGAGGTGCTTAAGCTTATGCAAGAGGATGGAGCTTCACAGCAGCGAAATAAAATTTAATCCAAGCAGAGCGCGGAGATCGATATTAGATATAAGCGCAGCCCTCGGGCAGCATGAAGAAAAGAAAAGAAGGGTTAAAAAAATATATATATATATATATTATATATTATATTATATGTGTGTAGCACAACATTTATTTATATATGTAAATTTAAGCGCATTATGCGCTTAAATTTTATGAATATAAAAAAAAGAGATAGAATATCTAAGTTGAATGCTTAAGCAGATAATATGTAATATATCCCTGGGTGGGTATATATATTTTTTTGTTGAAAAAAATAATACCCAGGGCATGTAAAAGGACGAGATAGTGATAGATAAAAAAAATAAAAATGCACAGCACATAAAAAAAAGAGAGAATATCTAAATTTGAGGGATATCAGCAGCAGCAGATAGTACATGTAGCGCAAGGAGTAAAGTAGAAAAGAGTATTAGTATAGGTTTTTTCATATTTCGACACCAGCAGACATTTTTATCTTTTCTACATAAAAAAATGTTCGTGGAAGAGGGGTAAGTTGTTATATATATATAATATATAATATATTTAGGAAAATAGGTAATAATATTATTATAATGCGTTTCGTAAAATGATCCCCCCCCCCGTGTTATTAGATTTAGATAGGACCTCTCTATATTATAATTTTATTATAGGAATATTATTTTCTAATAGAATCCAAGAATCTATCCAGCCGAATCTCTCAACACACACAAACATGTGTGTTTGTTGCATAGTGTAGTAAGGGGGGGGGGGAGGATGATATACTTTGTGCGTGTAACACCTCCCTCCCACCTTTTGATAATGACCAAAGAGATAATATAATGTGCTTAAAAATAAAATGGTTTAGAGAGGAGGGTGTGGTGAGGATCTTAAAAAATAAAGAAGCATAGAAGAAGATGTACTAGCGATACTATACTTTAAATGATTATTCAACCATATACTTAAGTATATAAAAATATCAGTAAGATAAATACATGGATATAAGAGTATATATATTATTTATAGACTAAGGCTATTACACCAAGATATATAAAATGCCGCTAAATATATGAGATGAGTATGGGGGGGGAATACATGGGTGAGATATGCAGCAGGCAGGTTATGGGGAGGGGGGGGGTGAGATATGAGTAAGGGGGGGGGTATTTGTGAAGAGGGTTAGAATAATCAACAAGATAAAAAAAAATAAAATCTAAAAAAACTGGTTTAGCTCTGGCCAGACTGTAACGTTATCTATTCATATTAACACATGCGAATGACTTAAATATCTTTAAAGATAGCACTAAGTGCTAGGTAAGAAGGTGGATAAAGTTGTGAACGGGTGAGTAAAGTAGGATATCTAGCCTAAAAAAAATATTTAGGATGAGTTCTATTCGTCTAAACAGTAAGGTAAGAGCTTACTAATATAGAATTCATTTTCATAACCCTGGGTCCCACGCATAGGACGTGTGGGATGGGGGGGGTTAGAAGGTAAATCGATCATAAAATGAATAAATTATAAGCATGCAGGCCTGAATAATTTAATTTGCAGAGAAAGATAAAGAATTTCAGCATAGAATAATGTATGATAGGGATGATGGTAAGTTCATGATATGAGAAGATGGATGAGAATATTGATTAGGCGTAGTCAAAGATGAGAGTCTAAAGATCACCTTAGTTTTGAGATAGACTAAAATAACTATGTTATTCAGCAGTGGGGAATAATTGACAATGCTTAAAATATTTTGTAAGTGTTTTTAGAACTTAGAGCTGGTAACATTTTTAAAAACAGTGAAGTGAAGTAAAGTTCTGAAGTACGGAACAGTATAAAAAGAAATGCTTCAACTGACGAGAGTTAGAGAGTAGGAGGTAAATAAACAATACAAAATAGGGAGTGATCATGTGAAATAGAGCAGGATGATAAAATAAAGTAATTCTGTAAAGTAACTGGATACAAAAGAAGTTCAGTTAGGGAATAGTTGTGTATAAAGTTCGTGCCAGCTACGCGGTTAAACGACTACAGCGAACGTTCAGTCATATAATGTGCGTAAAGGATCTGTAGGTGGATTCGTATGATCTCATATGAGGTTTTGTTCATATACGACTAGATATTAAAGGGAGTAGGAACCATGTACAAAGTAGGGACTAAATCTTATGATCTTGTACGTAGTGCATAGCGAAAGCGTCTTACTATAATAATATGACACTGAGGGATGAGAGAGTAGAGCGCGAACAGGATTAGAAACCCTGGTAGTCTACTCCGTCAACGATGATCATGATTAAAGTCGGATGTGGGTAAAAGATAGGCTTTAAGAAGCTAACGCTTAAATGATCCGCATGTTAAGTAAATTCGAAAGAACGAAAGACAAAGAGCTAGGCGGCCTAGTAGATCGAACTTCGGGTCATGCTATTTAATTCGATAACCCCCGATGAATCTTACTTAAGCTTGAATATAGAGAGTATAAATGTATAAAAGTATAATATAAATCACAACGCGACAAACCGCAAAGTGTGGATCGTGATAAAATGTGATGATATTATTATATCATCATGCAGGTATATAATCTAATACAGGTGTTACATAGTCGTTTTAAGTCCGTATCGTAAGATGTTAGGTATATACCTTGAACGGACGACCTTCTTATATTATATATAACATATATATAATATGTATGTGTGCTTAATAGGCATACAAATAGAATAAAAACAGATCCTTATGACCCTTATGCTTAAGGCTATCAGTGTGACACAATTATGTAGACAAAGTCTATTCACGTAATGACTTAAATTACATATGTGACGAATATGATTCTGTAACTCGAATCATTGAAGTAGGAGTGTTCAGTAATCGTTTATAACTATGTAACGGTGAATTTTTAATACTTAGTGCACTAATCGCCCATCACTATTATTCTTGAGGTCGAAATGAAATTATTATGTTGACATTCATGGATTTAAATAATAACTTTCTTCTCCTCAAAAATCCTCATCCTTATTTATATCTACGATATTGAAATAAAGAATGAGTGATAAAGATAGAGGGGGAGGGAGAGAATGAACTTAATAATCAGTTTCATACTGATAGAATAATCGAAGTTGTCACAGAGTAAGCTTACTGGAAAGTGAGCTTGAATGATAACCCTTTATATATCCCCCTTAAACACTTATATAATTACTATATAATGCATATATATATATATATATAGCCTATATAATGCAATGCTAGGATTATGCTAATATAATGCTTATATTTTGCTTATACAATGCTATTATATATATATATTATTATAATGTATGTATGTACATGTACATTGTAGGAATAAAATCATTATTTTTTTTTGTTAATAATTAACCCATTAAAATCATACGGGTGGGGGGTTTTGGTTAAATAAAACACTCAATAAAACCTATAAAGATAAGATCAGATAAAATGTGATCAATCCAATTCAGATTTTATATCATCTATCAAGGTGGGGGGGGGGGGGGGGTAACACCCTAAATGCTCCTTAACATTAACACTAGCTCGTGTGTGAGTAAGTAATTAAAAATAAAAAAGACATGATAATATAATATCGTATATATGTTATAGGGGTGTAATAAAATATATAGAAAGAAAGAATATACAAGATAGGTAGATAGATAGAAGATTCTATCCTATTATAATCCATCCTATAAAAGGATATTAAGCAGAGTTAAATGGTATAACATCTATATAACAACCCGTCATGTAATGATAGATATAAGTGTAAATGTAAATAGGAATGTAAATGTAAATAAAAATGTAAAATAAGAAGATAACCTTATCTTTTGGTATCACGTGATATGATATGCTTTTAATAAATCCAGCTCAATATGATGAAGTAAGGGAATGCTGGCGAATGTGACATGTTTTGAAGTAAAGAATAATAGTGTAATGATAGTGTGGGTTTTGTAATTATGTGGCAGCAGGTGACTATAGCCATGGGTATATAGCAAAAGCCCATATTTGCTGGGGCTGCCCCTATAAGATAGGGTGGGTATTATTAATAATAAAATGTAATGTAAGATGAATAATATTTTATATGAAGTCATTACCTTACATATAATGTAACTCAAGGTAAGATAATGATGATTCATGTAATGTAAGTGGATGTAAGAGGGTTATGTTATAAGGATAATATGGATGTAATTTAATGTAAAAATGTGTAATAATATGTTAAAGAGTAAAATATAATTTTATTATCAGTTATGTTTATGTTTATAACATAAAGAAAGTAAACCCTGCCACTATAAATAGCAAGCACCATTAGTACACACTGGTAACAACACCTTAAGACCTTTTTTTACCTCTTCTACGTAAATAAAAAAAAGGTTCGTGTCGTGGAAGGGGGGATAGTTTAGCCAAGTGAAGAATGAGAGAGATAGATAAATTATATGATAAGAGTTGAGATGATAAAGATAATATGCAGAGATGAGGATGATGGTATATGCATCCTGAAGGAATGATAGCTAAAGGTCTAGGTAATGTTGAGTATGATAGGAATAAGAGGTGCCAGGTTGTCGGCTGATAAAGTAAAGATAGCCTATGTAAAGAAAGATGTTGTATATTTTATATATATATAGGAGGAGATAAGACTCTATATAGACAAGACATCATAAAGGGTGATGTGATATCAGGTAATATCAGGTGTTGTAAAACAAGGTAATAACAAGTAATAAAACGTAGTAACATGTTATGTAAGGTAACCCTTTAATAAGTAGCGAGAAGATGATATTAGGAGGTGAGAGGTTGGCGAGAAGATAGTGCCTATACGGGGGGTTAAATAGAGCCGGTATAGGCTCCTGTTTTTTTTCATATAAAAAATCAGGATAAAAAAGCATGTAGTTCAACGGTAAGAACACACTATTGATAATGGTGGGATAGCTAGTTCGACTCTACTCATGCTTATAATAGATATAAATAAAATGGCCAACCCCTTCTAAACTATAGTTTTAGCTTATATAGGTGGGGGGGCCATCAGATAATGATATATCATGTTTTTATAATAAAAAAAGCTTAAACTTGAAAAACAAATAAAAATATTTTATTTAAAGAATGGATAAACCACCCTGTTACTGTTATGTAACGAGGAGATGTAAGCTACTCTCACATACACTCATAGTAGTATAAAAATAAGCCAAGCAGCTCTTTCTTTTATTTAAAACTATAAATAGAGAGAGAAGGGGGGGGGTTTATCCTTTATTAAAGGATTATAAGATACTATCTTATAATTTATATGTTACACAGGTTGTATTTACATTTGAACAATATGTTGTAATATTAGGTATGTTGATAGTATGGGTACAAACAAATAGGCCATATATGGCCTTGATAATATCCAGTTTTGTTTCCTTTTGTTTATTTAAGTTGAATTTTATTTTGTTGAGAGAGATGTATGTGATGAGTACATGCTATTCTAAGGGGGTTTTTTATAAAAGGGGGGGTATGTAGTTACAGCTAACTACGAGCGCGATTCAGTAGAACATTGCTGCGTGGGGGGGGGGGAATGAGGTGTGTGTAATAACGAGAGAGGGGGGGGTGCAGAGAGTCATAAAGCCTAATAGCCTAAAAGTATAGAGTGAAGGTGACAGCACGATGAGAATATATCGATGACCAGATCGCGTTGACAAACCTTTAATACTAAGCCAGGGTTAATAACCAACCCAATTATAACAATAAAGGGCATATTCAGATAGGAGGGTAATAATATAAGATGTATGTAAAGGGGGTCAGGTAAGTAAATTTAAGTAAAATTCAGTTTCGTGAAGAGTGATGATCAGACCAGTACAGTAAAGTAAAATAAAATGATAATTTAAATCTTCTCTCTGTCAGTAAATGTTGATAAAAAAAATAAGCGAATGTAAAGTGAAGTGGACTAAAATAAAAGTAAAAAGGGACTAGAGTGAAAGAGGATAAAAGTAAAGTGGACAAACCTTAAGTTGATGTTTAAGAAATGTTTTGAGGACAAAAAAAGGACGTAAAGTATTCGAGAGATAGGATATAAGATAATAATGTATAATCCGGTAATAGATAATAGAGTTATATATTATAATTAAAATATAATAATGGGAGGAAAGATGAATAAGAGTTAGAATATAAAAAAAATAACATAAAAAAGGGGGGGGGGGCATGGTTATAGATATGACAGGAAAAGGTGAATTGTAGAGTATTAGTTATATTTGTGCGTGCGGGGATACGACTACCAATACCCCCGGGGGGGGAAACCTTTCCCCCCGTTTTTATTTTTAATAAATCGTAGCCAGAGCTCTGTAAAGTTATAAAGAATATAGGGATATATATAAAAAAGGGGGGGGGTCATAAGCTGATAAGATACGTATCCAGCCTTAAGACAAACTTTTGATAGGTCAGTAGTAGAAGTATAAAAAGAAAGATAAAAAAAAAATAGATGCATTCGATGCATTAGGTGGGATGAAGGGGGGGGATTATGAATGTCATAAGATGATGGGATAAAGGATGAGATAATGTTTGCTTTGTTTAATTTAAGAAAAGGAGTTTAAGAATAAATGAAGAATTCAATGAGGGAAGATAGGATATAACATCCATCATATGCTTCATGACGTAATATGAAGAAGAAAGGGATGTAATGATAAAAGTGAAGAGGTTAAAATTATAAGGTGACTGTATAGTACAAATGCTAAGGATATTTCAATTCTTTATTTTGTATTTGGTCTATTTTCAGCACTACTAGGGACAGGTATGTCAGTACTAATTAGACTAGAACTTAGTGCACCTGGAGTAGGAATTCTTCATGGGGATAATCAACTTTACAATAGTGCGCCGTTTAACTCATCTTCTCGCTGTTTCGGGCTACCATCCTACCTCAAGGAGAGTGGTTATCGGAGCCAGTTATAGTGAGGGATTCATTAATGAGTAACTGTAATGCATCAAGCTTAGCCATTCCAGGCCAACTGGGTGGGGTGACAATAGCATGCTTGAAAAGCTGTCTGAAAGAATGTCGGCGAGTAACTAAGGGCTATATGGTGAGGCTAACGAATCCCTTTCAACCTGCAACATCGGTATAAGTTCCGAACGTCGCTTAGAATAAGCTTGTATGACGACGGACCCATCTCCGGCGGAGAAGAATTGTGTTGTGTCATCTCTGTTCTCTCACTCAGATGGGTGGATTGTAAGTAATAGTCACAATGCAGGGGGACACCTAAGTAGTTCAGTGTGTGGAAGAGATACTCTACTCACACTTGCGTGAAGATGAAGGAACTCGGGATCACCTGATAGAGGGAATGGGAACGAAACTCTTGAGGTGACGGAGGCTCAGTAGTAGCTAGGAATAGTTTGATGACTATCGCGGGTAAGATTCGATGCTATTCAGTAGCGAAGGGAGCTAGCCTATCCAATGCAGAGGGCGCTATGCTATGCACGTAGGCAGGTATAGTATCGCTTCAGCCGCTACACTCTGTTAAATAATAAACCTATGACACAAATAAAACTGATGAACCTAGTGGCGAACAATAATGTTCTACTTGTTGCTTATGCAAATAAAAAAAAAGGTTAAATAACAGGGAGATACTTAACTGAATCAGTTCACAGTTTTTAGATAGGCTCGTAAGAGCTAGCACTCATATCATATTATGGACGTTTCCATTTAGACCTAGTCGTAGTACACCCTCCCCCCCCCTCTCATTTCGAAGCCTGATGGGGGGACACTATGTGGATATGTTGAGGGGATCTATGGCCATAAAAACAAAATTTATATAGGCAATATATATATGAATATATGTTATTTAATATAAAATAGCCCCCCCCCAGGTTACATTATAAGGGTTTAATATATGGGAAGGGGATGGGGGGGGGGGGGGGGCTACCCTACGGCACTAAGATAAATTTGTAATACCTTTTATAACGTTTATGGATAAATAGGGTGGGGGGGGGGGGGGTGATATTTCCGTTTTGATAAATTCGATCCTTCGCTGCTGATTAATGCTGTTGAGGAGAGAGTTAAGGGTTCAGGATAAAGATACAAAATTAGTGATGTAGGCAGGGTATAATAGTAAGCATTTTGAAACAAAACTAGATACACTGAAATGTTAAAAGTCCTTTTATTTGTAACATCGAGATGATGGGATCATCTCGATCGATGATTATAAAGTGGTGGCAAGCAAGGGGGAATGGGGTTGAATTATTCACTTTTCGGTACAACGAAATGGTCTGGGGGGGTCAGGTCACCATATAAAAATATATATATGGGGGGGGGACACTCAATGATGACTAATTCATAAACAATAATGTTTTCTAGGAAGAATCAAAATTATTCTTAATAATAGTATAATAACTATAGCAGTAAAGCTAAAGCTTGGAACCGAGAAGCAAGTATTTAAGAAGTTGGGGGGGGGGGGATGACATCAACCTTATAGTAGGCGACAACAGAATGCCTGATGTTGAGCTAAAGAATAGGCAAATTAAAATTAATGGTAAATATCACTTCATCCTTTCATCCAACTGGGGGGGTAAATAGGATATGGATATAAAAGCAGCAACTTTACGTTCAATGGATGTAATGAATAGTAATGGTACCTTTTGTAAGTAATGTCCACCGAAGGTGGTATATAAACATCATGTTATAGCACTAAGAAGTACTAGTAGACATATCCTGAAGGGTAGGTTTGATAACTAGTATTATAAGTGTGATGAATAGAAAGCAGGTTCCACTATGTAATTCAATGTTATGTATACTATGTGATATAGAATATCATTGTAATGCAAATCAGTCAAAACTAATAAATAAATACAACTCAATAAAGTGAACATGAACATTTTAGGTAAATACAGCCATATAAATATAGGATAGGGTGCGAGCCGTATGAAATGAAAGTTTCACGTACGGTTCTGAGAGGGTTTTTACCGTCTAAAAGCTTAACAGCAATGAGGGTATTGACTACTCAACCAATTGTAACAGGACATGCGTTCCTAATAAGTACGCCGTCTAACATTGTTCATATTTCCGAACAGTCAGATAAGGGGGACTGTTTTACGTATGGTAGGACTGGTTACGTAGCTCTCATATCCGGCATGATAGAACCTAATAAGACTATAATAGCTGTAGTAGGATATTTAGCACTGTTTTATCAAATGAGACTGCTAAAGTTTGATCGAGCAGAGGGAGCAGTTTCGTATGGGTGACGTTCAGAAACTTGACACAGGCTTTGTGGATCAGGAGGGCCCATTAGTACAACGCAGTTTAGTAGACTAATGCTTAGCTGAAGTAATGACATTATCATGAAGATAAAGACAGATATTATGAGCTGACTTTATATCCTACCGGCTAAGACAACATCTAGGGAAGATGAATACAACCTGCAAGCACCTAACCGAAACAACCTCGACATAAGTCAAAATGAGCTGAACAATGTAACTCGGGATGCAACCGCCTATACCTGCTATAATAGCTATTCAGGAAAAGGATTCGATCCAGAGAATGAACAAGACTCAGAATATACAGGCAAGCGGACACGGAGCCCTCGTAGTAGTGGTCACCCGGCCACGAAGGGGGGCAGCAAAAAGAATACAGTTGCAACTAACCAAATATTCAAGAATATCAATGAGAGACTTGACAGAGTAATTAAGAAACAACTGGAACACTTTAAGGATCGAAATGGAAAATATAACGGGATCATCAGAATGATGAATACTGAAATACTTAAGGAGAGTTACTACCTAATAAAGAGTAATCCGGGTAACATAACACCAGGGGTAAAAAATGAAACCCTGGACAAAATTAACACTGAATGATTTGAAAGGGTGCACAAGGATTCTGTGGAAGGGCGTTTTAAATTCACACCAGCAAGACTAAATAAAATGACTAAGCCTAACGCACAAGATAGCTTAAGATCACTAATAATTGCTAACCCAAGAGAAAAGATAGTACAAAAAGCTATACAGGTTATTCTAAAAGCCATTTGAGAGCCTCACTTTAGCGAAAATGGCTATGGTTTTAGACCCAAACTATCCACAAGAGATGCTATGGACAGACTTCATATAAGGGGTGGAAGTAACAATTGAAGTATTAAAGGTGAGATCACCAAATGCTTTGATAACATTCCTCACAAAGTCATTATAGAAAGCCTCAGAGAGAAAATTTCCTGTGTAAGATTTATGACACTAATAGAAAGAAGTCTAAAGGCAGGATATGTGGACAGTGAAACAAAGATCCTCTATAAAACAGATAAAGGAACCCTTCAAGGTAGCGTTATATCATCAATTCTGGCCAACATTGTTCTAGATAAACTAGATAAATACATAGATGATGATAAGACTGAGTGAGAGAAAGGGTATAAGCGAAAACTTAACCCTTCATACACAAAGTATGAAAACCTTAGAAGGAGGAATCAATCAGCAGAAACTCGTTATAATGCTCTGCTAGAAATGAGGACAAATCCCGAATATTATTAAAATAAAAGAGGACCCTGACTACAGACGAATAGTATATCTAAGATATGCAGACGATTTTGTTGTTCTAATCACAGGTAGTAAGAAGGATGCAGAACAAATTAAAAACTCCATGGCAGAATTCCTAAAATCCAACTGTGGCCTGGAACTAAACATTGATAAAACCAGCATTGTTAATATAAGGGAATGTTTTATTTTTATAGGGGCAAAATGTAAACGAAGAGATACTGACTCAGTGTACAATTTCTTTATAACACCGGAAGGTCCTAAAATGACTAGAAGAAGAGCTATAAGACTAGCAGTAGATGCACCTCTCAAAATAATTATGGAAAAGTTTATTAAATTTGGGTATGCAAGACGTAACCATAAGAATATAATTATAGCAAAAGGAATAACAAATCTTATTCATCTAGACCATGGCAATATAATTTCATTTTACAATAGCAAAATTATAGGAATACTCAATGCCTATTCATTTGCAGGAAATTATTCACTAATGGCCAAACTAGTATGAATCCTCCAACAATCTTGTGCTCTGACACTAGCTCGTAAACTAAAACTAAAGACTATGAAAAAGACATTTAGTAAGTTTGGGCTAAGACTTGAAGACCCGGCCACGGGACTAAAGCTTAATAACCCCGAGAGTAATAATGCAACCCCATAATTATGGGGGGGGAAGCTACCAAACTCCCAAAACAAAACTCCGGATGAAGATGAAGTGACAGAACAAATTATTAAAAAATCTTGAGCCAATTCAATTCAATTCAATTCAATTCAATTCAATTCAATTTTTTTAGGTCACCGAAAGCGAAAGCTCGGTATTAAAGTTTTTCGTAATTTGTAATATAAATATTTTATCGAAATACATCATATTAGAGCTATGGCTCAGGTAAGAAAACGCGTACGTACAGGAAATTCAACCTTCAGTCAATGACAAGGTGCGGTAATAAGAAAAAATTCAACTTTGTGCTTATATCATGATATACTTCATTCAGGAAACCTTAACCCATCAGATCCAAGACTTATTGCTTAGTATTCTAAGAACTGAAATTTTTAAGAATAAATTATAAATAAGTTATTTAAAAAGTAGTTTAAATTCATTTTGTAGAAAGCCGTATGATGGGAAACTATCACGTACGGTTTGGGGAGCAGTTCCAGTTCCTCTTCTTTTTTTAAAGTAAAAGATGGGCTTGGGCTGACTCTACTTTTCTTTTTTGTTATGCCGGTAGCGGTAGGAGGATTTGGGAATTATCTTTGTCCGGTCATAGTAGGGGCTCCAGATATAGCATTTCCTAGACTGAACAATATTAGTTTTTGACGTGCGCCGCCGTTTGGGCTAGTTCACGCCAGTAGCCACAATACTACCAAGAGTGTAGACATTTCTTGTAAATCATCCTACTCACCAAAAGCCGAAATGGCGGAGGGACCAGAGCATGTAGGAGAAGGAACAGACGGGGTTATCGTCCAACCCTATGAACTGTTTCTAGATAAGTTTATCATGGTTATAAATACTATCTGAGCTGAGTATAACTGAACTCTAACAATAAGGCGATTTAAAATTGTTAGCCTTATGTTTATAAGATCGGGTCAAAGTCTTATAAAGTCTACTATAAGGAAGCTAATCCAAGCATGGGTTTTTTTCCACAGAATGGAACCTAAAATAAACAATGACGTGAATCAGGCAAATGCGGGATTTCCTAAGGTGCGTAAGCGCTATGGAAACGGAGGTTCAATAGTAGGACAAAATATAAATATAATGATAAATATTTATATAAATAGTTATATAAATATAAATATAACACATATAAGTCTCGAAGTGAACCAGAGAAGTTATTCAACTCGTTCCTGTGCTGTTACAGAAAGTAGCGGTACAGATAACAAAATGAGTATTACTAAACTTGATAGTAACAAGTTTACTGGACTGTATAAGCAGATAATGAATAGGAATTTTATAAAATCTTGCTATGACAATATAAAATCGAAACCTGGTAATATAACTCCAGGTACTGATTTTATCACACTCGATGGATTTACATTTACGACAAGAGATCTAGATCAGATAATCTGCTCGCTAAAAGATGAAAGTTTTGAATTTAAACCTAGTCGGAGAGTGATAGTGATCATCCCTAATGCGAATGGTAGACTTAGACCACGGGCTATCGCATCGCCTAGAGATAATATTGTACAGGAAGCGATAAAAGAAATTCTAAATGCTATTTATGATCCTTTGTTTATAGGATCCAGCCATGGATTTAGACCCGGTAGGAGCTATCATTCGGCACTAAAAGATATTTCGACATGAAGTGGTATAACAAGGGTAGTTGAAGGTGATATCCTATCATTCTTTAACAATGTGGACCACCACACCCTAGAATCACTTATAAGGAGAAAGATCCAAGATCAACAATTCATAGATCTCTACTGGAAGCTGGTAAGAGCGGGATATGTCGAGAGAGGGAGAGGCTATCAACGGAAGTAGGAGTACCTCAAGGATCTTGAGTATATCAAATTCTTTCAAATATTTACCTACACGAATTCGATGTATATATGCGAGAACTAACAGAGGAACTAGCAAGCAAGGAAAAGATGATCAGTAATGTTAACCAAAAAATGGTTTAATTATATAACTCGTATGAAGAAGAAAAAGTGTGGAGATCTTTATGAAGATATGCGGGACATAGAACTTATAGCCCCAATCAGGAGGATTCGTAAAGAAATGAATCAGCTCCAATCGAGAATAATGACTGGGCAAAGACTTTATTATGTAAGGATATGCCGATAATTGAATCATCGGAATGATCGGTGATAAGGAATTTGCTAGAATGATCAGGGACAGAGCGATAAACTTTCTAAAAGAAGAGCTGAAGGTATCAACAAACCTTGAGAAGACTAAGATAACCTGTGTCCATGATGGCATGGCCGAGTTTCTTGGCTGCTATTTTGGAGTCCCTTATTTTCGTAATAAAAACACCAAGATGGTTACAAGGGTAGCCATCACAAGAGTAAAATAACGATAAAATCAAGAATAAAAAAGACTAAAGTCGTATTTTGAGCCCCTGTAAAGAGAATGATTCACACACTAAAACTTAATGGTTTTATTAAGGACTATGATCCTAGTAGACCTAAGATCGTACCGAAAGCCCTAACTAAATGAATCTTTATAGACCATAAAAGCAATCATTATGAGATACAATGCGGTCCTAAATGGCCTAAGGAACTACTATAGTTTTGTAGATAACCTTTACATTTTAAATACGATTGTGAACTATATTCTTAAACACTCCTGTGCCCACACACTAAGTAGGAAGTTCCGACTTAGATCCAGAGCGGGTGCGTTTAAGAAGTTTGGTAGTATACTAGCATGAAAAGGGGGTACTGGACATATAAAGCTTAAAAAAGGCCAAGCTACAAGAAGACAATAAAGTTTAATATCTGTACAGGTCCTTAAATGACTCAGATCCCTTCGCAACACTCAACTATAAGACAGAGACCCAATTCGCTTGAGCAGATGAATGCGCGGTGTGTGGTAGACAGTCAAATATTGAGATACATCATGTTCGTCATATTCGGAAAAGGGGGGCACGGCACTAAACCAACTGGATTAATGAGTCTAATGTCTCAACTAAATCGTAAACAAATTCCCCTATGTGTGAATTGTCATAATAACGTCCACGCAGGTAGGTACAAGGGTAAAAGCCTAAATTGACCTCATAATAACAAAGATAAGAGATTAATCAAAAATAATAATAGTAGATTAGATAAATTATCAGTTATAAGATAAAAGGAGATAAATAAAACCTGGTAAGAGCATAACTTCTTGGAGAGCCGTATGCGGGGAAACTTGCACGTACGGTTCGGTGGGAGGTTTCATAGACCCTACAAAGATAGGGCTAGGTTATCGACCCAACTACTATGTCCTAGTATAATCCTACTACTAGCTAGTACACTCATTGAGAATGGTGCTGGGACAGGATGGACAGTAGGTGAATAAGCTGTCCGATTTTATCAGTCAATATATGTGACTGGTAGATGATAATAAACTCCACTCGATGCGAGAAACTCCTCTAATCGGAAATGAATACCTGATTAATGATCGGGTAAAAATGTCATTTACATGGGGACAACACGCCTGAGTTAAAACACAATCCATTAAGGGTCAAGTCCAAGATCCGATCAAAGGGTATAAACGTTTTAGCTCATCAGAGACTACACGTGGAGCGTTCAACAGTAGTAGTAATGGTAAAACAGAGAATAACGACCACCCATGACTAGTGGGACTAGTTGATGGTGATGGTAGTTTTAGTTTTCATAAGAGTAACCATAAGTGAACACTTAATTTTAAAATTGGACAAAGTGTTTACAATCTAAGACTCCTTTATCATGTAAAAAGCATTCTTGGAGTCGGTTTTGTATCGATCGATAATAATGATGCGGAATTTAGAATTCGAAAACTAGACCATATTCTTCAATACGTTATTCCTATTTTTGATAAATACCCCTACTCACAAGTAAATATTATAATTATAATCTATTTAAGCAGGCTGTTTATATAATAGCCGATAAAACACTAAGTACTGCAGAGAAGGATGCACAACTTATAGAACTTAAACATCAAATGATGCCGGAACCGGAAGATTATATCTCTCCAGCATGGTCTATTATCGACTATAAGGTTCTTAATCTAACGGATGCTGAAGCTGTTATATCTAAAAACTGAATTATTGGAATTCACTGAAGCTGAAGGCTGTTTTTATCTTGTCGTTAATGAAAAAGGACGAATAGTACATGCTTTTGAGGTAACGCAGAAGCGAGACCTCATTGTATGTAAAGCACTAGGTTATATTTTCAGAGCTAACGTAATAACTAAAAAAAACTTATAATACAGTTGTTACAACAAAGACAAGCAGTATTTTCCATCTTGTACAATATTTTCATAGAACTATAAAAGGAATAAAATCTCTAGAATATCGTATTTGAGCACGATCTTTTATGAAACAAAAACCTAGTTATGAATACCTTAACAAAATTATAAATATAATGCAAGAAATACGATCAATTCGGCAAGATAAGAATTTTAAGATTCGTAAGTAAGTTATAATTATAATATTCACGGTTGAATAAAGGTATAGTCCGATCCCTGGTGGAAGCCAGGCTTAGCCAATATGTATAAACATATTTAGGTTATCAATAAAAATGTTATCCACCACTAAGTCTACTAGGATCACATTCAGGAGGTGCCGTAGATTGTGTCATTTTTTCACTACACCTGGCAGGGATTTCTAGTCTTCTTGGAGCTATGAACTCGAATTTTCAAGAACTTGTATCATAATAAATACTTTTGTTTTCTTTTTCCAACTAAATAAAAGTATACTGTCTAGAATAAAAATTTTTACAAGAGGTAAATCATCCGTTAGCATACCTATACCTATACCTTCAGGTTATCCTAAAGAACCTAAATTTTATAATACAAATAAATTTGAAGGTAGTCGTCAAGTGTGAAAAACGTCTATTATAGGCGGCGACAGCTCTACAGTAACAAGGCATAAGTTTGAACTTGCACAGGAGTACCAGAGTAAGGGTGTTCCTGCTACAGCAGATATTCTTAACAAGCTATGTGACACTCATATTACAGATAAGGATATAGAATCTCTTCTTCTTAGTCCTAGGATCATATTTACTCAAGTACCTGAAAAAAAAACCCTAATACGAACGATTAGGAAAAGGGGAGTAAATGCTCCCATCCCGGGTATTTATATTTGAACGCATAAGCCTTCAGGTAGTAAGTATGTAGGTTCTGCTTATAATATGCCAGTGCGACTACGTTCTTATTTTTCAGAAGAACAGAAGGAGATAGGGAAGTTTATACCTCTGTTCTATCGTCAAGGTATGGATATATTTACACTAGAAGTAGTACTCACTCCATTTAACCCGGATATTCGTCTTGAACTACTTCTAGAACAGTATTATCTACTTGATTCTGCTTTTGACCTAAATACTATTAGAGTGGCAGGAAATGGAAATCCTTCAGGCTCAAATAGTAAAACACTCTATATATACAACAGGGATATAACAATTCTC
>JASXTE010000474.1:32500-37500 GCA_030280995.1 Hemileia vastatrix | reverse complement strand
TTTTTTTTTTGTGTTTTCAAATTGTAAGTGATAAATACAACAGTCTAATAGTGCTTAGTGATTTCCTTTTAATTTTAATTTTTTTTTTTTTTTTTTTTTTTTTTTTGGCTTTTCAAATTGTGAGTGATGAACACAACAGTCTAATAATGATAAGTGTTTTCCTTTTAAAAATTTTTTTTTTTGAATTTTTTTTTTGTGTCTCTTCACATTGTGAGTGATAATCACTGATCATATTATTGAAATGTTGAATTTGGATGCACTATGAATAAAAACATTCAACATGACAAAAGAATTATAATGGCACCACACTATGCATATTTTCATTGATCTTCACTGATCATGATATTGAAATGTTGAACTTGGCAACACTTGGAAAAACACATTCAACATGACAAAAAAATTGAAATGACACTACATTATGCATATTTTCAGTGATATTCACTGATCATGATATTAAAATGGGTAACTTGGCAACACTTTGTTAAAAAACACTCAACATTGAAAAAAAAAATATTTTTTGTAAAATCAGTATATACACACTACTACAGTCTTATAATGCTTACTGAGATCATTTTCTGAAATTTTTTTTTTTTTTTGAAATTTTTTTTTTTTTTGAATTTTTTTTTTTTTGTGTCTTCAAATTGTAAGTGATAAATACAACAGTCTAATAGTGCTTAGTGATTTCCTTTTAATTTTTAATTTTTTTTTTTTTTTTTTTTTTTTTTTTTTTTTTGGCTCTTCAAAATGTGAGTGATGAACACAACAGTCTAATAATGATAAGTGTTTTCCTTTTAAAAAAATTTTTTTTTTGAATTTTTTTTTTTTTGTGTCTCTTTACATTGTGAGTGATAATCACTGATCATATTATTGAAATGTTGAATTTGGATGCACTATGAATAAAAACATTCAACATGACAAAAGGAATTATAATGGCACCACATTATGCATATTTTCATTGATATTCACTGATCATGATATTGAAATGTTGAACTTGGCAACACTTGGAAAAACACATTCAACATGACAAAAAAATTGAAATGACACTACATTATGCATATTTTCAGTGATATTCACTGATCATGATATAAAAATGGGTAACTTGGCAACACTTTGTTAAAAAACACTCAACATTGCAAAAAAAAATATTTTTTGGAAAATCAGTATATACACACTACTACAGTCTTATAATGCTTACTGAGATCATTTTCTGAAATTTTTTTTTTTTTTGAAATTTTTTTTTTTTTGAATTTTTTTTTTTTTGTGTCTTCAAATTGTAAGTGATAAATACAACAGTCTAATAGTGCTTAGTGATTTCCTTTTAATTTTTAATTTTTTTTTTTTTTTTTTTTTTTTTTTTTTTTTTTGGCTCTTCAAAATGTGAGTGATGAACACAACAGTCTAATAATGATAAGTGTTTTCCTTTTAAAAAAATTTTTTTTTTGAATTTTTTTTTTTTTGTGTCTCTTCACATTGTGAGTGATAATCACTGATCATATTATTGAAATGTTGAATTTGGATGCACTATGAATAAAAACATTCAACATGACAAAAGGAATTATAATGGCACCACATTATGCATATTTTCATTGATATTCACTGATCATGATATTGAAATGTTGAACTTGGCAACACTTGGAAAAACACATTCAACATGACAAAAAAATTGAAATGACACTACATTATGCATATTTTCAGTGATATTCACTGATCATGATATAAAAATGGGTAACTTGGCAACACTTTGTTAAAAAACACTCAACATTGCAAAAAAAAATATTTTTTGGAAAATCAGTATATACACACTACTACAGTCTTATAATGCTTACTGAGATCATTTTCTGAAATTTTTTTTTTTTTTGAAATTTTTTTTTTTTTGAATTTTTTTTTTTTTGTGTCTTCAAATTGTAAGTGATAAATACAACAGTCTAATAGTGCTTAGTGATTTCCTTTTAATTTTTAATTTTTTTTTTTTTTTTTTTTTTTTTTTTTTTTTTTGGCTCTTCAAAATGTGAGTGATGAACACAACAGTCTAATAATGATAAGTGTTTTCCTTTTAAAAAAATTTTTTTTTTGAATTTTTTTTTTTTTGTGTCTCTTCACATTGTGAGTGATAATCACTGATCATATTATTGAAATGTTGAATTTGGATGCACTATGAATAAAAACATTCAACATGACAAAAGGAATTATAATGGCACCACATTATGCATATTTTCATTGATATTCACTGATCATGATATTGAAATGTTGAACTTGGCAACACTTGGAAAAACACATTCAACATGACAAAAAAATTGAAATGACACTACATTATGCATATTTTCAGTGATATTCACTGATCATGATATTAAAATGGGTAACTTGGCAACACTTTGTTAAAAAACACTCAACATTGCAAAAAAAAAATTTTTTTGTAAAATCAGTATATACACACTACTACAGTCTTATAATGCTTAGTGAGATCATTTTCTGAAATTTTTTTTTTTTTTGAAATTTTTTTTTTTTTTGAATTTTTTTTTTTTTTGTGTCTTCAAATTGTAAGTGATAAATACAACAGTCTAATAGTGCTTAGTGATTTCCTTTTAATTTTTAATTTTTTATTTTTTATTTTTTTTTTTTTTTTTGGCTCTTCAAAATGTGAGTGATGAACACAACAGTCTAATAATGATAAGTGTTTTCCTTTTAAAAAATTTTTTTTTTTGAATTTTTTTTTTTTTGTGTCTCTTCACATTGTGAGTGATAATCACTGATCATATTATTGAAATGTTGAATTTGGATGCACTATGAATAAAAACATTCAACATGACAAAAGAATTATAATGGCACCACATTATGCATATTTTCATTGATATTCACTGATCATGATATTGAAATGTTGAACTTGGCAACACTTGGAAAAAACACATTCAACATGACAAAAAAAATTGAAATGACACTACATTATGCATATTTTCAGTGATATTCACTGATCATGATATTAAAATGGGTAACTTGGCAACACTTTGTTAAAAAACACTCAACATTGAAAAAAAAAATATTTTTTGTAAAATCAGTATATACACACTACTACAGTCTTATAATGCTTACTGAGATCATTTTCTGAAATTTTTTTTTTTTTTTGAAATTTTTTTTTTTTTTGAATTTTTTTTTTTTTGTGTCTTCAAATTGTAAGTGATAAATACAACAGTCTAATAGTGCTTAGTGATTTCCTTTTAATTTTTAATTTTTTTTTTTTTTTTTTTTTTTTTTTTTTTTGGCTCTTCAAAATGTGAGTGATGAACACAACAGTCTAATAATGATAAGTGTTTTCCTTTTAAAAAAATTTTTTTTTTGAATTTTTTTTTTTTTGTGTCTCTTCACATTGTGAGTGATAATCACTGATCATATTATTGAAATGTTGAATTTGGATGCACTATGAATAAAAACATTCAACATGACAAAAGGAATTATAATGGCACCACATTATGCATATTTTCATTGATATTCACTGATCATGATATTGAAATGTTGAACTTGGCAACACTTGGAAAAACACATTCAACATGACAAAAAAATTGAAATGACACTACATTATGCATATTTTCAGTGATATTCACTGATCATGATATTAAAATGGGTAACTTGGCAACACTTTGTTAAAAAACACTCAACATTGCAAAAAAAAAATTTTTTTGTAAAATCAGTATATACACACTACTACAGTCTTATAATGCTTAGTGAGATCATTTTCTGAAATTTTTTTTTTTTTTTGAAATTTTTTTTTTTTTTGAATTTTTTTTTTTTTGTGTCTTCAAATTGTAAGTGATAAATACAACAGTCTAATAGTGCTTAGTGATTTCCTTTTAATTTTTAATTTTTATTTTTTTTTTATTTTTTTTTTTTTTTTGGCTCTTCAAAATGTGAGTGATGAACACAACAGTCTAATAATGATAAGTGTTTTCCTTTTAAAAAAATTTTTTTTTTGAATTTTTTTTTTTTGTGTCTCTTCACATTGTGAGTGATAATCACTGATCATATTATTGAAATGTTGAATTTGGATGCACTATGAATAAAAACATTCAACATGACAAAAGAATTATAATGGCACCACATTATGCATATTTTCATTGATATTCACTGATCATGATATTGAAATGTTGAACTTGGCAACACTTGGAAAAACACATTCAACATGACAAAAAAATTGAAATGACACTACATTATGCATATTTTCAGTGATATTCACTGATCATGATATTAAAATGGGTAACTTGGCAACACTTTGTTAAAAAACACTCAACATTGCAAAAAAAAATATTTTTTGGAAAATCAGTATATACACACTACTACAGTCTTATAATGCTTACTGAGATCATTTTCTGAAATTTTTTTTTTTTTTTGAAATTTTTTTTTTTTTGAATTTTTTTTTTTTTGTGTCTTCAAATTGTAAGTGATAAATACAACAGTCTAATAGTGCTAAGTGATTTCCTTTTAATTTTTAATTTTTTTTTTTTTTTTTTTTTTTTTTTTTTTTTGGCTCTTCAAAATGTGAGTGATGAACACAACAGTCTAATAATGATAAGTGTTTTCCTTTAAAAAAAATTTTTTTTTTGAATTTTTTTTTTTTTGTGTCTCTTCACATTGTGAGTGATAATCACTGATCATATTATTGAAATGTTGAATTTGGATGCACTATGAATAAAAACATTCAACATGACAAAAGAATTATAATGGCACCACACTATGCATATTTTCATTGATCTTCACTGATCATGATATTGAAATGTTGAACTTGGCAACACTTGGAAAAACACATTCAACATGACAAAAAAATTGAAATGACACTACATTATGCATATTTTCAGTGATATTCACTGATCATGATATTAAAATGGGTAACTTGGCAACACTTTGTTAAAAAACACTCAACATTGCAAAAAAAAAATATTTTTTGGAAAATCAGTATATACACACTACTACAGTCTTATAATGCTTACTGAGATCATTTTCTGAAATTTTTT
>JASXTE010000474.1:17500-22500 GCA_030280995.1 Hemileia vastatrix | reverse complement strand
GTATATACACACTACTACAGTCTAATAATGCTTAGTGAGATCATTTTCTGAATTTTTTTTTTTTTTGAATTTTTTTTTTTTTGTGTTTTCAAATTGTAAGTGATAAATACAACAGTCTAATAGTGCTTAGTGATTTCCTTTTAATTTTAATTTTTTTTTTTTTTTTTTTTTTTTTTTTGGCTTTTCAAATTGTGAGTGATGAACACAACAGTCTAATAATGATAAGTGTTTTCCTTTTAAAAATTTTTTTTTTTGAATTTTTTTTTTGTGTCTCTTCACATTGTGAGTGATAATCACTGATCATATTATTGAAATGTTGAATTTGGATGCACTATGAATAAAAACATTCAACATGACAAAAGAATTATAATGGCACCACACTATGCATATTTTCATTGATCTTCACTGATCATGATATTGAAATGTTGAACTTGGCAACACTTGGAAAAACACATTCAACATGACAAAAAAATTGAAATGACACTACATTATGCATATTTTCAGTGATATTCACTGATCATGATATTAAAATGGGTAACTTGGCAACACTTTGTTAAAAAAACACTCAACATTGAAAAAAAAAATATTTTTTGTAAAATCAGTATATACACACTACTACAGTCTTATAATGCTTACTGAGATCATTTTCTGAAATTTTTTTTTTTTTTTGAAATTTTTTTTTTTTTTGAATTTTTTTTTTTTTGTGTCTTCAAATTGTAAGTGATAAATACAACAGTCTAATAGTGCTTAGTGATTTCCTTTTAATTTTTAATTTTTTTTTTTTTTTTTTTTTTTTTTTTTTTTTTTTGGCTCTTCAAAATGTGAGTGATGAACACAACAGTCTAATAATGATAAGTGTTTTCCTTTTAAAAAAATTTTTTTTTTGAATTTTTTTTTTTTTGTGTCTCTTTACATTGTGAGTGATAATCACTGATCATATTATTGAAATGTTGAATTTGGATGCACTATGAATAAAAACATTCAACATGACAAAAGGAATTATAATGGCACCACATTATGCATATTTTCATTGATATTCACTGATCATGATATTGAAATGTTGAACTTGGCAACACTTGGAAAAAACACATTCAACATGACAAAAAAATTGAAATGACACTACATTATGCATATTTTCAGTGATATTCACTGATCATGATATAAAAATGGGTAACTTGGCAACACTTTGTTAAAAAACACTCAACATTGCAAAAAAAAATATTTTTTGGAAAATCAGTATATACACACTACTACAGTCTTATAATGCTTACTGAGATCATTTTCTGAAATTTTTTTTTTTTTTGAAATTTTTTTTTTTTTGAATTTTTTTTTTTTTGTGTCTTCAAATTGTAAGTGATAAATACAACAGTCTAATAGTGCTTAGTGATTTCCTTTTAATTTTTAATTTTTTTTTTTTTTTTTTTTTTTTTTTTTTTTTGGCTCTTCAAAATGTGAGTGATGAACACAACAGTCTAATAATGATAAGTGTTTTCCTTTTAAAAAAATTTTTTTTTTGAATTTTTTTTTTTTTTGTGTCTCTTCACATTGTGAGTGATAATCACTGATCATATTATTGAAATGTTGAATTTGGATGCACTATGAATAAAAACATTCAACATGACAAAAGGAATTATAATGGCACCACATTATGCATATTTTCATTGATATTCACTGATCATGATATTGAAATGTTGAACTTGGCAACACTTGGAAAAACACATTCAACATGACAAAAAAATTGAAATGACACTACATTATGCATATTTTCAGTGATATTCACTGATCATGATATAAAAATGGGTAACTTGGCAACACTTTGTTAAAAAACACTCAACATTGCAAAAAAAAATATTTTTTGGAAAATCAGTATATACACACTACTACAGTCTTATAATGCTTACTGAGATCATTTTCTGAAATTTTTTTTTTTTTTGAAATTTTTTTTTTTTTGAATTTTTTTTTTTTTGTGTCTTCAAATTGTAAGTGATAAATACAACAGTCTAATAGTGCTTAGTGATTTCCTTTTAATTTTTAATTTTTTTTTTTTTTTTTTTTTTTTTTTTTTTTTTGGCTCTTCAAAATGTGAGTGATGAACACAACAGTCTAATAATGATAAGTGTTTTCCTTTTAAAAAAATTTTTTTTTTGAATTTTTTTTTTTTTGTGTCTCTTCACATTGTGAGTGATAATCACTGATCATATTATTGAAATGTTGAATTTGGATGCACTATGAATAAAAACATTCAACATGACAAAAGGAATTATAATGGCACCACATTATGCATATTTTCATTGATATTCACTGATCATGATATTGAAATGTTGAACTTGGCAACACTTGGAAAAACACATTCAACATGACAAAAAAAATTGAAATGACACTACATTATGCATATTTTCAGTGATATTCACTGATCATGATATTAAAATGGGTAACTTGGCAACACTTTGTTAAAAAACACTCAACATTGCAAAAAAAAAATTTTTTTGTAAAATCAGTATATACACACTACTACAGTCTTATAATGCTTAGTGAGATCATTTTCTGAAATTTTTTTTTTTTTTGAAATTTTTTTTTTTTTTGAATTTTTTTTTTTTTGTGTCTTCAAATTGTAAGTGATAAATACAACAGTCTAATAGTGCTTAGTGATTTCCTTTTAATTTTTAATTTTTTATTTTTTATTTTTTTTTTTTTTTTGGCTCTTCAAAATGTGAGTGATGAACACAACAGTCTAATAATGATAAGTGTTTTCCTTTTAAAAAATTTTTTTTTTTGAATTTTTTTTTTTTTGTGTCTCTTCACATTGTGAGTGATAATCACTGATCATATTATTGAAATGTTGAATTTGGATGCACTATGAATAAAAACATTCAACATGACAAAAGAATTATAATGGCACCACATTATGCATATTTTCATTGATATTCACTGATCATGATATTGAAATGTTGAACTTGGCAACACTTGGAAAAACACATTCAACATGACAAAAAAATTGAAATGACACTACATTATGCATATTTTCAGTGATATTCACTGATCATGATATTAAAATGGGTAACTTGGCAACACTTTGTTAAAAAACACTCAACATTGAAAAAAAAAATATTTTTTGTAAAATCAGTATATACACACTACTACAGTCTTATAATGCTTACTGAGATCATTTTCTGAAATTTTTTTTTTTTTTTGAAATTTTTTTTTTTTTTGAATTTTTTTTTTTTTGTGTCTTCAAATTGTAAGTGATAAATACAACAGTCTAATAGTGCTTAGTGATTTCCTTTTAATTTTTAATTTTTTTTTTTTTTTTTTTTTTTTTTTTTTTTGGCTCTTCAAAATGTGAGTGATGAACACAACAGTCTAATAATGATAAGTGTTTTCCTTTTAAAAAAATTTTTTTTTTGAATTTTTTTTTTTTTGTGTCTCTTCACATTGTGAGTGATAATCACTGATCATATTATTGAAATGTTGAATTTGGATGCACTATGAATAAAAACATTCAACATGACAAAAGGAATTATAATGGCACCACATTATGCATATTTTCATTGATATTCACTGATCATGATATTGAAATGTTGAACTTGGCAACACTTGGAAAAACACATTCAACATGACAAAAAAATTGAAATGACACTACATTATGCATATTTTCAGTGATATTCACTGATCATGATATTAAAATGGGTAACTTGGCAACACTTTGTTAAAAAACACTCAACATTGCAAAAAAAAAATTTTTTTGTAAAATCAGTATATACACACTACTACAGTCTTATAATGCTTAGTGAGATCATTTTCTGAAATTTTTTTTTTTTTTGAAATTTTTTTTTTTTTTTGAATTTTTTTTTTTTTTGTGTCTTCAAATTGTAAGTGATAAATACAACAGTCTAATAGTGCTTAGTGATTTCCTTTTAATTTTTAATTTTTTATTTTTTTTTTTTTTTTTTTTTTTTTTGGCTCTTCAAAATGTGAGTGATGAACACAACAGTCTAATAATGATAAGTGTTTTCCTTTTAAAAAAAATTTTTTTTTGAATTTTTTTTTTTTGTGTCTCTTCACATTGTGAGTGATAATCACTGATCATATTATTGAAATGTTGAATTTGGATGCACTATGAATAAAAACATTCAACATGACAAAAGAATTATAATGGCACCACATTATGCATATTTTCATTGATATTCACTGATCATGATATTGAAATGTTGAACTTGGCAACACTTGGAAAAACACATTCAACATGACAAAAAAATTGAAATGACACTACATTATGCATATTTTCAGTGATATTCACTGATCATGATATTAAAATGGGTAACTTGGCAACACTTTGTTAAAAAACACTCAACATTGCAAAAAAAAATATTTTTTGGAAAATCAGTATATACACACTACTACAGTCTTATAATGCTTACTGAGATCATTTTCTGAAATTTTTTTTTTTTTTTGAAATTTTTTTTTTTTTTGAATTTTTTTTTTTTGTGTCTTCAAATTGTAAGTGATAAATACAACAGTCTAATAGTGCTAAGTGATTTCCTTTTAATTTTTAATTTTTTTTTTTTTTTTTTTTTTTTTTTTTTTTTGGCTCTTCAAAATGTGAGTGATGAACACAACAGTCTAATAATGATAAGTGTTTTCCTTTAAAAAAAATTTTTTTTTTGAATTTTTTTTTTTTTGTGTCTCTTCACATTGTGAGTGATAATCACTGATCATATTATTGAAATGTTGAATTTGGATGCACTATGAATAAAAACATTCAACATGACAAAAGAATTATAATGGCACCACACTATGCATATTTTCATTGATCTTCACTGATCATGATATTGAAATGTTGAACTTGGCAACACTTGGAAAAACACATTCAACATGACAAAAAAATTGAAATGACACTACATTATGCATATTTTCAGTGATATTCACTGATCATGATATTAAAATGGGTAACTTGGCAACACTTTGTTAAAAAACACTCAACATTGCAAAAAAAAATATTT
>JASXTE010000474.1:5000-7500 GCA_030280995.1 Hemileia vastatrix | reverse complement strand
CTTGGAAAAAAAACACTCAACATGACAAAAAAAATAAATGGCACAAAATTATGCATATTTTCAGAAATATTCACTGATCATGATATTGAAAAGGTGAAATTGGCAACACTTGGAAAAAAAAGACTCAACATGCCAAAAAAAATAAAATGACACAAAATTATGCATATTTTCAGTGATATTCACTGATCATCATATTTAAAGGGTGAACTTGGCAACACTTGGAAAAAAAACACTCAACATGACAAAAAAAAATAAAATGACACAAAATTATGCATATTTTCAGTGATATTCACTGATCAGGATATTAAAATGGGTAACTTGGCAACACTTTGTTAAAAAACACTCAACATTGCAAAAAAAAATATTTTTTGTAAAATCAGTATATACACACTACTACAGTCTTATAATGCTTAGTGAGATCATTTTCTGAAATTTTTTTTTTTTTTTGAATTTTTTTTTTTTTTTGAATTTTTTTTTTTTGTGTCTTCAAATTGTAAGTGATAAATATAACAGTCTAATAGTGCTTAGTGATTTCCTTTTAATTTTTTATTTTTTTTTTTTTTTTTTTTTTTTTTTTTTTTTTTTTGGCTCTTCAAATTGTGAGTGATGAACACAACAGTCTAATAATGATAAGTGTTTTCTTTAAAAAAAATTTTTTTTTTGAATTTTTTTTTTTGTGTCTCTTCACATTGTGAGTGATAATTACTGATCATATTATTGAAATGTTGAATTTGGATGCACTATGAATAAAAACATTCAACATGACAAAAGAATTATAATGGCACCACATTATGCATATTTTCATTGATATTCACTGATCATGATATTGAAATGTTGAACTTGGCAACACTTGGAAAAACACATTCAACATGACAAAAAAATTGAAATGACACTACATATGCATATTTTCAGTGATATTCACTGATCATGATATTAAAATGGGTAACTTGGCAACACATTGTTAAAAAACACTCAACATTGCAAAAAAAATTTTTTTTGTAAAATCAGTATATACACACTACTACAGTCTAATAATGCTTAGTGAGATCATTTTCTGAATTTTTTTTTTTTTTGAAATTTTTTTTTTTTGAATTTTTTTTTTTTTGTGTTTTCAAATTGTAAGTGATAAATACAACAGTCTAATAGTGCTTAGTGATTTCCTTTTAATTTTTAATTTTTTTTTTTTTTTTTTTTTTTTTGGCTCTTCAAATTGTGAGTGATGAACACAACAGTCTAATAATGATAAGTGTTTTCCTTTAAAAAAATTTTTTTTTTTGAATTTTTTTTTTTGTGTCTCTTCACATGTGAGTGATAATCACTGATCATATTATTGAAATGTTGAATTTGGATGCACTATGAATAAAAACATTCAACATGACAAAAGAATTATAATGGCACCACATTATGCATATTTTCATTGATATTCACTGATCATGATATTGAAATGTTGAACTTGGCAACACTTGGAAAAACACATTCAACATGACAAAAAAATTGAAATGACACTACATTATGCATATTTTCAGTGATATTCACTGATCATGATATTAAAATGGGTAACTTGGCAACACTTTGTTAAAAAACACTCAACATTGCAAAGAAAATTTTTTTTGTAAAATCAGTATATACACACTACTACAGTCTTATAATGCTTAGTGAGATCATTTTCTGAAATTTTTTTTTTTTTTGAATTTTTTTTTTTTTTGAATTTTTTTTTTTTGTGTCTTCAAATTGTAAGTGATAAATACAACAGTCTAATAGTGCTTAGTGATTTCCTTTTAATTTTTAATTTTTTTTTTTTTTTTTTTTTTTTTTTTTGGCTCTTCAAATTGTGAGTGATGAACACAACAGTCTAATAATGATAAGTGTTTTCTTAAAAAAAATTTTTTTTTTGAATTTTTTTTTTTGTGTCTCTTCACATTGTGAGTGATAATTACTGATCATATTATTGAAATGTTGAATTTGGATGCACTATGAATAAAAACATTCAACATGACAAAAGAATTATAATGGCACCACATTATGCATATTTTCATTGATATTCACTGATCATGATATTGAAATGTTGAACTTGGCAACACTTGGAAAAACACATTCAACATGACAAAAAAATTGAAATGACACTACATTATGCATATTTTCAGTGATATTCACTGATCAGGATATTAAAATGGGTAACTTGGCAACACTTTGTTAAAAAACACTCAACATTGCAAAAAAAAATATTTTTTGTAAAATCAGTATATACACACTACTACAGTCTTATAATGCTTAGTGAGATCATTTTCTGAAATTTTTTTTTTTTTTTGAATTTTTTTTTTTTTTGAATTTTTTTTTTTTTGTGTCTTCAAATTGTAAGTGATAAATATAACAGTCTAATAGTGCTTAGTGATTTCCTTTTAATTTTTAATTTTTTTTTTTTTTTTTTTTTTTTTTTTTTTTTTTTTGGCTCTTCAAATTGTGAGTGATGAACACAACAGTCTAATAATGATAAGTGTTT
>JASXTE010000354.1:0-53276 GCA_030280995.1 Hemileia vastatrix | reverse complement strand
AGATCAAGCCAAATCTCTTTGTCCTTCTACCACTCACTCCTTCTTCTTCCTTTTTGATTCGTCTTCGATTCTTCTCCTACTCTTTCAGATAAAATCACTCATTCTATTCACACACTTCAACATGAAGAAACAAGATCAAGCAACCGCCATCAACGAATCGAACCTCAAAGATCCACATCAAGTTCTTCCAGACGAGATGTTTTGTCGACTACTCTCCTTCCTCTCTCCCTCTGACATCGCAATCTCGAGTGCTGTTTCCAGAGATTGGAGAATCAGTAATCTATCAGATTCTACTCTCTACTCTGAAATTGATCTGTCAGAACCTTCCTGGACAGTCGACGAAGATCAGAACAACAAGGAACAACTCAAGGAGCAAATGCAACTTTACATCCTTCACTTCACTCGCTTATCTTGTCTGGCTTTACACAGACTAGTCAAAGTTTCCATCAATCTAGCATGTTTCCTTCCAGACTTCAAACGTCCTGTCCTAGGCGGAGTCATTCAGCCGGGATCTAGACTCTATACCCTTCTTCTCACTCTTGATCTCTCGGAATCAAGCTTAAAAGAGGTTTCGATTCAGCTCAACTACGAAGGGCTCGAGATTGGTTTGTATCCTGATTGTTTGGGATTCTGCTCGTTCCTGCTCAAACATCTCGGTCGTTATTCAAAGCTGAAGAAGTTGGAATTCGAAGTTGATCTTTCCTCTTCGCTGGAGGCTGTACATCCAACAGATGGCAAGAGCTTTGTACTTCATAAAGGCAATTTTCATATTGAAGACAGGATCAGCACCCCCAGTGCTTCCGCCCTTTGCTCGTTCATCAAGGAAGCCACGGGATTTGTAGGCTCAGGTCTAACTCGTTTATCAATCGACGACGGCGGTACTGGAGAGTTGGGAAAAGTATGGTGTCGTAAAATCATTCCAGAGCTATTAGAGTCTAGAGAAACACTCAAAACGATCTATATGGACGAAAACCAAGAGAGCTTCTTTAACACTACTGGAGCTTGGAACTTGCTCATGAGTTGCCCAAATCTTCGCAAGTGCGATCCACTCAGACTTAATAAAGTGGGAGAGGGAGAAAGAATTAGTACACAAGAGGCGGAACAAGCCACTAGTTACAGACAAGTGATTCTAAATACTGATTGTAGATGGGACTCAATGTTGAAATGGATCGGAAACGGAAGAAATCTGGAGATTCTCGAGCTCTGGGCAGGAAGTGAGGAGGAGCAAGAATACCAATACGACCCTTCTCTCGCTCCTCTCAGTCTTGGTTCCATCCTTCACAGCGCAAGTCGAAGCTTGAAAGAATTGGTTCTTTATGGTGTCCGTAGCCCTGACCATCCATTTCTACTCGCTTCAGCTCTTCCATTTCCCAATTTGGAAACCCTTCGCATAGATGATGGTAGTCCTCATCTATGGTCATCGTTTTCGGAACTTCGATCTTCAAAACTTCGCTCTCTAGAAGTCTCCGTCAGTAACGAAGGACGTTGGTCAAAGGACTACGTAACCAAACAACGACAGGAATGTTTTGACTGTCTCGTTTCTCTAATGAAAAATCCAACTCTTAGTTCAGTCAGGTTGGATTTTTTCGAAGCTCGCAGCTCTGACGCTCTACTTCAAGCTTACGTTGATTCACAAGATCCAACACCTCAATCCTCATTTGTGTTTACTTTTCCTCAACTTCAAACTCTCGAGATCGATTCCCCGGCTGTCAGCAAATGGTTCTCTCGTCACCACTATCCAAATTTGCAAAAGCTTAGAGTCAATAGGGAACAAGGATCAAATTTCAAAAATATCCCATCAACTGTTGAAAATCAACCCCCTTGCCCATACTTGTGAGCAGAGTCGAGACCTCTTGTCCTTTCGTAACGAGATCTCCCCGATCGCCTCTTTCACTTAAGTCTTAAGTACATCCTCTACCCCGTGTAATTAGAGTTTTACGTTTTCTGCTTCTTCACTCGTTTGATTCTTAGTCTATGTTCTCGATAGTTCTAACTCGAAATCTGAGAAGATCTGCCATCCGCTCGAGTCGATCCTTCGATGGACCTCAGATGGAAGAGAAGGATTCGCTTCAGGGAGATCAATCAAGATTAAAAGCATTTTATCTCGATGAGTGCTGCAATGATAAGATACCGATACTAGCAAGAGAACAAAAAGAGTTTTCCCCTTGAAGATATACAAGTACAGTGACGAACAAACGTTTCTCAGCTTTTCCGAACCCTGATCATCGCCAACTCCTTCTCGGATCTGAAGATTTTTCGGAGAAAGCTACGTTTGAAAAGCAAACAGGCTGTTGAACGAAGAGATACCCGTATCCTCTCCGACTGGTGAGGACAGGAAAAGAGAGAAAAGAGAAGCGACGAAAGAAGAGTGAGAAGATAAATCGAGAGAAAGTGAGACTTGAGCCTCTCCATCAGACTCTTCGAAATGAAAACTTCCCTGACTGATTTATCATGCGACAGCAGAAAAGGACTTGTTGATATGAGACATCTTAACGACTTACCTTTATCTCCAGGTTTGGACAAAGTTAGCTTGACCTTGTTGTTCTTGAAGATCGGATTGGATTCCAGAATCATTCGATTTGCTTTCCAAGAAGCCCAGTTTCTTTGAGATTTTGGTTCCATCATATTCATATCGGTGGGACCAAAGGGGACGTCGACTTCTTTGAGATTTGGAAGATGACGATTCTCGAGGATGGATGAGAGATGAAAATCTTCCAACATTTCTTCTCCCTCTTCTCCCTCGTCAAAGTCATTGAAGTAATAGAAAGGAATCTCGATCACTTGAAGAGACTCTGAGAGTTTGAAGTCCTCTTCTTTGAACAGGATATCCAGAGATTGCCAATTGATCGACAACTTGACTAAATTGCTGAGGATAGAATAATCTAAATTTGGAATTCTATGGGCCCTTGGATAGACGTCAATTATTCTGAATTCCCTAAGGGTCTTAAAAGATGGCTTTTTGGAGAAACGAACAGCGGGAAGCCAAGCGAGTGAAACCATCCCAGAGACGATTTGAACTTCCAAAGACTTGAGTTGACTGGTGACGACGATGAAACCTCCAATAGCCATTTCGTTCAAACCTTTTCGATCGTGAGTTTCGGAAGGTGGTAAGTAAATTCTAAGAGCCAGTTCCTTGACCTTGGATCGACCTTGGATATTGCTGCAGTGAAAGTCGAGAAAAGCAGCCTCTTCCTTCAGCATCCGAAAGGACAGGATAGCTTGTTCCACTTGCGTGAAGACGATCAACCAGAGTGCTTGCTGGGTTGAAAGATGATCCTCCGTTTCGTCGGCTGGGTCTATACGGATCCTTTTGAGGGAATGGGTCAACCAATGTTGAGGACGTCGAATGCCATCAACATTCAGGACATCAGCAAAAGGGAAGAGGAAACAGGGGTCTTCGATGACGAGAGATTCCAGATTATCTATGCTAGAAGAAATCAACCTGAGGGCTATCCTAATGAAGTTTTCGCAGAGCTCTGCATGTTCTTCTAGAGTGAGGAGATGTGATCGTTCAGCAGTGCCGGCCGGAGCCATTGACTTGATCCCATGCGAGCCTTGAGCTTTGGTTCGAGCTTTATAGAGAGTAAAAGTTTTGATGTTAGATCCTATTCCTATCCTCCTTCTTAGAAGACGGAACACTGCGATCAGGTCAGTTGGGAAGAGATTGAGATTTCGTAGAGCCGAAGTATACCTCAGGTCGTAAGATCTTTGAGACGTGGAAGCTAGTGCTAACAATGTCGAGTTCCTCAGTCTGCGAAATAGATAGATTGAATGAGTAAGGGGAGTGTAGCGAATAGATGGCTAGGTTATAACTCGTACAATCGAACGAATGCTCTCTATTACTTACTGGAATCCTTTGATTCTTTCGTCCTCGGTCTTGCCTCTGATATCTCCAAAGTGCCGAATAGACTCGATGAGATTGTAGACGACGTCTTCAGGGAAATCGTTGAAGCTGACTGGATTCTTGGAACTCATGAATTCGGATGTTGTTGGAGAAGAGAGAAGATGGAAACAGTTTTTAGAAAGCACCTCGCCACAAAAGACGAGATGGCAGATTTCTTCTAGAAAGTTCAGATCTCTATCCAATGACAATTCTACTTTACACAATTGATTTTGATGTTAATGACAGAGGGGCATGCAGGTGAGCGAGCTCGGTGTATATCGCCGAGCAGAACCTTCAGCTTGGAATTTTTTCTCGATGCAACATCCAAACCAAAACCAACCATCTATTCTGTCGAAATGGGCAAAGACAAATCTAAATCAAGTAAATCAACAGCAAAAGCAACTTCCTCGACTCCAGTCGCTCCAAAAGATCAAGCTCTGAATGGTCAGTTCTCCCATCTTCGACTTGTTCTTCTTTTTCTTCTCGAGCTTACCTTCTGCCTTCTTTCCTTCTCCTTCCTTACTTTCTATCTCTCTTTCTCATTCACAGACACTTTTACATTGATCCACTCATTCCTACGAACTCATTCTCCAAAAGCAGCTTCAGAATTCCAATCTTACCTTCCAATCCCAGCACCACCAACTTCTGCAGATGCCTTCCTAGTTCCAGCCTTGGTTGAAAGCGTCAGAGCTGCAAGATCAAATGATAGTGATTTCTTCAAGGGTGCAAAGGCCTACCTAGAATCCGGTGAAGAGAAAGAAAAGGTCAAGGGGAAGGAGACAAAATCAAAGTCGAAGAAAGAAGAAAGTGATAGTAATGACAGTGACAGCGATTCAAGCGATAGTGACAGTGATAGTGATAGCTCAAGTGATAGCGATAGTGATGATGAGAAGGAAGTGGAGAAGAAAGTAGAAGTAAAGAAGGAAATCGTAGCTCCTGCTCCTACTCCAGTGGTGGCTGTTGATTCCAAGAAGAGAAAAAGAGATGAGGTGAGTCCTGGGTTTGTGATGAGCTGCTTTTCCCTAATCTCAGTGAGATGGTCTACAATAGATCAATCTGTAACAGGATCGAGATCTAAGGAGGAGACTGGAAGAAGTTTGGAAATTGAAACAACTTTTGCTCGAGAAGGCAATCGAGATAAGTTCAGATTCTCTGCATCGAGATTCCAAGATCAGATGGGAATTGCCTGATGAAATCATCGATGCTGTGTCTTGTTAACATCTCTTCTTTTGGTGTATGTTGAGTTCTTCTTGATCCCTTCGCGACTTGATTGGCTAACTCTTTCTTTGCCCTCTTATCTCGACATCTTTGATCCCTCTACATCTTCATCTCTCCTCAGAGCTCTTCTGGCTCGGAATCCGATTCTAGTTCAGACTCGGATTCAGACAGTTCTTCCTCATCCTCGTCTAGTTCAAAGAAATCCTCTTCGTCGTCCTCGTCATCATCCTCTTCTTCAAGTTCGAGCTCTAGTTCCTCAGATTCAGATTCAGATGATTCCGACTCGGACTCTTCTTCTTCATCATCATCCTCCTCTTCATCATCATCATCATCATCTGATTCTTCCTCCGATTCGGACTCATCAGACTCAGACTCAGATTCTGATTCGGATTCGGATTCTTCAAAAGACAAAGATGGAGACATTTCGATGAAATCAGGCTCAGCCTCAGTGTCCAAGAAGTCAAAACCAAAGAAAAAAGAGCCAACTCCAGCAACTACTATAACTTCTGGAGGTTCAAGCACTTCTGAAACTATACAATCTTCTCCAGTTCCAATCCCATCCACTAGCACCCCTACATTTTCTTCAACACCTTCCAAACCAAAGGAAAAGAAGAAACCAAACACTGCAGAAAGGTTCCAAAGAGTCAAATCCGATTCGGTTTCCTATACCGATCCAAGATTGGCAGACATGTCTTATGATGCTAAAGGTGGTGCAACTAGTGGATGGGGAGCCAGAGCTAGTCAGGATTTGATCGTCACTAGAGGTAAAGGTTTCACTAAAGAAAAGAACAAGAAGAAGAGAGGTAGTTATAGAGGAGGAGAAATTGATCAGAGTAGTCAGTGAGTATCTCCTTTTGTGCGACTCTGAGAGGAACAAGTCGTTGTGTTTCTTCTGAACTTGTTCACTCACTTCCTTTCTCTTCTCTTTGTTGTAACAGCTCGATCAAATTCAACTACGATGACGAGTGATGGAGTCCAATGTCACTCGAAGAGGATCTCTCGGAGCATACCAGCACCTAGAAATCATTCCTCGTACAAGATCAACACTCCAAGTCGGCATACATTCTGTTTTGTCCATCAGAACATTTTCATATTAAAAGACTACATTGAATTTACCTGAAATCTGGTTTTGAATCCCTTCGAGTTGTTCTCTTTCATCGTTTGGAAGCAGATCAGCAATAATCCTCTTTCCTTTCTCCTCTTTCAATCTTACTGCTCCCAACTAATTTCTTTATTCCAGATCGTCACCAATATCCTTATAACCGAAAAACAGTTCCCTAGAAATCTACCTTCTCCCACTCGTCGCTAGAATGAACGTCTGAACCTATGATTTGAAATGACGAGGTAGAAGTAGAAGGTGAAGAGATATGATTTTCCGATTGAGAACCCTCTGTCTCCACTCTCTGTCGGCTTGACGTTGTCCCTTCATTCGAAATTTCCATTCTTTCCAATCTGCGACGTATAAAATCGTGCCTCTCTTTCTCTCCCTCTTCATCCAGAGTCACGTTAACCATCTCTTCTTCCAACGTCGTAGACTTCCCCGAGCGTTTGATGAAGTCCAAAGAATAGTAATGAAGGTTTCCATTCCTGTCGACGTAACTGACGTAGTCTGAACTCGGTTCAAGATCAGATTCCGAGACGGAATTTGTTAGAGTGACTGCTTTCGATTCCTTCCCTTTACCTCTCAATCTTTCCAAAGTAGCACTTGCAGTCTCAGTTCTCCGAGGATCTGGGGGAATTTTAAATCTCTCTCTTTGCTCATTTTGCATTTTCAAAGTGAGATATCTGAGACTGACATCTTGCTGAGCATCATCAGTTTCTCTCCCTTTCCCCTTTGACCTTGACCTCATTTCACTTTCCTTCTTTTCTGCAGCTTTCTCCAGTAACTCTGCTAATCTTCTGTATCTCTCCTTCGCCGATTCCTCTTCAGTTCTTTGAAGCCTCAACCTCTGCAGTCCGTCAAATTGAAACGAGCCCGAAGTAGCTGGCCGAATCTGTAGCCAGCTTTGAGATCGATTGGAGGTCGAAAATTCTTGATCTTTCTCCTCCTGTTCAAGTGAGAGAGCTATCTGACGATCCCTTTCCAGTTGTCGTGCTTTCTTTCGGTACTGATCCCTCCAGACGAGAAAGCCCCAGGTTGGAGGAGGCTCGACGAGGTTGTTTGAATCTGGTGCTTGAGGCTCTTGATGATCGATCTGCATCTCGTTTGTCATGTCCTTGGAAGAAGACATCTCTCAAGATTGATGACGGGGGAAGGAGGCAAACCTTTGAAAGAGAGGACGTCCACTTTATAACGAGGCTGTGAACTGAGCAGAAGACCTCGAGGTCCAACCGAGAGCACAGTCGAAATTGGAGAGAACGATTCCTCTTCTGCTCGTATCTATTACATTTTTTAAGTGAGCCATTTTGAGAAAACCTCTTCGATCTTGATGTCCAGTTCCAGATAGTGATCCAACCTGTCCGAAGGTTTTGGGTCCAGGTCGACTAAATGGAATTGAGCTTGATAGACTTCCTGCTTGTCTGCATCCTTTGCGTCACTTGGAGTGAGTGAAATGAAAAGGCTACAGTCTTTGAAAGAAGCACTTAAAAGGAAGGCAAGAATTGACTGTCGTAGAGTGAGCTTGGAAATGAAGACGTAGTCTGATTCTTTGGGTGTCTGATTGAAACTTGAGATTGATCCTGGTCGATGCAGTGGGTCTTGATCTGACTCTTTGTTGTGTAGAAGCCACATCTCAGCTATCTCTTGGTACTCTTCGATTGTTGGCTCGGAAAATAGTTCAAACTTTTTGAGATTTCCTCCAGTCGATGTTGACTCCTTCTCGATCCGATTCCAAAGACCTCTGACGTCCAAAGCGTCCAACGAGGCCTGTAGCCGAGCAAGATGGTGGAGAACTGGAGGAGGTGGAGCTAGTGAAGAGGCGAAAGAAGTAGCATTTGAGTTTGAAGATTGACCTTCGAAAGGTAGAAGATGGGGTAGGACTGAATCGACGAAGCTCGATGAGAGCTGATGAGCGTTCATTGAGGTGTCTGACTGGGATACAGACGAGCTAGAAAGAAAAACTGAAAGTGAATCGAGATCTTGTTGCTGATGAGCAGGAAAGTGATAGTGGAAGCACGAGCAGACGGTCAGCTTTGTGATAAGAAGTCAAAGCTGAGCTCGCTCTCAATGTTGACTCGCCTTCGTTGGATCCAAGATCTCCCCATCCAAGAAGAGCTTCAGGTTGTTACTCTTTTCTTTCTCTCCCAAAGAGCTATGCATTCCTCCCAGCCATTCTTCGAGGAGTGCTCTCAACGCTTTCTCGACTCTTATTCTCTCCCCGCTATAAAGATCCAAAGGATCGTAGATTCTCGACAGTGTCTCCGGGCTGATCCTGGATATGCTCTGTTCTGTCCCTTGAGCTTCCAAACAAGACTTCTTCACCCTTTCGGCATCCTTGAAGATGCGATGCATTGTATAGCGAGATGTAGTAAATTTCGGTGAAAGAATGGACTGTCCAAGACGTCCAGCAATGACAGGCGAAGGCAGAAAGCCCCATTTCGGCTGCAGTTATTAGAGATTTGGAAGTTAAAGATAGATCTGGATCAATATGATGTGACCAAAACAAGCTTTGATTGTTCCAGAGGAGGTTGAGACTCACCTTTATCTCGACTGCCAAAGTCTTCTTCCCGCTTCCGCTAGTCAAGTCTTCCACTAGCCAGACTTCATCCTGTTCTATGTCTATTTCGGAATCTTTCCTTCTCTTCTCTGGTCGAGAGGATTCGATATGTTCAGCTAGCTCAGAAAGAAAGGATGACGAGACTTTTCTTCGTTCGGTTTTTGGTATGAGTGATGAAGCAATTGGATGATTGAGGGTCGCCGGCGAGAGCAGTGGGGAAATGACTTTCTCTCTGAAAAGATCTGACGAAGTTGAAGTAAGGCTAGAGGCAGACGGAAGAGATTGGCTGCTGGATGTATCGAGTTGGGATGATGAGGTTGAAGAAGGGTTTGGCTTATCCTTCTTTGAGATCCTAAGAGCTATTCTTTCTTTAGCGAAAGATGTGTTGTTTGCTTCTTCAGATCCATTCAAAGGCTGTGATGAGTTCTTCTCCTCGCTAGGTGCAGCAGAATGCGAAGGTGGACTGGGAGCTTCGTCTTCCTGATCTTGAACTTCCACGAATGGATCTCGATCCAAGCTTGGTCCAGTGTATCTGAGAACCAGATTTTTACCACCTTCGGATATGTAGCTCCAATATTCTGGACGTTGAAGCGCTTGAGGAAGGGAGGGAATCGTCATTAGAGTTGGACGAAGAAAAAGGTGCAGGGAGAGTGCGAAGTACGACGACGACTTCGAAATCAAGTCGACCAAAAAAGTTAACGGATACATCTGAACCTATTCTGACAACATCAAAAGCATTCACTTTTGTGTGTAAGAGGTGACATAGGAAGACCACAAATAACAACAGCTAGCCAGAGCCCTCTCGGCGCAGTGAAAGATTAAGGCAAAGGTCCTTACTCCTCTAACTTCGTTCCCAAAATTCTTCAGGGGTAAATAGAGGTCTTTTCTGCTTGATTCAAAGGGAGGTCTGACTTCTTCTTCGATTCGAGCTTCAAGCTTGGCTCTTTCTACTTAAAGGCGTCGTAATAAGGGATCGGTCCAGAGCTGAAGAAAGGCTCTTTTCGGCCATGCCAATCTCTTTCGGAACCTTTCCTTGAAAGAAGGAGCAGTACATCCCTTATCACGTTCTAAAGAATCTGAAAAGATGGGTATAAAAGCCAGCGTTCGAAGTGCAGACTGTCCTTCTTCTTCTTCTTCTCCAGAACATTCTCCCGTCTCAACTTCTTTTTCTTCTTCTTCTTCTTTCGTAGCAGGTCTACTCTTTTTACTACTTTTTCAATTTGTACTCTTCTTTTTCTCTCCGATCTCAAGTCTGAAATGCAGTTCTCTCAAACCGTCTTGCCTTTGGCTCTCTTTGCTAGCTTCGTGGCAGCTTCTCCAATTCCATCGGTGAGTGTTTTGTTTGGTCTCGAACTTCACACATCAAATCTCACCAAAACCATTCTTCCCTACCTATTGTTCAGCAGGCTGGTTCCTCTTTGACTCTTGAGCGTGCTCACGTTGACGACTTGGTTCTCGGAGAAAGTGCTGTAAGTCGAATTTGTGAACTCCATGATGGTAAAGCACCCAATCTAAAAATGCTCTTCTCTTACATTCTCCCTATCTCTCCAAAGTTTGAAAGAAGAAGTCCAAGATTTATGCCTCCAGGTCATGGCCCTGGGCCAGTCGTTCAGCCATCCCTCAAGAATGCGATTGTAGCCAGTGCCAAAGCTTTTGTGAACTTGCTCTCAAGGGTAAAGAAGGTAAGCTTGGGTGTATGGATCTTCTTCATACCTTGACTACCTCCTCTGACTATCGTTCTACTTCTATCCTTTTCAAAACTCTTAGCTCTGCAAGCTCGTGGTCTCGAATTTTCAGCCAGAGATCTAAGTGATCTTGAAGACCAGCTTCGTCTTCTTGTAGCTCGCGCTCAAGCTGACTCTGACTTCGATCTCTTGGGATAGAGCTCGAATGGGTGATTTGCTTTGTTCTACTTTAGTGCTGGAACTCTTTGAATTCATCCTTTTTAATGTTCTCTAGCATTTGATTGTTTGTGCCCACGATGAAGAACAAGACGGTGCTGAGGTATTGACCGGTCGAAACACTGGACGCGAGATGAGAGCTTGAGCAGCTCGAGAAACACCATCAAGTCCCGAGATCCGTGGCACTCTCCCTGATTGTGAGCACAGTGAAGCTTTTCGACAAAAGAGTAGCAGCCAATCGACTGCTCCCTGATGTCTTGGCTCGAAGGCTTCTTTGGCCATCAGTCAGTCAGCCTCCCTGACTTTTCTCATTCTCTCTCTAGGGTCGCGCCCATGAGTGATTTTGTTAGACTGTTGTTTTTCTCTCTAGGGTTGAGGCCCATTCAGAGGCTTATAGTTATTAGACTCGAGTCTACCACTCTCTAGAGACGAGCTCATTCAGAGTAGCAAGCTGGTCGACTTCTTTGGTTAGTAGCGGGGCTAGCTAGAAATACAGTTATATGTATATAGTAGAAATACAGCTATGGGTATACTGGGAATACAGTAATGGGTATACTAGGAATATAATGGGTATAGGGTCGTTAGGGTCATTAATTGTTAAAAGAGACGATTCTCCAATCCTTTTTCCGTCGAAACGAAAAAAGAACCGAAAAGAGTTAGGTTGATCCAGAATACTAGGTCTTAGATACTATGATCGAATATGCCTAGCTCATGGAAAGATGAAGCTCGTTCACTCGCTCAAATCAAAATTGAGTCGTGCGGTAGATGGTCGTTGACCTCTTTACGGAAAGCAAATCTAAATTCATCGTTGACAACAGCATACTAGCATAAGCTAGCACAAAAATCAGTCTTGAAGAAAATGGGTTTTTTTTTTTCGCTTTCCTTACAGATGGGGAAGGTCTGATTCCCTTTAGGAGTATTCTACCCCCAAAGAGGCGATTTGACTCAGGAAAGATTCAGAATGATTGGGAGCCCCTATAGGGCGAGCTATTTGGAAGCCTCTATATAGCGAGCACTAGTAGGACAAGTCAGGGAGACGTCGTCGAGCAAATCCAGCATTGACCTGCACTGCTTTTTGGGAAAGGTTTTGAACAGTTTTGAATAGAAATACAAAAGGCAACCAGATTTTATCAAAGTGGATCACATTCGTGGTTTTTGGTTCGATTCCCAGCCTGGATCAACTTTTCAGCACATTTTCGGTTTCTGGTTTTCGCTTTCCGATCGCTTCCAGGTCTTTTTTGGACGATTTTAGAGCGCTGGGCGAACGTTGGGGGAATTCTGAGAGAAAGAAATCTCGTCGTCATTGGCCAGGCTAGCTATCAAGAGTTTCGGTAGACTTTCGAGTCGGCGCTGGAGCTGAACTGTATTAGATCAATCCGATCGAATGAGTTACAGAAGTTGACGTTCGAGTGAATGAGAAGAGAGTCCGAAAGACAGAGTTTGCTCTGGAAGTCAGCTCGTCGCCACTTCTTGTCAGAGACTCATGGAGATTCAAGAGGAGAGGTCAGTAAGAGACTCTCTGAAAACTTCCAGATGAAGATAAAACGGATGAAAGATGAGAACAGAAGAAGAGAAAGGACGAAAGAACGTGATTTTTGGGGCCCGTTTTTCCAAAAGTCCAAATCTCGACAGACGATTTGTGGGCTTGAGAGAAAATCGAGTCCTTTTGGTCTCTGCGAGGACCATGCAGAGGCTTTCGCTCCATCCGAGGTTTTTTGCAGATTCCTGGTACCACTTCAGATCCAAATAAGGGAGTGAAAGAAGTCGAGAGAGAGTTCAGAAGATGGCAGACGCTTAAAAGAGTCTCGAAGCGCTCACCCGCCAATCTCGATTTCTTCTCTTGCCATCTTCTTTCTGATCGATCTCAATCTCAATCTCCCTCAGATGTAGGTACTTCGAGCAGTTCAGAAATAACTTCTCCCACGACTACCACGGAGAGTAAAAGACTGAACAACGAAAACGAACATTTTTCAAAGCGTGTGAACAAGCAGAGGGATGTGGGAGATACTCAGATTCAAAATACAGGACAAGGGATAGAAAAATTGCGATGCAATGTTACAAGCAGGGGGACAAAAAACTGGTTCTTGCCTCTATTTGACTTGAAGTTCAATTGGGATGTTCTTGAAATGAGATTGGTACTTATCATTTACGTTCAACTCCTTCAGTTTTGGATAATGATGCTGAGAAAACCATTTACTAGCAGCGGGAGACCTTATTTGCAACGACTTCAACTTGAACGAAAGCTGTGAAGTCTCATGATGTAAATCTAAATGCTTTTGGAGTGCGAGTGAGCTAAAGCCGGAATCTCTCCAGACAATGAACTCGACTGAAATCAGAGTAGGATGTCTCTTCAATATTGAGATGAGGCAGTCAAACGCTTGTGCTTGCTGTCAAGCTCCGTACTCTTCTTCAGTGTAGTGGTTCCCATCCAGCCAAACATCGAGAGAACAAAGCTGTAGAGATTGAAGCTTGGAGATCGCCGACCATAGTTGGAGACTACAATTTACTAAGCGAAGATCTCGAAGTTTCGGAAATGGAAGAGTAGAAGGGAGAAAGCTCAGATGACCTAAGGCGTTGCTCGAGAGATGGAGGTGTTCAAGAGTATCTTGAGCATTTCGAAGAATGTGACCGAGGCTCAATCCGCTTGATGAGAGATCCTCGGCTACCTCTTCTTCTTCTTCTTCTTCAGATATACGCTCTCCATTTAGATCCAGGAATTCGAGACCTCTGCCGTTCCCGATCCACTTCACAATTGATCTCCATCCTGATTCGGAAAATATCGAGACGTTCTTGAAACTCCCCAGTTCTGCTACTTCTTGAAGACTTACTTCTTCCCCAGCTTCCACCTCAAGATTAATACCAGACTGATATTCGGATGAACTATAATAGCCTTTAGTCAGGAGATTTCGGCAACTCATTACGAGCTCCCAAGCCTTCCTAGAGTTCAAAGCAGATTCGTCTAGTCCTAGATGTTGAAGTGTTGATCTCGAATTCCAGAGCTCTGATATGATCTCATCGTACCACTCAAGATCCATCTCTTCATCGTCCGTATCCAGGTGGAATTCAGTGAGACCAGTTCCAGCGAAATCTCTAGCAGACTTGATGAGCGAACAAATGGTGTCAGCATTCGGGAAATCACCTTTATTACTGAAGAATTCATTGTTGCCATCGCATATACTGATCTTTTTGAAGCCTTGCTGGTCTACTCCAGCTTGGAAGCTGATGCAGATTGGAGCCGATAGTTCGATCTTTCGGAGATTGGGATAATGGTCTGTCAAATGTTGAAGGACAGTCTGGACGAATAAGAAGCGACCAAGTGGTGGCGGCCCCTCAGGTTCGACGTATTTGAGCATTTCGCCAAAATCTAGATTGATTGATACTTCTTCGAGAGTTGCGCTTGAAAGAATCAGAATAGAGAGTAGCTCATCTAGACGTGTGTCCTCTTCGATGTCGCCTTCTTCAAAGTCAGAAAGAAAGCAGGCCAAATTGATCGAGACCTCCTTGACCCTGTTCGAAGCTAGAGAAGAGAGACGCTCAAAGTGAAAGAGGTAGAGTTGCATTTCTTCCTCGAGTTTCTTATCGTCGCTCTGATCTTTATTGAACTTTCGATTCAGCCAACCAGGTTGCGACAAATCTATGACCGAGTAGAGAGTAGGGTCTGCTAAGTTACTGACCCTCCAGTTTCTTGAGACTGCACTTGTGATGGCGATTTGAGAAGGTAAGAGGAAAGAAAGAAAATGACAGAACAGCTCGTCTGGAAGGAATCGGTGGGGATCTTTGAGATTTGATTCGGTGGTGATGACTGTTTGAGCTTCTTCGTTCATTTTCACGAGCATTGAAGTAGAGAGATTTCAATCGTTGTTCTTGAAGAGTAAGAGAATGTAAGAGAATGAATCGAAAACGAATCGAAGAGGAATCAGTCCGGGGTCGACTGAGTGGTGGTGATGGTGGAAGAAGAAGAAGTATGAGCGAAAAAAACTCGCTTTTTGAGTCACCCTCGGCGAAAAACGCCGAGTGCACACCTCATCGCAGAGCTTGGATGACTTTAATTAATTCACCAATCATTTTTCAAAACGAGGAACAATGCAAGAGAGATTACATTATGGGTCAAAGGTGACGTGAGAGTGAGCCCTAAGTTTACACTATGCAAAAAACGGTAGATGAGACTGTAGTTACATTCTTGAAATGATTTCAAGCGACTGCTTTCGAGAATTTGATTACTCTTTACTGTTATCCTCTTCTTCTCTCTCTTTCATCTGAATCTCTTCTTCGACTCTCTTCCTCTCTGCTTCTCTCAATCTCAAAAGTGTTGCCGATTCGTAATCCAAAGAAGATTGATTTGGATTGGAGAAGGAAAACGTAGGTGGTTTGAGTGGGTTTGGAATTGAATTCTGTATAAGGAAACAGGAATAGAAATGAGAAAGGAATCAAAAGGAAGGAGAGAGAAGGAGAGAAAGAAAAGAAGGTTTGTCAGTCATGTTCATTTCGGTCTCTAGGCATCTAGGGTTCGATGTCAATGCATGTATCTATAAAAGAAGAGCGAGAGATCGATCTCTAAGAAAAATTAGAACTTCATGTTACTCACGAAAGAAAATGCTGGATTCGATTTTGAATCTCCGTTGATCTCACTTGACACTTTCCCCAAATCTATACCTCCATTTGAATCCGAGCCCAACTTCTCTTTCTGGTTCCGACTGGTTTCCTCGTCTCCTTTCATCATTAAATCAACCTTTCCATTTCCATTCCCAACTCCCAACCTCCCCCTTTTCCTCAACCATGTGATTCTCTCAGGTTCACCTTCCAATCCCTCTCCCTCTCCAACTCCAACTTTACCCTTTCCCTTCCCATTAGCCCAACCAACCCAAACGTCTTCCAAACCTTTTTCTTCCAAAGCCATTTGATTCCCTTTCATAACTACAGCATAAGCCGAATCTAATCTTTCAAAAGTGACATGAGCACTCGCTTCTTTCGATAAAGTTTGGATTTGAGAACCATCTTTTTTCGTCTTTAGTTTCGTTTTGGGTGGGATAAAGAGGATTGAAGATATTGGACCATAGGTGGAAAGTGAATGATAGAGAGGGGTAGTTAGGTTTGGATCTGAGGTTGAGGTTGATGTTGATGTTGAGGATGAAGAGGTTGGATTTGCATTTGAAGGAGTGGAGAGATGTTCGTATTGAGAAGAGGGGAATTTCAGGAGAAGAGATAGATCTAGAGGGCCTGTTTTTGGATAAAGAAGAAAGGTGAAAGAGTTGAGAGAAAGGGAACGTTAGTCAAAACTTGAAGTCTGGAGAGGAGAAGGCAGAGATAGACTTCCTTTGCTGAACTTCAGACAACAACAGCGCGCCAACGAAAGCAGGGAGATTTAAGATTTACTTCAATCAATCCACAGCATCTTTGGATCTTGACATCTATCTTGCGCAGCGTAATCTCTTCTTGGGTCTTATCAATCGAGAAGTTGAGCTCTCTCTCTCTTTCACTGACATGGTCTCTAGCTCCACTATCAGAGCTTCCAACAATAATGATAACCTAAACTAGATCAAATGAGCTGTTCTACTCACCTAAAGGGGGTGGACTATCATGTTGATTCTTCTCCTTCTCCATCTCCATGTTCAATTCTCTCTGTTTCCCCTTCTCTTTCTCAATCTTGTGCAACTCTTCTTCTTTCTTTCTATCCTTTTCCTCTCTCAACTTCCTTCCTTCTTCCTTCAATCTATCCAAAGTTTTCTTTCTTTCCAATTCCTCATCTTTGAATTTCATTCTCTTATTCCTATCTTCCGTTTCCCTTCTTTCCAAATCCTCTGCCATTTCTCTCCTTTTGCCTTCATAAGCACCTCTTCTTTCCTTTCTTGCATTTTCAGTTTTCAATTTCTCCTGAGTTGCCAATCTTGAAGAAGGGTCCATTAGGACTTCATAAGCCAATTTCAATTCATGGAAACGAGTGGCAGCAATGATTGGATCTTGGTTTGGATTCTTGTCTGGATGTAAGATTAAAGATAACTTTTTGAACTTTTTCTTGATTTCAGATTCGGTTGCTGTGGAATCCAATCCCATCACTGAAAAGTAATCGGGCGTTTCTGAAGAAGAAGTCATGATTTGGATGGATGGCAAGTGAGTAGTGGAGAGTAAAGAATGAGTTGCTTCTTCTCTTTTGACCACAACCATCTTTGAGACATCCTTCAGATGATTTCGAGAAATCTAAGCCCGAATTTTGCTAGAATTCCAATTTCAGACTTGAAATCAACATTTCGACAGTCATCAAGTTCACCAGTGGCAAGATCAGCAGCTCGATGCAACTTCTATTCTACTACTTCTACTTCTACTTCTAATCCTACTTCTGCCTCTACTTCTACTGCACAAAGTGATTCTCAGCCTATCTCATCCACATCATCCTCATCAACATCCTCCACTCCTCCTCGACGACGACGGACTCCAGAAGAAATGGCAGCTCTCAGAGAAAAAGGTTTGATTCCTCCAAAGAGAATCAGGACAACCAAAGCAGCAGTAGAAGATTCAAATCAATCTCAATCTCCAAATGCTCAGAGAAGAACAAGAAGATCCAAAGCTCAATTGGATGAATTACGAGCTCTAGGTCTAGTTCCATTGAGAAGAAAGACGGATTCAAAATATTCCACTCCAGAACAAGCTCGAGAAGAAATAGGTAAAAGATTGGCAAAGATCCGATCCGAAGAAGAGGAAATCAAGAAATGGAAACAAGAAAGATTGGAATCCGGTGAATTGATCAAAAGAACCGAAAAGGAGAAAAGGATTGAAGAAATAGAAGAAAACCTTTCCAATGAAAGAAGAGCTAGGAATAAAGTTCAATTGATCAGAGATTTGAGAAAGGCAAATTCAAAAGTCAGTCTATCGGATTTGGATCATATGACCATCCTTGATTTTCAAGGTTATTTGAGAGAATTGGAAGAGAAATATTTGGAGGATTTCAAATTGTTGGAGATGGGGAAATTGGAATCTATAGATTCTCCAAAGGCTTCTCCTCCTTTTAGTATAGAAACTTTGAATAGTTGGTTACCACATCCTAGTTGTTGGAAATATACCTTTTCTAAAGGTACAAAGAATAACTTCCTGAGTTCTCATCGATATTTCTTGATGAATTCTCAGAAGGCTAAGGAAGTGGTGGATTCTTTGAAGTTGGGAGAGAGGAGAGATGGTCAGAAATGGACAGTCGTGGAAGCTTATCCTGGTGAGTACATTTCAGAGGAAGCTGATCGAGAGGTAAGGAGAGCGAGAGAGGGAGACAAAGACATAGAGAGGCAATGAAAGATTGGAAGGTAGAGTGTTCGAATCGAGACTTTTGGAAAGCCTAGTCTTTCTTTCTGCGTTTTCTTCAAGGTGTCTAATGCACAATGTTGTCAATGTCGGTGATTCGATCTGCTCTAACTGATATTCACACCCTTCTTTCTTTTCAATTTCACAAAACAGGTCCTGGAGTCCTGACTCGACAGTTCTTGGAATCTCCTCACGTCGAGAAAGTCATTTCAATGGAGGAGTTGCCAGTCTTCACTCCTTGGTTACACGTGAGTCTGACTGATGCCTTCCCACTCCCATTAGTGATCTGTTGCTTTCAAAGGCCAGCAGCTTTGAAGAGTGTTCAGTGCCATTGAGTGTCGCCTTGCGTTTTCACTTTCTGAGCTTTTCATCTTTCCCTTCTTTCTCTCATTTTCTCGATTTGTCGGATTCTTTCTTCTGGTTTCTCGTTTAACCCTTCTTCAGAAACTCAAGGAGGACCCAAAGCTCTGTCCTCCAGAAGATCCGAATCGATTAGAGATCATTGAAGAATCAGGTTATCGTTGGGATACTTATTCCGATGTCATCAATAGAGGCTATTTGAATCATTTGTCTTCAAATGGTAGAATCAAACACAAAGATGGTAGGAGTCTGAATGTCGAAGAGGTCTCCAAGAATTCCAGTTTGGAAGGGGCAGAATTTGAAAGTGAGTGGCACTAATTTCTTTCCTGTCGACGGAAGCAAGGCATTCAGAACTTATACTCGTTTGTTTCGATTCTTTCTCATCCTCGCGTCTCTGCTTTCTTTTCCTTTTCCAGGTCAATCGCCTCTACTCTTCATAGCTCAATTACCAAATACAGTTCATTCGGAACAGCTTTTCGCTCAACTGGTTCATGCTATCTCGAGTAGAAGTTGGTTGTTCAGATATGGAAGAGTCAGAATGATCTTTATTGGAGGAGAGCATCTTGCCTGCGTGAGTTTCCAGAAAATCTATCTCAGGTGGGACAAGAGCTTGATCGAGACGAGATCGAAGCAGAGCGAGGTTTACCAATTCTTGTCTTTCAATCGAGCTCTATTCCCTGACAATTCTATTCCTTTCTCTTTTCTCTCGTCCTAATCATCGAAATTTTTTGAAATCTCATAGAGATCGGTGGCAGAGCCAGGAGAGAAACTTTTCAGAGGAAAACTTTCAGCTTCGGTTCAAGCATTGGCAGACGTCAAGATTTTACAGAGACCGTCTCAATTGTTACCACATCATCATAATTTCTTCCCATCTCATCCTTCGGTAGGTTTGAGATTACCAACCACTTCACCTTTGATTCCAACTGAAAGAGTTGCTGGACCTGAATCTAGATATCCGATGTCGATTTTGGAACTCAATCCAAAGAAAGGTGCAGATCAATTGATCAATGCTGAAGATTTGGAAGTCTTTGAGTATATCACTAGGAATCTGTTCATTTTGAAGACGAAGTCAGTTGAAGAAGCTCTCAAGTGAGTAGTAACTGATCGAGAACAAACATGGTAGCTCACTTTGAACCTCGAGAAGTTGATTTTGCTGACACTACGTTCGTTCTCCATTGTTGTTCTCTACAGACGAACTTCACCTGGAGCTTTCAATATTTTGAAGAAACTTCAACCAGGAGATCCAAAGGTACTCGAAAGAGGCGAAGTCCCAGTGGACCCAAAGAGTAGAGTCGTCGACTTGGAAGTCAATCAACTAGCAAGTCTTGCCAGAGTCTTTGACAGATGGCCTTTCAGACCTGAGATACTCTTTGAAGAAGGTAGAATTAGAAATGATCAGAGAGGAAAGAGGAATGTTGCTAAATTCTAAATGGACTTGGGTGGAGACTCCAAATTCTTTCTCATCCCTTCATCGCCTTCTCAGATACCCGTTCCCTTCTCTTCCATCCTACGAAACTCTCCTACTTGCGAAAATCTGTAAAGTACATCAATGTAATGTTTGCAATGCTTCAATCTACCGCTCAACTTTTTCCATCTCGTTCAATAGTTGGCTCGAACTTAGGCGACCCAGAGAAGACTTTGACATTTTCGTAGAGGAAAAGAAGAGAACGAGAAGGATCAACAACAGGTACAATTTGGCATATTGAAACTTCTGATTCCTTACGTATATCGATCTTGACTTACTCACCAGAATAAGAACTGATGAAGGTTCTCCGTTGACCAACAGAATCTCTCTACGTGCTTGTATGTCTCGGCACCAGTTTCTTCTTTCCAGACTCTGAAATCTCATACTTGTATAATGGCTCCTTTAGATTCGGAGCTTGATTTTTGAAGAGGTCATAGTGTTCGAATTCATCTTCTCCTAATACCACCAGACTTGGATATTCAAACTTGGAAAACCATTTTGCAATTGATGATGACTGACCTTCGATTCTTAAGGCTTTCAAGTTTGGAAATGAAAAGGACAGATTGTCCGGAGGAGGTTTGAAATTGGATTTGTCCTCTTCGATCACAAAGGCGAGACGAGTCAATCTTGAATCGTAAATCTTTAGCATCTTGATGAGTAGAAGTTTGGAGGCCCTACGATCTTGTTTGTGAGTAGAATACAGGTAAAACTCTTGAAGATTGGGGCATTCAGCTGTGGTGAAGAACCTATTGAGATTTGCAGAATTCGAAGTCATGGTTAACCTCTGGAGGTTGGGAAAATAATTCTTTGGATTGTCACTGGATATTTCCTCTTTCTCACATCCCACGTTCAGAAGTTCGATTGTTTTGAGAGTTGCTCTCGATGGAATGACCATCGAAGTAAAAAGACCCAGATGGATGAGTCCTTCTACATCGTAGTAGGTGTAAAATGAGTCCACAGCAACTGAGAATTCCTCCAGCTTGCTCCCAACCCATTTGCCTACAGCAGTCCAGTCTACAAGCCTACTTTTCAACCTGATACGGAAGGATTTCAGCCCACTGGGCCTGATATTAGGATTGGGAACGGTGAGGAGAGAGAGCTCGCTTGAGAGATTCAGGTCCAATGAAGTCAAACTTTCGAGTCCCATCGAGGTATTCCATATCCTTCGAGAATGAATCCTCTCAGGATCAATAGTATGAAATCGCAGCTTCCGAAGACTAAACCTGGATTCAAATAACTCGTCACAATGACTTGGGACACAACCGAAGAGTCAATCGTGCTTCCTTCGAAACTTGTAAGCCCTTTTCCAGCTAAAGCTTTGACCTCTCTCATTAAAGATGCGTAATTTTGATTCTCATACTGATGAGCATTGAAACCTAAGCCATTGTCCACGATCTTGAACTCTTCCACCTCGATAGAGATCCCCATCGGTGCCTCGATGACCACCTTCCTTAGACGTTGGTGACCTTTGAGACCACGCAAGATTTCAATAAGAAACGGTATGAGTTTATCCTCTGCCTGACCAGGCCGGAATTGATACTGTTCTGAACTTAGACGAAGAACGAATCTGATCTCTTGAAGACTGTTGTTTCTGCCAGCGTCCTCGAGTGCTCTCGAGAGATCATCGATACCTTTACGATTTGAGTCTGAAGTAATTCGGAATACCAGATACAGACTATTGAGACTGAACGAGATCTTGACGACTTGATAGAGGGCGAGGGAAGCTAATTGGTCAAGACGATAAAGATCAGTCCCAGTAAAAGTCAGTTGCGTTTCGTCTTTTGGGATCAAATCGATTTCCCTATGCAGAGTTGAGTCCGAGTTGACCACACTTCGCCATTGGGATGACACAGCGCTTGAATGTGCGATGGAATGGGGTGGCAGAAAAGAGATAAGTTTGCAGAAGGTTTCATTTGGAACGAGTTGGAGGGGATCCACGAGTTCTTGAGGTTTGATATCGTTGTCCATGTCGCTCATGTTGATTCATCGACTTGAATTGAGAAGTAGGAGAAGAATCAAAGAGGAGGGCGATGGTGTTGGTGGTAGGAGAAGAAGAAAGAAGCAGAGAAGAATCGAAGAGAGGATAGAAGAACCTGTTCGTCACATAGTGTTCGCCACAACAAAAGCTCCCCTTTCTCTCCTTTTTGAACAATTCGTATTTTTGAACAATTCGTTCTCGAAAAGGCGAAGAATGGAGAGAGTTAAGAGAAGCCTTTGGCAAGCTCGATTCGGCCGACAGAAACGAAGGAACGGGCTTTCCTTTCCGCATCCTTCTTCTATCCTTCCTTCTCTTCCAATCCTTGCTTTCTACCTCAACAATGAATCCAATCAAGATTGAAAGATCAAGGTAGCCAATCCCATCAGACAAAGAAAAGAGAAGACATCAGGATCAAGCTAGGGGCGAAGATTGAAGGTGGCACCTCTCTTTTGGAAGCCTGCACCTCAATCCATCAAGATCTCTCTCCTTTACTTCTCTACATCATTTAGTCTCAGCTGAAAGTAACAACTTTCATTCTACTCTGATTCATCTCTTCCTTTCAAGCAATCATTCAGATCTGACGCCGATCCAATCATTCACAATCTCAATACCTCTCTCCACCTCTTAACTCCACTCATCCCGCCGCCAGCATGTCCTCTCTACTTTCTCCCTTCTCATTTGGTCAGCAAAAGCAATCCTACTTTCAAGTCAAGCTGACGATCCATGAGCTTAATTCAGTCCCCCTGGTCACTGGTTACTTCCACGTCAAATGGAGGTTCAAGAATGTTCATTCAATCTCTGCAACTGCACATCATGCTTCATCTCAATTGGGAAAGGGTCATCCTCTCCACCATCATCATCATGATCAGTCTCATAGATCTTCTCCAAAGAGTACAAAATCTGCAAGTCTCAAAGGTTCACCAGAGAAGAAATCAGTCGCATTACCAAACGATCGAGATGCTCAGGGTGAGATGACAGCTGCCACGAATGCAAACAGCTCAAATGGAAAGGGAAAAGAGAGAGAGGTTGATCAAGAAGAACATCAGGAGGAACTGAACGATGATGTCAATGGCAATGGGAACGACGAGGATCGAGAAGATGGAGTCGAAGGCTCAAAGAGATCTTCCAAGAAGTCCAAAGGCAGATTCTTATCTGGAATGGCCAATGCTCTTCATTTAAAGAGACATCAGGATCCTGATGATCATCAAGTTGATTTGAATGCAAATGTAGAATCAGATACAACGTCAAAAGGAGAACAAGGAAGTAGTTCGGAAGCTTCCGAAGCTCAACAAGATCAACCCAAATCTGCTTCTACGACTTCAAGTTTCCCTTCTATTACCACTGATGATTCTTCTAGAAATAGCTTCGCCTCAAGTAGACACACTTTCGATTCTGAAAACGAAAAGAGTCATTCTTCGAAAGGGAAGGGAAAAGAAAAGAGTCATCATCATCTCGATTCTCATCATTCACAACCCCATCAACACTCAAGTCATTCACCGAACAACACTTCTTCTTCTCAACCTCACAAACCGAATTCTCACAAGCATTCCAATCATTCAAATTCAAATTTACATCAAAATGGGGAAGGAGGACATTCAGAACCAAGAGGAGAAACGAATTCTGCGAGAGTTTATGAACATAAAGTCATTTGGGAAAGGACTATAGAGACTGGGATCCGAATCAATGTTGAGAAACCAAGAGTTGCTTCAGGTTCTTCTTCCAAATCGAATACCAATGAGAAGAACTCAATCACTAGTCCAACTTCTGCTGGTGGTTTGGAATCGAGTTCAAACAGCATTCAGTCGGAAAAGGAGAAAGAGAAACACGGCAACACCGGTGGTTTGAGTTCGAAGTCTAGTTCTAAAGATTTACGAAATAGAAAAGAGAACGATTCCCTCAGAGAGAGTAAAGATAGTATCAATTCGAATCATATGAGTCTGGCGGATGATGATGAAGCTATTAGAGAAGCTTGGGGTTATCTGGCGAATTCTGAGCTTAGGTTGTCTGTGAAACAGGTGAGCATTCCTCTATTTTCTTTGAAGCATTGAGAAGGAAGCCAGAAATCAATCTTCGAGCTGCTCTTTGCTGACCTTTTTTTTTTACATCTCTCAACGTTTTCATTCTTCGCTCTCACAGCATGTTGACGCAGACACTCCGAATTCAGCTTCCGATGTTCCTCATAGGTTAGGTTTCGTGGTCCTGAACCTTGCAGAATATGCACCTCAACCTCCTTCAAAAGAACATCATCATCATCATCACCACCACCACCACCATCATCATCATCATCATTCAACCGCCTCAAATAACATTCCACCTCACGCCCCTTCAAGATCAGAAACTCGAAGATATCTACTTCAAGAATCCAAAACCAACGCAACTTTGAAACTCACAATCGAAATGACTTACATCGGCGGTGCAAGAGAATTCAACGTTCCAAGTCTGAAAAGAGGTTTCGCAGTTGGAGGTTTAGGAGGATTAGTAGACGAAACCAAAGGTATCGGAGGGGATAAGAAGAGAAAGAAACATTCTAGTAATTCCAATTCTGAAGGTTCTGAAAATGGTAGTCTATTGAATGGAATAGGCGGTAGTAATAGCAATAGTAGAAATCAATCTTCGACTTCATTGAATCATTACAATCAGAATTCCAAATCTACAACTTCCTTATCCAACCAGAATAGTAATGGTGTTGGATTTAGATCTGGTTCAATCTTTTCTTCCAAAAACCCTTCTTCTCAAGCTAGAATTCCACTTTCGAATCTCAAGACTAGTTCGAGTAGTAAAGGTGGTGAAGCAAAGAATAAAACTAGAGATGCGAATCTGAGCTTCAATTTTCAAGGAGCTAATAATCATGATAGAAGTCCGGAAAGTATCATTGAAGCTATCTTTAATCCAGGTCCGGCTAGCAATGCTACTCTCATGTTGGGTAGTACGGTTAGTAGGAGTGAAAAGGTCAAACCTGAGAAAAGAAGTAAAAATGATCATGGTCAATTAAAGAAGAATCCATCACCTGCTTTACTCTATCCAATTCAAAGTATAGAAAGTGGTAGCAGTAGTCAAGAATCGATCAAAGATGGGAAATCAACGGGGAAACCTCAAAGACCTGAAATGAAAAGAAGTCTAAGTGAGAAAAACAATCCTTCTTCTTCTCTGGATTCTTCTTTCAGTTATTCAAGTTCATCGAACTATGTTCCAAAATCCAACAATCCATCAAGATCACATCATAGATCAACTTCAGCTAGTACCATGAGATCAATCTTGACAAATAGTGGTGCATCTTCATACAATCAAGAACAAAGTCCGAATCCAAACTTTTTATCTCCAACTTCTTCACCTCATCAAAATTCTTCTTGGTCTTCGTCTTCGATGAACAAAGATAAGAACGTCTCTATTAGGTGGAGTGAGAATCCAACCAATTCAATCGATTCTTCTTCTCCAAGTACAAGTGTTAAAGATGATCAAGACGTTTCGAATTCTCTATTGTTGGGATCGGTTTTGAATTCTGGTGAAGTTAGAAAGGTTCTCACTTCTTCTCCTGATCCTTTGAGGAAAAGTCAAGGAAATTCTGATAGACCTGAAACTCCAACTATCAAGGATAGAAGACGAAACGATGGGAATGAATTGGAAATCCCAAGTGGTCTTACTCTACCGGATTCTGAAATCACTCCAAAACCACAAGTAAAAACATGAACCGACCCTTTTCTTTCTGTACTTTTGCTCTGTTTAAGCTTCCCATTTGGTACAACTATTTCCTCTCAGGGAAATTGAATTTCGACCCTTTTTCTTTGTTCTTTTTTTGCTCTCGTCTTCTTTTCCTGGTTTGGCTCTGCATTTTCATTTCGACTCATACACACGAATCCTTGCTAATCAATTCATCATTTGCCTTTCTTGCTCTTTTGTTATTGAGGCTCAGGCTCACACTCTTTTGTTCTTACCATTCCACCATTGGAAGTATAATCTGTATTCAATCCGTTTTCTCTTCATCCTTTTTACTTAATCTAAATCTTTTTTCGCGGAATTTCTCCCAATCGTTTGTGTTCTCAGAAGAAGAGATCAATCTATTTCGTTGGAAAAGATGAAGCTAGTCATTCAAGACGAGGTGGTAAAGATAGAACAGCTTTGACATTGATACTCTTCATCAAGCATCGGAAAAGTGAGTTTCTGTGCCATCAATTTGAGCTCATTTCGAACTCGACCTTGGTCAGTAGCAGATTACCCGAGAAAATCTTTCATCTATTTGAAAAGAAGGAGAAAGAGAATAGATGAGAAGATACAAAGAGAGAGAAAGAAAACTAGAAGACTGAGATGATGATTGCTTATTATTTGATGTTTGCTTTTGATTTTTACTCGGTTTCTACGTCTTGATTCTTCTTTGGCTGTTTATGGGAATGTTTGGATGAGGAAGAAGATCGAAAGGGAAGGGAGAGGAAGGGAAGGGAAGATAAGCAAAGGAATTAGGACTTCGAGTTTCAGTACTATGGAATCTTCTTCATTTTGAATCTAATTGAAACCCTATTCTTTCTTATCAAAGAAGCTTGGTATTTCCTTCATTCCACTCGGATGGCTCCAAAGACTTTGTTCAGCACAACGAATCCGAATCTTCTCAATCCGATTTCATTCCTTCCTCCTCCTTATCATCTAAACCCATCTCTACTCTTCTCCCCTCCCTTTCTCTATCTACTTTTTGACCCCACTTACCTTGAAGAATGACTTCCTCCTCTCCTCTCTAGCCTCTCTCCAACTGAGGTCCTTTGGTTGACCTTCTCCATGATGACCCTCTCCGCTTTCCTTTTGAGCCTTGATGAGGTCCGCAGGGGAAGCACGAGGATACCTGCCAGTCAAGGAAGAGCCAGCAGCGTCAAAAGTCCCAATCAAAGCTGCCAAACCTGCGCATGAACCGAACATGAGTGGGATTGATCTCACTGGGAAGAGGAAAGAGGAGGAGGTTGTTAGAAGGACCCAATCAGGTTGGATTTGTTTCCAATTCGACGACAAGAGTTCTTCTACGATTTGCGTCTGAAAAGCCTTTCTTATCGATATTTGGATCTATATGAATAGGTCTTGCTATCTATAAGGCAGCGTTCATGTCGATTCTTGTACTAATACTCACTGGAAGCTCCAGCTACCAAACCAGCAGCACAACCCCCAGCAGCTCCATTGAATGAATCATTCTTCTCTCTAATGTTTGCCACTGCAGCGTCAGTGTAAGCGAAGACGCCACCCATTGCAGTGAATAGAGCAATGGTAGAACCTGTTCTAGTAAAGACACCCAAAGCACCTTTGTCGTGCCTTTGGACTGAATTCTGAACTGCAGAGACCAAAACGCCGGCTGCAGCAGAAGTGGCGGCTGCATTCATTCCATTCGAGAAAGCTGACTTTGATGAGAATGGCTCGGGCTCTGGCTTGGATTGAGGAGATGCCATTTTGGAGAATGAGAGACAGTGACAGTTGGGAAGAGAGAATGAAATCCTTCTTGCTCTCTCTCTCCACTCACTCACTCACTCACTCACTCACTCGCAAGTAGTCAATCCTAGTTGAGTTGAATTTATTCGAAATGGACGACGAAATCTCTCAATTTGTTGGAATCACTGGAGCAGATTCAACTCAGGCAAGGTGAGCAATTCAGTCTATCTATCTATCTATCTCTCTCTCATTCCATCAACCACTCATCCTACTTCTCTCTTCTATCTCTTTCTCCTACATAAATTGACAGAACATTTCTAGAAAAGGCAAAGGGAGAGCTGCAGAACGCTCTCGCAGATTACTATCAGGCTCAAGAGGACGCTGAGAACCCACAACCAGCTGCTGCTGCTGCTCCAGGTTAGTACACCTTCAGAAGCCTACTAGCCAAGTCAATGCATGACAGGAGATGGTCTAGAGAATAAAGACTTACAGAGGGAAAGCAATCCATGAATCAAGAGAGAGAACACTTTACAGATCACTCTCTTCTCGACCTCCAATCGATGACGTCCACCTTCTCGATCACCCACTCACTTATCTCCTCTCTCTTCTCATCCTCTATCCAGCTACTGAATCTTCTCAACCAGCTCCAGCTGAATATACTGGCCCAAGAACCTTATCCGGAGCTCCAGCAGAGGTACCATCAGGATGGGGAAGTGGAGCCAATAGTGGTGGAAACAATAGTGGAACTTCCACTCCAAATTCAACCTCTCGTTCCAACAATTCAAACCAAATCCGTTCCACTGGTTCTCGTGGTGGAATGTCTTCCTTTCGTGAGATTCGTGAAAGAGATTCAGGTTCTCGTGGAGGTGGATCTGGTGGACCAAAGATTGGAAGAATCCAACACAATCAAGAAGATGAAGATGATGAAGATGAGGGAGATGAAGATGAATCCAAAGGTCCGGCAAATTTCTATACTGGTGGAGAAAGATCTGGTTTGAGCGTTCAAAATCCAGATAGAGGTAGAGGTAGAGATGAAGAAGATCAACCTGAAATGGTTAGACAGATTTTACAACAGGCTGAAGCTTTGGGGAAACAATTGGCTGAAGGTGGTGGAGCTGGTTCAAGTTCAAGTGGAAGAGGTGGTGGTACAGTTGGTTCTACCAATTTAGGTTTCTCTGGAAGAGGTAGAACTATAGGAGATGAATCTTCTACAGAACAAACTCCTTCTACTTCTACTTCAAATCAACCAACTTCCAATGATAGAATGGATCAAGATCAAGATGAAGATGAAGATGATGAATTGGATCAAATTTCATCCGAACCAGTGATTCGTCGTATCACTTTTTGGGCAGATGGTTTCTCAATTGGTGATGGACCTTTGATCACCTCTTCTGATCCAAGACATGAAGAAATCTTGAAGGCAATCAATGCTAAAAGAGCTCCTTTGGCTTTGTTGAACGTTGCTTTCGGTCAAGAGGTGGAATTGAGAATTGAAAAGAGAATCAATGAGAAATATAAACCTCCTCCTCCTGAACCTATGAAGGCTTTTGGTGGTAGTGGAAATAGATTGGGTTCTCCTGCTCCTACTTTTACTCCTACTACTACGACTACTACTACTAATGTTGGTGAGAGTAAACCTGCTCCTGCTTCGGAAGTTAAATTGGATGAAAGTCAACCTATTACTCAGATTCAATTGAGATTAGGAGATGGAAGTAGATTGGTTGGTAGATTTAATCATACTCATACTGTCGCTGACATCAGAGGTTTCATCAATACGTGAGTTATTACCTTCTCTTTCTCGCTTAAGGATCAGTTTTGGGTTATTGAAGTTGCATCTCACACCCCTGTTCTCGATCAAAACCTTTTCTTCTTCTTCACAGATCCAATCCTGATTCAGCTGGACGTCCTTATACCCTTCAATCTTCTTTTCCACCAAAACCTCTCACCGACGAGTCGATCACTATCAAAGACGCTGGTCTTTTGAATTCGGTAGTCATTCAGAAATGGGCTTAAGAGGGAAAGCGAAAGAAAGGGGGTTGATGGGGAGAAATATGAGAAATAGAGGGAGATGATGAAGGGTTAGGATTCCAAGATGAAATTGATTCAGTAGGTTTGTACATGTATCAAAGAATAATGATCACTTTTCTTCATTTTGACGACGAACGTACTTTTTACAAGAGTAAGAGAAGTCGAGCGATTGGAAGCTGATACAAGAAGTCGAAGACGAGCTTATATTTTCAACAAAAGGCGAACGAACAACAAAGTGAAATAAAGAATATGGTATCTCTAGTGTAGGAAATATTCGAAATGAGAAAGCAGAAGAAAGGAGTATTCACAGACGAATCGAGACGAGCTCAGAGAGAGATGAGAGTTGATAGACCTTAGACGGTTTGAGTGGCGTGGGAAGATGGAGAGAGACCGAGTTCCTTTTCCAACTTTTCAGCGACTCCGTTGACCTTTCTCTCACATTTGCCATCGTGGAGGACACCTAGTTCCTTGATCGACTTGGTGTTGGATCCCAAAACTCCACCAGTCTTGAGGAAGTCAGCCTTAGAGATTGGTTCGTGGGAAGTAGTCTCATGGACGATGGGAGCGTGCAAGACGGTGTGAGTGGTTGGGATGGTGGTTTGGATACGGTTGTAAGAGTGAGTATCTTGATGGACGACTGGTTGAATGACGTTCTTGATGTGGTGGCTGAGTGAAGAAGAGAGAGAGAGGCGAAGGTAAAGAGACGAAGTCAGTGAGTGACGATGACGTTGACGACGAAGAGAGACGTCTCTCTACCTCTCTTTGACTTGCTACTCACTGGTCGATCTCCTTGACGAATTCACCCTTGTCTACGACCTTGCGATTCAAAGGAGCTTAGCTCTCATGTCACACAAGCACAGACGAGAGGGAAGGACAGCACAGAAAGCACACACCAATCAAAGGTAGCGAAGATAGAGCAGTCACATTACTTTTCTGAGGTTAGGTAGAAGATACAAAGGTTTACAAACCCCTTCCGAATCGTTTATAAGCATCTCTTTCTTCTCTCCATTGTTGAGCTCTGCCCATCATTACAGTCTCTGCATCTTCCAAATCTCTCTTCTTTCTCTCAGCTGCGCTCGTTCCCTTTCCGTTCGTTCCCTCTTGAGCGACCTTGAAGATCTTGATTGAATGGCCTTCTACTTCAACATCACCGAAAGACTTAGAGAAAGGACTGCCTTGTTCTTTTTCGAGCTCGTCTGGAATGATCGCATTCTCGAAGTCGACTCCTTTCCATAGATCGTAAGAATCCCATGATTTTTCTCTGAGATCACGTTGAGTTTGATCGGGGAAAACGTCTTCGAATGGAAGGCTGACTGTTTGCTTCTCTGTGGCGAGGTTGACAACGGCCATGACGTAGGTTTCGTTTACTAGAGATCCAGTCCACAGTTGTACACTTCCGCCATTGACTTCTTTCTTGTAGTTTCGAATGGCTGGAGATCCAGCCTCATCTTGACTCAGAGCGATGACGTGTTTGTTCTTGATGATGGCCTTGGTCGAGTTGTCCATATTCGAGAGATCGTTTCCGAGAATCAAAGGACTTTTGACGGCAGACCACATTGAAAAGTGCAACACGTATTCATTCTGAGTCATACCTCCGTTTCCAACTTCTAAGGAATCCAAGTCGTTCCATCTTCCTGGAGCAGCTTTTTGGCCTAAAGGAGCGGCAAAGTCTAGGATTCTGGCCATTGCACAGTGGAAGCCTGTAGTAGAAGGAGATGCGAGTAGTTGGTCAGAGGACTTGAGGCAGTACGGAAGTGAAAGATTGTCTCACTCACCTGGAAGCTTGCAATCGATAGCAGAGGTACAAGGGCATCTATCGTCGAACTTGTCGAAGACATCAGCGATATCTCCAGAGCTTCAGAGAGTAGCACACATCGAAAAGGGAAGGGAGATCGAGAGTCACTAATAGTCAGAATCTACTTGAGATCAATCTGTCCTTCACCAAAAACAACTCACATCCTCCAAGAGTTAGCCATAGTCTGAGCAAAGTTCCAAGGACCATCTTCACCCCAATTACATAGTCCGTAGAGGAACTGAAGGATGAGCAAGAAAGTCGACGAGATGGGATGAGTAAAAGATGGAGAAGGCAAAGCTAAGATCAGGTCGTACTTACCGGTCTTCCAGTCGCATTTAAAGCATCGCCCATAGCCTTGTATCTATCAAAAGAGAGCTTTGGAGTTCCAGCTCGACCCTGATTGAAGCAGTTCTGGAGGAGTGAAGACAACGAGAAAAAATGTGAGATCTCGTTAGTCGTGGCTCACTTGATGTGGGGCTTTCAGATCAGATCTCAACTGTATACTCACATCGTACTTCAAGTAATCGAAACCATTGTCGGCCCAGAATTGAGCGTCGATCGTTTCCATGTCTAAAGATCCAGCTTTGCCACCGCAAGTCATCGTACCAGCAGACCTGAAAGGGGATGGAGAAGGTCAGAGACGACCTCTCGATTCAGCTTCGGTCTCAGGTCTCGACACAACTCACGAATAGATTCCAACCAAAAGTCCATCCTGATGAAGAGCATCTGTCACATTCTTGAGACCGTTTGGAAATTTGGTAGGATCAGGTTGAATCTTCTTGGTGTCCGGATCTCTTTCCTTAAGTTGATAGCAATCATCAATCACCAGATAATTGTATCCCAGTTCTAGTAGTCCTTCGTCCACCATAGCTTTTCCATTTTGCTTGATAACATCCTCTGTGATGTTGCAGCCGTAGTTGTTCCACGAGTTCCATCCCATTTGTGGTTTGATAGCCAAACCATTGTCGAGGGCGAGAACCTTGGAAGAGAGAGCGAGGGTGATCAAGGTCGTGAGTAGTTTGGAGACCATTTTTGAGAAGGAGGAACTGCAAGGGAAAGAAGGAAGAAAGAGAGAGAGAGGCCCTCTGTTCTTATAGCTTGAAACTCGAATCTTTCCGTTGTGGAGAGTGCGGGGAAATGATCTTCAGATGATCTCGGCTCTCCCTGAGAGGGCTTGACAGCTTCAGGAGAAGAGACTACTGAAACTTATATAATCCTTCTCAACGCATGTTGGGGAAGGAAGGAGACTCAGAGAGAAGGGCGAAGGGGTGGGACGAATCTCCAGCAAACGAGCTCATCCACGCATTCTTGACCTGCCGTAGGTCAGAGTCCTCAGACGTTAGCACGAAAAACAATCGAATATGCCGATGGAAAGGAAACATTTCGAATTACGGGGTATCTTTGAAGGAGAATTGGAGGTTCGAGTCGGTGAGGACGAAGAGTCGAACAGGCTGGATCTAATCCTTCTTTCCTTCCAGGATCTTTTGTCTACGTTCTTCAGCAGCAGCCAAATCAGCCTTGGTTTCTTCTTCGGTTTGGCTGGAAGAGCGATAGAAGGAGAAGCAAGATCGAAAGATGAACGAGAGTGGAGAAGAGATGGATCATGGAGGGTCAGCTCAATGCTTCTATTTACACCTGGCTGGCTTCTTTAATCGAGATCATAGGTCTAGTCTGGTGCCAGCCCTCGATTTCTTCATAGGTCTTGGAAACTTCTTTTCAAACAGCATTGCTGATACGGAGAGAGAGAGGAAGTTTGGCCGTCTCTACCTCTCGACACGACTATCTTCAAGATCCGAGTTTTCGATACTCACTTGTGTTTTCCGAACTTCTCTTGTTCTTTCTCCAATCTCTCAGCTAGATGAGGTGGAAGCTTTGGTACTTCAGTAGAGTTGTTGATTTGATCAGCCATGATGTTCAAAATTGAGGTCTTGTTGGTTGTGAAGGAAAGAAGAGAAAGGACGATCTCCCAAAGAAAAGTGAGTGGTCACTCAGAATAGCTTCGTCGAGACCTTTGCGTAGCAACCATTACTACTCGATAGCAACAATTCAGATTTCAACTTTTCAGAAGTTCAAGTCAAGCAGAGCAAAGTGAAAGAGCATTTCGAGCATTCTTTGCTGAGAAGAGATTTCACGAAGGCCTTCGTCACGAGTTTCAGACAGAATTTGGCCTTCAAAGCTTGACAATGCCAATGTCGAGCACGATGGAAAGCTTTTATATTATCCAATACAGATGCTAGAGATGAGAAATACGAGAGATCCAAGAGCAGATAAAGAAGGAGAAGACAGTATTTGCAGAAGAGGTGACGGAGAGCGGCTCAGACTTAGCACAAGTCAACACTTGCCCCAAAAGAACACTTCGAACATGGAAGTACGAAATCATTGAGCCTTTTTAGATTGCTGGCTAGCGGCCTTGACCGCTGGTAAAGAGAGTTGCCACCTGAGAGAAGAGAGAGAGAAGAAGAAAAGGTTCAGCCTTTTTGATTCTAATGATTGAATGTTGCGTTTAGATACAAGAGACCACCTAGGCCTTGCTTCATTCTATGACTACTCACCACATCATAATGCTAAGACTACCCAAAAAGTGAAGGCCAGCCCATGCTCGTTCCGGAGTGAGGCCTAGATCTTCAGATTTGTTACCGAAAGAATGGAGGATGACTCTTGGACCAGTCGATAGAACGTAAGCGAAAGCTGAATGATGAATCAAATGAAGGATAGCCATTGCTCTCTTGCATGGCAGAGCATCTTTAGAGAGAGACGATCAAAGAGACATGATGAACGAGGTTTGGAAAGGTCAGTAAAAAGGGCCAGATTGGAAGCAAACCTTCGCGAAATCTCGACTATGCTTTTACTGACCAGGAAGAGGAGCACATAAGAAAGTCACTAGACCAAGGCCGATCAAAAGAGCGGAACACAGCTGAACGAAGAGAGAAGAGAGAGAGGGAAGATAAGCAAGGTCAGTCTCACTCTCGCCTGAGATGCAAGCGGATCGATGAAGGCTGTCAATGAGTACTCACCTTTATAGCAACCAAGGTTGCGTTGGTCATGTTTGCAAAGGGCAAAGATTCAGTCCATAGAAAGCCATAGAGACCAGCCGGCAGGTCAATAAGGGCATTCAGAAACCAAAGACGGGCCAGAGGAGAAGACATGATGCTAGATGAACCTGTTTGATGGACTGATCCTTTTTCTTAGCCAGTTATTGACTATTATGGATCTTCTTTGAAGATTGAAGAAATCGAAGTGGTTGGTCGAAGAAGAAGAAGATAAGAGGACTTTCTTCCCAAGAACTTCCATCTTGTTTTCCATCTCCTCTCGACCTTTAACTTGCAAGCATGCCGACATCAACGTCGACGACAATGACAAGCAATTCAGGATCCTCATCAACCAGTTTCTCGATCCAATCGAGCTACTTTTCGTATCTACGATCTTCAATCGATACTCCCAGTCCAATCGCTGCCATCCTAGCTCTCTGCGATCTGATCACTTCTTCCCAAACTTCAACCACTTCCGAACTGATCTCTCTAATAAGAACTGCTTCAAATGAGCTCAAGAACTCTCTACCAAATCCAGTGCCTGCTTCTGCCGGGATCGATCTCTTCACAAGATTCGTACTGACAAAGAATTGGGACACTGGATTGGATTTCGATTACAGAAATCAAGAGGAAATGGAGAGGAACTTTGAGATTGGGAAGAATTCATTGGTGGAAACTGCTAGGGAATATTGTAAATTCACTGTCCCTAGTTGTAGAGAGAGAATCACTGGTTTGGTAGCTCCTTTCATCAAGGATGACGCTGTGAGTCACTTTGGGAAGAACAGGAAGAAAAGATCATCGATAGAGGGTAGCAGGAGACACTTGGCTGTTGTTTCTTGATAAAAAAAAAAAAGGGATAAGATCCACAGAGGAGTATTATCATGCAAGATTTGATCTTAACAGAGATTTGTCTCTTCTTCATTTGGTTCTCATCCTTCTCATCTATATTCCCCTTCTCCGCTTGTCCAGGTCATTCTTACACATTCATACTCAAGAGTGGTGATGCAGATTCTAGTTTCTCTAGCTCAAACCAAGAGGATAAGCGTCTATGTGACTGAATCAAGACCAGGAGGCTTAGGATTAAAAACTCATTCTGAACTGTTGAAAGCTGGAATCCCTTCCACCCTCGTCTTGGATTCGGCTGTAGCTTACACGATTCCAAGATGCGATTTGGTTCTAGTTGGAGCTGAAGGAGTGGCCGAATCTGGCGGTATCATCAATGCTGTTGGAACCTATCAGATAGCTTTGATTTCCAAAGCTTTAGGAAAACCTTTCTATTGCGCTGCTGAGAGGTGAGTGGAATGGCACTACAAATGCTTGACTTATTCCCTATCACTGTGAAAGGAAAAGGAATCACTGAAATTGTGGTACTTCTCTCTGCCAACTCGACAGTTTCAAATTCCTGAGGATCTTCCCTCTATCTCAAGACGATCTACCAACTTCTACGAATCGAAGCATCTTGCCTTTCCCATCTCTCTCATCAACTCCTTCTGATCTCACTTCTTCAACCAAGGATTCGACCCCGCCTTCCACGACGACGATCTCGAATTCTCAGACACCGACGCTTTCCAATGAAGATCCGAAAGAGAAGAAGACGGATCATGATAGGTCGAAATTGATCATGTCTTCGGAGAATGAGTCTCAGAATCCTTTGATCGACTACACTTTACCTGAGCTGTTGACTTTCATCTTCTCTGATTGTGGAGTTCTGACGCCTTCGGGAGTTTCTGATGCTCTTTTGACTGTGTATAATGATAACAACTGAATGTCATGAGTTCATTGTATTTTATCGCATAGTTTGTAGCGTGGTTTCTCGAGATTGACTAATTTGTAGAGTAGTTCTGTGATCGAACGAATTGAGGAGAACGAGACCGACACTTGTAAAACGTCTGGGGAAATTCCTTCTCTCTTGCTTCGACACCTCATCTCGAATGTCTCGAGCCAGAAAGCCAGAACCAATTTCACTTCCTTCAAGTTCAAGTCCAGATACCAATCCTAATCCAAATTCAAGATCATCGGATCCTTCTCAGAGAAATCTCGATCTTTCCCTTTCCACGCCGATTTCTTCGACAAAGATCTCAGAGCAACTCTCCAAAGTTCAGCATTCAACTTCCACCTCGAACCCTACAGACCCAAGTGTGAATCAAAAGAGTAAGAAACCGATCCGTTGGTCAAATTCAAAAGACAATTCTCCACTTTTAAAGACTCTCCTCGACTTCGATCGTTGTCTTTCTGGTTTCCCAATCGCATTACAGCCAGTCATTCCTAAATTGATAGCCAGAGCCGTCTGTAGAGTTCTATCGAGATATTCAATCATGCCTACAAATCTAGTTTTTGATTTCGCTCTTCTCTTTTGGAGATTAATCGTAAACATCTTCTTTAGATCCATCATGGTCAGTTACACTTCTCTCTCTCCTCTTTCTCCCCCAACCAAATCTTCTGACCTTCTAAACTTCCCTTTTCCTCCTTACTCTCCCCTCGTATCACAGCCTAGAGGAGCATGGAGAATCCCAAAGCAAGGTCCAGTCATCTTTGTTGGAGCTCCACATCACAATCAGGTCAGTAAAACGATGGCAAAAGAATGGGAGGTGGAAAGTAACACAGATGAAGGAGAGAGGAACGTGCTACCTGATCAGGACTTTGAGAGCATGAGCGACTGCCTTGAGATCTCGTAGAATCAAGTCCATTCAATGCTGGAAATCTCAGTCTCATTGTGAACCGAGGAAGTGTTGGAGGAGATCTGTCCGACTCTTCCTTCCCAGCCAACTTCTCGCAGCGTTCTCTATCTAGACCTCGTCTCTCTGTCTGAGAACGAGATTGACTCCGTCGAGGAACGTACCTGATGTTCAATCTTCTTGTTGTGCTGACTGAGAGGTGCTTTTTTTCCCCTGCCAATACAGTTCCTCGATCCCATTCTTCTAGCTTCTGAAGTGAGAAGAGGCTCTGGTCGTAGAGTCGCCTTCCTTACTGCTGCAAAGAGTTTGGCTAGACCATTCATCGGCACTGTAGCAAGACTGATGCAGAGTAGTGAGTGTCGATGCAGACCGTCTTCTCGAGGAACGAATCGAGAGTTCATGACTTCTCTAATTTTCCACATTTCTCTCAATTCTTTCCTCACCTTTAGTTCCTGTCTCAAGAGCTGCTGATTCAGCCAAGTTAGGAAAAGGTTATTTAGTTCAACACCTATCCGGAGATTCTCTTATGATTCAAGGAGTCAACACTCAATTCAAAAAGCAATTGATGGTCAAAGGTCAGATTCTCCTTCCAAAATCCATTGGTTACGCTACTGCAGAAGTCGCAGAGATCATCTCCGACACTGAGTTGAAATTAAAGAAAGAGTTCAAAGATCCTAAAGTGTTGGAAGTTCTCAAAGAAGGTCTACCAGCTGGTCCTTTCGATGCAAAGGAGGGTGGAGGAGGTCCTCCAGGTGGAGAAAAGGGGAGCATGTACAAGTGCTTGCCCTTCGTCGATCAGACTCAGATGTACTCTAGTGTCTATGAGAGATTGGAGGAAGGAGGTTGTCTGGGAATCTTCCCAGAAGGTTAGTCTTCGAAAGATCTCGATCATTTTGAATGCTCGAAACGCTGAAAATCTTTTCTTTCCCTCGCTTCTCACAAATCGCAGGTGGATCTCACGATCGTACCGATCTTCTACCTCTGAAAGCTGGAGTCGTCATCATGGCTTTAGGAGCTATGGCAGCCAATCCAGGTCTCAAGGTCAAGATCGTCCCAGTCGGTCTATCTTACTTCCATCCTCACAAGTTCCGTTCCAGAGCTGTAGTGGAGTTCGGAGCTCCAATCGACGTACCTAGTCAATTAGTCGAATCTTTCAGTCAAGGTGGAGATGGAAAGAGGAAAGCTGTTGGGGAAATGATGGAAATCGTCTTTGATGGTCTGAAGAGTGTGACTGTTAGAGCTCCTGATTATGAGACGTTGATGGTGAGTTGCTTCCATAGAAAGATTTTGGAGAGATTACGATCACGACTTCGAAGTATTGGTAAGACACTCATAAATTCATCTCTTTCCCTTTGGATTTCCAACAGTTCATTCAAGCTGGAAGAAGACTTTATACTCCTCCTGGACATCATACTTCCCTCGGACAGGTGGTGGAACTCAACCGAAAGTTCATTCTGGGCTATCATCAACACAAAGACGATCCGAGAGTTATTCAACTCAAGGAAGACGTTCTCAAGTACAACAAGATGTTAGCTTATGCGGGATTGAAGGATCATCAGGTGAGTAAAGAGAGATCGTTTCGCTCTTACGCCCGAGCAACTAGCTTCATGAGGAGCCTGGAGCTAACAAGATTTTCACTATCTCTTCTACACTTGTAGGTCGAACGTGCCACTCGAGCTGGCTGGCGTAGTCTTGGTCTTTTGGCCTATCGAAGTGGACTCTTGACCTTCTGGGGAGGACTGGCTCTTCCAGGTGTCATTCTCAATGCACCAATCTTCATTCTGGCAAAGGTCATCAGTAGAATCAAAGCCAAGGAAGCACTGGCTGCTTCACAAGTCAAATTGGAAGGTCGAGATGTTCTAGCAACCTGGAAAGTTTTGGTTTCTCTCGGAGTAGCTCCCGTTCTTTACGTCTTCTACGCTGCCGTCGCAACTTACATCGCTCACAAGAGGGATCTTTCGTTTACTACTCAAGTCAGAATGCCAATCTACGCTCTAATTGCTCTTCCTACGATGTCTTATTCTGCCCTCAAGTTTGGTGAAGTTGGAATCGATATCTACAAGTCTCTACCTCCATTATTCGTCTCTCTCATGCCTGGAAATCACAAAGTCATTCAGAACCTTCAAAAGACAAGAGCCAAGATTTCCACTGAACTCCATGCTCTCATTGACGAACTCGCTCCCTCAGTTTTCGAAGATTACGAACAATCCAAGATCATTTCTCCAGTCACAAGTAAACCACCTCCTCAAGCTGGAAGAGAAGCTCTGATCTGGAAGGAAAAGGGATCTGCCACTGATGGAGTCAATTCCGATGGATCTGGTCTGTTGACTCATCCTTTGAGCTGGGTCGACGAGAGACTCTTTGGTTGGGGTACCACTTCTTCGAAGAAGAAAAAGGGTGGATCAACTGGTCGTAGAAGCTTTGCAGGAACTGCATCTGAACAGGGAGAAGTCAGAGCTAGCCTTCTAGGAAAGACTCAAGGATTGGAAACTTCAGAAGAAACCGATGGAGAAGATGAAGATTGGAGCTCAGCTGATGAAGGAACTTCAGAAGACGAAGGAGATTACGAGGCTGTTTTCAGAATGCTGAACCCTGCAAACCTTCTAGCCAACGTCACTGGAAATGGTGACGATTCATCAACTAAGAATCCTAAATCACCAAGAAGTAGAAGTCATTCAAGATCTAGAAGTGGCTCGGGTAATCATGGAGAAACTTTTGCAGAGAAAAGGAATCGATCCAGTTCGGATTTGAGATCTCAAGCTCAACAATCAATGATGTCTCCAACGGATCAAAGAGGTGGATTTGGTTTCTCTCCGATTGCTAAGTCTACAGCTTTGCCAGACAAGAATGGGGATGGAACTACCTCCAATGGATTAGAAGAAAGGTCAAGACGTCAAAGAACTTTATCCTTATCTGAAGACGTCTCTACTTCTGAACTTCAAAGTCCTCGAGTTCATAAACCTGGTTTCGAACAAGCAACTGAATTTGCTGAAAAACAAGCTTTAAGTTCTGCTGGAAAGATTAAAAGTGATATGGAATCCGCTGAACCCACTCCTCCAGGTAGTCGCTAGAGATCTAAGGAATGGATTTGTTAAGGTTATTCTTTTATTCTTTGTAGATATCGAACATAAACGTTTCACTTCTCATTTATACATTCGTTCCTCTATTTCAACCTTTTTCTTCAAAGTCATCTTCAATTCGCTCTTTCTATATGTCCACGAGATTTACCCCTCAATACCTCGTTTGTTTTCATCTTTCAAGTGTCCTGTAGGTTTTCGAAATCAATGTCATCGTTCTAGCTCGCGAACAAGCGAACAATAGTCTCATTTCCGATGCAAAGCGTGAAACTAAATAAAGAGATGACAAAAGTAAGAGTTGCTATTACGAGTGGGTATGGAATTACTAATTGCTTGCTGAACCATCCAAAAGTTCACTTGAACGCCCTTCTCTCTAAGCCCAGACTGGATCTATAATCTCTGGACCTTTACCGACCGAATGAACGTTGAAACCGATCTTTCTCAACTTCGCAGCGTCGAGGATCTTCCTTCCATCAAAGACGAAAGCAGGCTTCTTCATGCCTTGATAGATAGCTTCCCAATCCAAAGATTTGAACTCTTCCCATTCGGTAGCTACGATGACAGCCTCTGCTCCTGAGCAGGCTTCTCTGGCCGAGGCGGAAAGCGTGATTTGAGATTGCACTGAAAGGAAAGGACGAAGAAGGGAGAGAAAGTCGGAAGGTCAATCAGGCTACTGTTCTCCTGATGCTTCAACGACGATTTGTTTTTGCAAGAGAGGGAACAGAAGATCACTCACCTGCTTCTCTATCATCAACGACTCCCGGCTCTGTCAAATCCAACCAGATTTGCTCGTGTGGCACTTTCGGATCGTAGATGGAAACAAAAGCATTCTCTTGTCTAAAGTATTTGCATAGAGTGATGGCAGCTGATTCTCTCTGTCAAAGTAAGAATGGAAGGGGGAGAGTTGAGCATGAGCTCATCGTCAGTTGAGAAGTCAGAAAGTACAAGACCAAGTAAGACTTACAGTGTCTCCAGTGTTCTGTTTGAAAGCGAAACCCAAGACTGCAATCTTTTTCATAGTGATAGTGTTGAACAGAGTTCTAACGACCTTTTGAGCAAATCTAGACTTGGACCATTCGTTCATCGTGATGACCTGCGTGAGAAAGGGGTAAATTAAAGGTAAGTTCCAAAAGCGATTCAAATTACTCTTTGGAAGTACTCACCTGTTGCCAATACTCTGCAACCTGAGGTAGACCCAGACTCTCACTCAAATAAACCAGATTCAAAATGTCCTTTTGGAAGCAACTTCCACCAAAACCGACTGAAGCCTTCAAGAACTTGGGTCCAATTCTCTTATCGAGACCACAAGCATGAGCTACTTCGTCCACGTCAGCTCCAGTTGCTTCACAGATGGCAGCCATTGCATTCATTGAAGAGATACGTTGAGCTAGAAGAGCATTTGCAGCCTGCGAGAGAGAGAGACAAGTCGAAATAAAAAGAGTTGGTAAGCGAACAACAAAAGACGTCAAAAGAAGAACGCTCATCATTTCAATCAAGAGAACAATGAGAAAGAATACTTACCAATTTACTCAATTCAGAACTCCAAAGACCAGTAGTGAAGATCTTTTCTCTTGGAACCCAATTCTCGTAAACCTGAGCTAGAGACTCGCTTGCATTTTTACCTTCTGGAGTGGAAAGACTTCCGATGAGAACTCTATCTGGAGAAGTCAGATCCGGAATAGCAGTCCCTTCAGCCAAGAATTCAGGATTCGATAGAATGTCGAACCTTAGACCAGGTTTAGAGTTTGCTTCCAAAATGGTTCTCATCGAAGCTGCTGTACGACATGGAACTGTAGATTTCTCGACGATGATCTTTGGAGTTGTGGAGACTGCAGCTATACGTCTTGTTGAGGATTCGACGTAGCTTTGATCGAGAAGGGAAGGTAGGGAAGAGGTGGAGAAGAGAATGAAGTGATAAGGATTTTGAAGGAGGTGGGGTAAGTATCATCTCAACGTCATCCTCGAGGCTCATGATTCTCCTTTCCTAAGATGTGATTAGATTCCTTCTAACAGTCTCAAAAGTCTCAAAAGAGTGAGGATTAGAAGAAAGAGTCTAACTACTCTGTTGCTCTTGTGCCATTCCAATCACCACCTCCTTTCTCCCTCGAGCTGTACTCACTGTAGATCAGCAGCGAAGCCCTTTCCAACTCCGGTTTTCTTAGTGGGAGTATTGACACTAACGAAAACCAGATCGGCTTCCATGATAGCTTTGTCGACTTCTGTGCTAAAGAACAGATTTCTACCTCTACACTCCTTTACGATATCCACCAAGCCAGGTTCAAAGACCGGAAGATCGAAATCTGTCGAGTTCCAAGCGTCTATCCTCTTTTGATTAATGTCTACGATTGTGACTTTGATGTGAGGACATTTCTGAGCAATGACGGTACAAGTTGGACCTCCAACGTAGCCTGCTCCAATGCAGCAAATGTTCTTGACCTTGATTGGTGAGGTTGAAGAAGTAGAGAAGGAAGTAGAGGTGGAATTTGATAAGGATTGAATCGATCCTGCTGAACTGATTTGAGAGGAAGAGTTTGAAGTCGTTATCGGAGCAGATCCATTCATGATGATGGAAGGGAGTGTTGGTTGAAGAGATAGTGTTGCTCTTTTTGAACTTTTGGTATCCAATCTGAGTCTTCTCTTTCTTTTGCAATCTCAGCGAACTGGATTGGTCTCGACTCGAATAAGGATATGCAGGAAAAAAGGGAGATGGTCAAGGAGGAAGGAAGGTTGAAACAATTTCCAAAAAGCAAGTCGGTCTGGTCAGGCTAGACACACCACACGTGTTGAGATCGACTCTCTCCCTTCCCTTTTCAAAAAGTTGCTTTTCTCTTTTTCGATTGAGATATGAAGTGTACAGAGACATATGAAAATGCAATGAAAATGGTATGCGAGGAGATTGCGGGGACTTCTAGTCGAATGAAGTGTCGAAAGGAGGATTGAAAATTGGCAAGGGATGAGCTTCAGTGTTGAAAACCCATTTGTCGAGCGGTAGAGTATCCTGATCCGAGAATAGTAGATAGAGATATTTCAGTGTCTCTGAAAGCCAGAAGCTGTAGAAGAGAAGGGACAAAGGACAAAGAAAAACCCAGATAGCGTCAATTCAAGTTCAACATTTTCGTCTTCTTATCTCTCTCTCGAGTCTCGCGTCCATTAGACTCACGTTTCCATTCGGTCCAATTGTTCAGGCTCGTCGGAGTCGACGTCGTCAATCGAAGCATAACCACCACTTTCGACTTTGCAGTGTTTTTCGAAAGCTTGGAAGATTTCCCATCCCCACTCTCGATAGATGGGATCTCCCGATTGCTGGTATGCAATGAAGAGAGATTCGACTGTTTCTGGTCTCAAAATGTTACGAGCATCTATAAGAGGGTTTTTCCTGCCATCGTATTGAGGTGGTGCTCTGAGAGAAGGGAAAGTTAGAAAAGACGTCACTTCAGCGAGACTCGCCTTGCAAATCGAAATCGAAAGCAGAGATCGCCATCTGAAAAGTGACAGCTTCAAAGATATCCTGAGAACTCACTGCTTGATATACCAATCTTCTTCATCTTCGACGCCCAGCTCTTTCATCTTCGCCTTCTCTTCTGGCAATCTGAAATGAGCAATCTCAGGAGCTAAACCAGTCTTCGTGGTTTGATAAGTTTCAACACAAGTTCTAATCAACTCGTGGCCGACAGTCCAATCTTCCAAGGCAGCGGCTTGTCTGAGTCTCAGTTCCGCTAGATTCTCTGGAGGAATCGGATCTTGAGATTCAGTAGCTCCCAGCATAAACGATCCACCTAGGAAACAAACCAAATGATCTTGCTTTGGTACCAATTGGAACGCTATCTTTTCTTGAGCACTTCTTCTGAATGGAGCAATTTCAGCAGTGAAGAGGAGAGGAGGTTGTTTGAAAATGCTTTGTCTTATGAGATGTTTCTTGATCCCAGCCATCGCTCTATCGTACATGTCTCGATAGACTTTTTCCTTCCTATTTGTCTGTAGGTATTGCTTTAGTAGGTATTCATAATATGAATCTCCTCTCGATCCTAGTCTGATTTCTGAAAGGAAGAATTGGCCAGTCTCTGGAGATAGGAAGATTGGTAGAAGACCATCTTGAGCTCCTTTCATTGAGGCTGATCGGATCACTGCCATTGGTTTCTCAGCTAGATCCCACCAAGTCTTCTTTTGATTGAGATAAGCTAGGTACTTGAATCTGAGCGCGAACGAAGAAGAGAGAGATGAGAGAGGAGGAGTCAATCTCGATGTATGCGTCCTTGATTCGACGAATAGTCATTCAATACAGGGCTCTATCGGTCATAAGTCGTAGACTACTCACTCCAGCTGGATAGTCGAGATTTCCGCCAAACTAGCAGCACCGTTGTTGTCGATGTCTGCGAAACTCTCTCCAGTCAAGAGATTGACCTCTCTCATTGGAATCCCAGTCTTTGTTCTGAAAGCTGGCCAAAGCCTCTCGGCCATGGCAGTTGCTGCAGTCAGATAGATGAAAGGATCCGTCTTGTCGCACAGCTTGTTGAAACGATTAGAGATTCCAGAAGGAATCGGAGCACACAAGGCATGGGCTGAAAGGAATCCTCCGAGGACTCGAATAGTCGTCTGAGTGACAGGAGGGATGAATGATAACGAATGGATTTCAGAATTGGAGGCATCGAAGCCATGCTACTCTCGTTTCCCAAAGTTCAAGGCTCTTCAGAATCTTCTCCCCCACTTCGACATTCTTCCTAGAAGTACTCACCTCGAAGACGTTGAATTTCCCATCTCTACCAATGGTCATTTCGTCCTTTACCCAATCTCTAGCTTCATTGTATTCCTCCTGCAATCCCATGATGAGCAGAGTGTCTAGAGAATCGACGATTGTATAACCAATTCCGCCAGCAGCAGTAAGATTTGAACCACCTCTACTCAGTGGATGATACTCGTCGTCTCCCCAAGCGTCTCTCCTATAAGCATCCCAGCTATGTTTGAAAGCCTCTTTAATAGCTTCCTGTTTCTCTACATCGGCCTCTCTTGGACCTGGTCGTTTTGGTAGTTGTTGAGTTGGAAGACTGAAAGGCAAAACCGGTTTCACCTGGTAAGAACTCGACCTCGGATCAGAAGTTGGATCCGTGTTTGCGCTTGTTTTTGAAGATGGTTTTTCTGAAACGAAGGATGAATATGCTGCATATAGGAAGCAAGAGATTGCTACGAACGCTGAGAGAGCTCGAAGTTTTGAAGTCAATCCTCCACCACTGCTGCTGCTGGATGCTGCTGAAGTTGCTGGTTTGCTTTTCGAAGAAGAAGAAGATGTTGCCTTTTTATTTGTCGGTTTTGATTCTTGCTTTTTGGACGAGCTGCTTCTCTGCTTCACATTCGAAGACATTTTTGCTCAATCAAGAGAAAACGTCTGTGGTACGTAGCTGGAGAAGCAAGCTCACTCTCCCAAGAATCTGACTTTTCTGCTGCACTCGACTCTCCATAGTAGACGAACTCCTTTGAATCGCTCCCTTCTTTGTATTTCTGTGACTTTTTACTTTGCTTTTTCTGTCGTCTAAAAGCTGAACTCGAATGAGTGTCGTCGTTGTCCAAGATCTAAGTCCAAACACTCCACCAAGACGGCAGGACTATCTCACTTTTGTTGACCCTATCAACGATCTTCTTCAATTTCTGCTCCGCTTGAATCCATTGCGAAACGTTTCGGACCGCGATGACGAAACTTCTTCAAAATAGCATCCAAATTTTGCGATGACTTTGGGAGATATACGATGCTTACTCTGGACGAGAGAGAGGATTCCTTCCAACCTAATGGTCGCAATTTTGAGCGGCAGAGCAGCTGAGGCGCTGAATCTTTGAATTCCTTCTTGGTCTAGCGACAATGAAGCCCGAGAGACCTTCGGCTTCGAGTTGCACCAAATCGAGATCGGGAGATAGGACAATTAATCTTGAGTTAAAGAGAGGATTGTGGACCGTTAGAATCTATAGGGATCGAAAGAGCTTAGAGGCTTGGTGACTAAGACTCCACGGGTCCCTCTCGCCACGAAAACACCTCACGGCGCCACTTGCAGAGGTCTAGATTGAGCTTTTAATCTTTGTACCTGTTGAAGTTGACATTCCGACCTTTCTTGAAGCCTGAGAAGAGGCATGGTTCGCTTAGCTCCCTCTCGCTACGCTCACCTTATTCCGAGCCTTCTTTGTCATTCTCTCTTGCCTTTCTTCTTCCTCCACCTCGACGATAAGAGGAAATTGAACGAAGCTCGATAAATTGTTCTGAATCCTGAGTTACGGATGCAAAAGGAGGAAGCAATGATGTCACCTTCTTCCAAGATCCACATTGAAGGCTTGATTCGCACCGTCGATGACGTCTATTGTTCTATCCCTTGTAAGATGTGGAGTTTCAAATCTGGTTCGATGAAAAACTATTTAAGCAGAGTGAAGTTCGACTTCTTTTGAGACAGCATCATACCTTCAAAACCAAAACAACCAATCTCTTTACTCACCTCTTCACAAGTGAGTCTCACTTTCGCCTTACCTCTCCTTCTCTCTTTCTTATCTCTTTCCTCCTTTCTTCTTCTACAACGATGCTGATCATCTCTTACCTCTCCCTCTCTTTCTCCTTCTCTCTTCCTTCCTTATCCCAACCTACCTTTCTCCCATCTTCTCTCTCGCAGTGTCCAACCTCGTCAACAAAGTCTTCCACAGGAACTCTACCGACTCCAAGGATGCTTCCAACACTTCTGTCGGATCCACCGACTACAAGAACAACTCTACCTCTGCTGTCAACTCCAAGTCTTCCGACTTGAAGAAGAACTCTACCACTTCGACTACCTCTTCTTCTAGCAAGGATCTTCCAGTCTCTCCATCTTCTCCATCTTCAAAGACTGCCGGTATCCCTCCAGCTCCAAACGGTGTTGGTCGTTCTGCAGACGTCACTCGTTCTGATGGTACTCACAGACACTCTCAAGGTCACTCCGTCAAGGACAACGTCACCGACCTATCTGGTGCTGACCCAGCCAACATCACTCAAGAAGTCCACCACTTGGGTCACGTCACTCACGACACTCAACGTAGACACGAAGTCGAAGAGGTCGAGAGATTGAAGGAACAACACAACCACCACACCCATATCCGTGAGTATTAGAAGGCGAAGTCAGTCAGTCGATGATGGCTTCTTTTCACCGAGCCTTTTCTCTTCGACGAACTTTTGTTGACTCACTCTTATTTCTTTTCCTTCTTCCCCATCTTTTACCTTCTCTTCAGAACACCACGTTCAACCTATCAAGCATGAAGAACACGGTACCGAAAAGGTCGAAGCCAAGGCTCACCCAGTCACTCAAATCCACGAAAAGCACTCTTCCACCGATAGCGACGCTACTCTCTTGGATTCCGTCACTGGTGGACACAAGTCCTCCGTTACTCAAGCTCCTTTGGATCGTAAGGTCGTAGACAAGGGTGAATTCGTCAAGGAGATCGACCAGTGAGTAGCAAGTCAAGAGAGGTAGAGAGAAGTCTTCGTCCTCCGCCACTCACTGACGTTCGTCTCTTCGCCTTTCCCTTTCCCTCTTCGCTCTCTCTCTCCTTCACTCAGTCACCACATCAAGAACGTCATTCAACCAGTCGTCCATCAAGATACCCACTCTTACAACCGTATCCAAACCACCATCCCAACCACTCACACAGTCTTGCACGCACCCATTGTGCATGAGACTACTTCTCACGAACCAATCTCTAAGGCTGACTTCCTCAAGACTGGCGGAGTTTTGGGATCCAACACCAAGTCGGTCAAGGAACTAGGTGTCCTCCACGATGGAAAATGTGAGAGAAAGGTCAACGGAGTCGCTGAAAAGTTGGAAAAGGAACTCGGTCTCTCTCCATCTTCCCACGCCACTCAAACCGTCTAAGATTTATCTATCATTTCTCTCTGACTTCGCCTCGATTCGTCTGTGAATACTCCCTTTCCTTTCTCGCTTCGTATATTTCCTACACTAGAGATACCATACTCTTTATTTCACTTTGTTGTTCGTTCGCCTCTTGTTGAAAATATAAGCTCGTCTTCGACTTCTTGTATCAGCTTCCAATCGCTCGACTTCTCTCACTCTTGTAAAAACACCTTCGTCTTCTGCTATCTGTCTTTTTTGTACTATGCACCATTCTGCAAACTCAGTTCTATAATCTGATCTCGTTTCATTATCTGAACTTTCATCGTATGCTCTTCTCTGGCTTGTTTCGAAACTCACCTCTCCATCGATCTCTTTGGGAATAGATCAATTAATCTCACCAAATCAGTAGGTCGTAATTATGATTCTGCAGAGTTCTTGAATCCCAAAGCAGTCCATCGCGTACGAGGGGAAGATTCTAGAGGCTCTGCGCCGAGAGATCTGTCAATCTGCTTGATGAAAAGAGAGAGAGAGGTGAGTGAGAGAGAGAGAGAGAGAAAGAGAGAGAGGGACTCTCTCCAGTGCTAAAACCTCAGCCGATGGGACTCCATCTGTGATGTATAAAAGTATGATTTGGAACAGAAGAATCAAAGAAGAAGAGACATTCAGGTAGACTCGCTGAGAAGCTTCGAGTCGTCCGTCACCTGTAGATGTCATGACTCTTCTCTCGCTCACTCGCCTTTTTAAGCGCCATTCCCACTTGGAGTTGGAGAAGAGCATCTGTAGAATGAGAATAAGAGATGGGAGTTGGAAGAAAGGGGAGTCTAGAAATTCAAAAAAGGATGGTCCTTTTATAGTTGAAGCTCAGCTCCACGCGCTCCACTCTTCGCGTTCCACTCTTCCGATCTGAATGACGATGTTTGGACCAAATCCTGTCTTTGCTACAGTCATAATTTCTCTGAACTGAGCATCGACGTCATCGAATCTTTCCGTCACAGCTAGGAACTATGACTTGTTTGTGGTTAATCCAACGATCAAGCTCGCGCATTCAAGAAGCGAAAGCATTTCCCCCCTCTTTTTCCCTTTCCGGCTCCATTCCTGTCTTCTAACAAGGTATTAGATCATTATTAGAGTATGTGTATAGCTTTATGTGGAGACAGAAGCCCTCGCGAACGAGCAAATTTTTGCAGTGTTCAGCGAGTTGAGTGTTTCTTCATCCGCAAATCTTGGATGAGAGAGAGAGAGAGACTCTCGTCTGAAAGTCTGCTACTGATCTTGGGTTGATTGATCTACTCAAAGGTGATGTTTCGACTCCAACGAGAGAGTCGCACAAGGAGGGGAGCGAGACGTAGTCGCACTTGACGTCGAGTCGCTGAGCATCTTTGATTTGTCCTCACTCTCACATGAAGAGGATCGTCATAGTGGTAGAATCGAGTCTGCATCGATCCTGAAATGTTTCCTTAGGGAAAAAGCAATCGAAACCTGAATGCAGAAGAAATTGGACCTCTAGATGTCACATCGAAAGTGTTTGAACTTACAGTCAGCTTCTCGTGAGACTGACTGCAATCAGTTACAGATGATAGCACATCAAGATCCGGTGAATTGCCATGAAATGTAGATTCCATGGAAACTTTGGTTCAATTCTGCGGAAACTTGGGTTCAATTCCATGGAAACTTCGTCACCTGATTCCCTCGTGGCATTTTTTGGAAACTACACCTAGTTTCTTGGAAACTACACCCAGTTTCCTGGAATGTCTATTTACAGCAGCTCCACTCACCATTTCTAAGATATATAAAAAGACCAGACCTTTCTGAGCCATGATTCAATCCTCCTCCAACTTCATCCTCTTCATCTCTTATCGCCCTCTATCTGCACAAGATGTCTCTACAATCTCAAGATCCTTTCTACACCTTGATAAAAGATACTCCACTTCCACTCACTTCTTTAAATCTCTACAAATGTCAAATGGATTTGTATCAGAGAGATCTTCTGACTCAATCTATCCAACATCATGGCCAGAATCAAGTCGCTGCCGTACACAAATCTTCCATCAACGAGAAGACTTTCTTCGATGACTTCATGAAGTATGAGGCAGAAGCAGTAGATTTCTATAACCTACAGATTCAGAGTAAGTTTAACTCGTCTCCAAAGCGTCCAAAGATTCAGTTTAACGTCGTGGCTTTGGTCTTGCTGCTCACTCCTGTCGCTACTTCTAATTCTCTCCATCCGTCAGACTCACTTCGCAATTCGACCCTCGTCTCTCTAAAACCAAGAAACGAGCTTCCAAAATATCGTCGTAAAGCAAGAAGTTCAATCTTGAAGGCCATCTCTCGTTACGGTAGAGTCAAGGTCGAGGCTTCCACCGTCCCTTCATCCGACCGTGAGTGATCTTCGAATCGGGATCAACATGATCCACCTCCTCTCGTATCGTACTTTCTCTCATTCAGCTGTCACTCATCTATTATGGTTAATTCTTTCTCTCTTATCGCCCTTTCCTTTGTCCAGAAATCGTCCAAATGCTGATCAGAAAGAACCAGGCGCTCACTAGAAAGAACGAAGCACTCAAGGCCCAAGTCACTTCACTCTCTTACCAAAGAGAATTCTTCAGAGACATGACTTTGGAATACTTTGAGACTCTCAACGAGTATCAATTCGAAACTGATCCATATTTAAATTCAATCTTGTTCGAAGCATTGGCTAATCAAAAGGAGGAATACGAGGGAATCATTTCATCTCTCAAAGAATCTAAGTCTGGAAAGTATTAGGATTTCAAAAGGTTTTGAAGGTTAATGAATGTTTCTATCACTTACTTTGAGCTGGCGAATAAGTCTTACTTGTTTTTTCTCCATCTCTTTCCCGGTCCTGTCGTCTTTTTTCAAAAATGTAAAATCAATGTATCCGTCTATTTCAACAACGTCATCGCAATTCAAGTCTCTCTCGGTATTTCTCCATTCTGATAGAATAGCTGACTTTTGAAGGTCTTACTTTGGACTTGAAATACTCGAAAGCATCATTGAATGTTTCGAAATCTGTGTCGCCATCCAAGTCTTTGAGAGCGGATTGATGACCTGGTCTCACACGACGATGAAGAAGAGATTCAAAGAATGAAAGAAGTTTGCAAAGATAGGTCTAACATTGACTGAGGTTGACTCTTAGACAGGATCTTGATATCGCCTGAATAAAACTCCACTCTCTTCGAAGATACTCCTCGTCCTATCATCTACGCTATATTCCAATTGATAGATGACTTCCTTGACCCCAGTCTGAACGATCTTGACAGCACATCGTAAGCATGGGCAACTGAATCCCAGAATCATTTCAGGATAGAAGAGCAAAGGGAAGTCGTCAGTTTCAGACAGAAGTTGGTCGATTCGAAGAGAGATCAGTCTCTCGAAAGAAGCTCTGTTGTTGTTTCTTTCTCTTTCGATCCCTCTCATCAATACTCACGTATTACAATAAAGAACCGCTCCTTCTACTCCTCCACCAGATCTACCACATTCCAAAAGAGCATTTTCCTCAGCATGTAAACATAAACATTCATCCAAATTACTTCCACAACTTTTCCCCAAATTACATCTCTCACAACCTCCCTGATTACAATTGATCAAACCTCTAGGAGTACCATTATAACCAGTAGACAAAACTCTATTGTTTCTAATCAATATAGCTCCAACTCTTCTCTTCATACAATTGGATCTCTGAGATGCTAGAGAACATAACTTGATGAAATAAGTATCCCATGAAGGTCTTAATCTATGAGTTGAAGATAGACTCAAATCCGTCAAGTGGGAAGATAAGGAAGAAAGAGATGGGAAATCATTGAGGATTGTTAAGGATGAAGATTGAAGAAGGGAATGAAGATTTGAAGATCTTGATGAAATTGGGAGGGAAAGAGCTGAATTTGATGGTTTAAGTTGATCGGTTGATGTGGAAGTTGTTGTAGTGAGAGAATTTGAATCGAGATTGTTGTTGAAGGATGTTTTGTCATTTGGTGAGACAGTCGAATCTTGAAGAGATAAGGATTCGATTCCATTCAGATGGCCATTCGTCGAGCTCGTAGGATTGGAAGAACCATAAATCTCCTCGTCGTCCTTTCCAAGAAGCTTTCCAAGGTTCCTGGATCTACATCTGAGGCTTTGGATCTGGATAGAATGTTGTTTGGTGAGAGAGAGAAAGCAGAAGTCACGGATAAAGAAATATGAGTGGGAGAAGAAAAGATTGTCAGAGATCAAGAATCTGGGCTCTCCTTCTATCTTTCTTATCGAGAAGAGAACCATTGAGCTCCAAAACTTAAAGTCTCTCTTCGATCGAAGGAGTTGTCATGGTGCATTTAGCTGGCTAAATGCCATCTTGCAACTCGAGCTGAGTGCCTGTCACGCTACAATCTCAACATTCCTTGCCCATCTTGCTGCCTGAATCGAGTAGCATGATTCCTCTACATTAGATCTCTGTCTCTTACACCTCTACGGACGCCAACTTCTTTGTGGTATTCAGTACTGACCTCTTTACAAGTCTCTTCCACCTTATCAAGACTGGAGCCTGTACTGCTAGCAACAAGAAGAAAGGGCGTTTATCGAAGCCGATTTCGAGTTGTTGCTTTGTGTTGAGATCCAAAGTGACCAACTGATCTCTCCAATGAGTCGTTGCGTATTCCAGTAATGAAGCTGGAGATGGAAAAGTTAAAGTCGAGTCTGAAGTGGAAGTAGAAGCAGAAGTGGATGTCTTGTTATGAATTGTGACCAAAGTGAAGCCTTCTCTTTGAATTAAATGGTTTGCAATCGATTTCTTTCCTGAACATTGTCCTCCAATTATCGAAATCAGCATCTTGAAATTTGGTTGATTGGGTAAAAGTGAAAAGTTCATGTCGTGTTTTTCTGTTTCTCATCTTGAACTTCTAACCTCTCGATTCAGAAATGGCACCCAAAAAGAAGACTGGAGCTCAGGCAGCGACTGCATCAACTTCAACATCAACCTCGAATCCACAAGCAGCATCAACAGCGACGGCGGTGGGAGATGCGAGCGTCGAGAATGACGCAGACACTTCCACAAATCAGGTTGGAGCTGGGATAGATCAATTCGATTTGCCTAAAAGTGTAGTCTTGAAGTTGGCAAAGGAAGAGGTAAGTCAAGAAGAACGCGTCAGAATGCAACAAAGTCAGGAGGGAAGAGAGGTAGATCAGGTCTAAGGGAGGAGATGCAAGTGGAATCCAAGATAGACAGAAAGAAAGGAGCATTCACATCAATGATTCTCCTCTGGATCGTGTATATCAGCTGGTTGAATCGAGAATGATTACTTCTTTCATCAATCATTCATCCGAATCTTCGAAGTTGATGATTTGGTTGGTGCTCACTCTCTTGAATCCTATCTCCCACTTTCCCTCCTTCTCTTTCCATTCTCACCCTCGCTTCTACTCAGATCCCATCGAATTTCTTGATTCGAAAAGACACAACGACGGCTCTAGTGAAATCATCTTCAGTCTTCATCAATTACCTAAGTTAGTTCTGGTCATCCACAGAAGCATCGAAACTCCCTCTCCAAGAGCAAGTGTCTCACCCTCTTTCATCTTTCTTTTCTTCTCTGCGAAACAGCTGCAGCTGCACATGAAGTAGCTCAACGTCAAGGAAAGAAGACAATCATGGCTTCTCACGTAATGGAAGCAATGGGAGATCTCGAAT
>JASXTE010000318.1:50000-55000 GCA_030280995.1 Hemileia vastatrix | reverse complement strand
ATGATCTCAGTAAGCATTATAAGACTGTAGTAGTGTGTATATACTGATTTTCCAAAAAATATTTTTTTTTGCAATGTTGAGTGTTTTTTAACAAAGTGTTGCCAAGTTACCCATTTTAATATCATGATCAGTGAATATCACTGAAAATATGCATAATGTAGTGTCATTTCAATTTTTTTGTCATGTTGAATGTGTTTTTCCAAGTGTTGCCAAGTTCAACATTTCAATATCATGATCAGTGAAGATCAATGAAAATATGCATAGTGTGGTGCCATTATAATTCTTTTGTCATGTTGAATGTTTTTATTCATAGTGCATCCAAATTCAACATTTCAATAATATGATCAGTGATTATCACTCACAATGTGAAGAGACACAAAAAAAAAAAAATTCAAAAAAAAAATTTTTTTTAAAGGAAAACACTTATCATTATTAGACTGTTGTGTTCATCACTCACATTTTGAAGAGCCAAAAAAAAAAAAAAAAAAAAAAAAAAAAAAAAAAAAATTAAAAATTAAAAGGAAATCACTTAGCACTATTAGACTGTTGTATTTATCACTTACAATTTGAAGACACAAAAAAAAAAAATTCAAAAAAAAAAAAAATTTCAAAAAAAAAAAAAAATTTCAGAAAATGATCTCAGTAAGCATTATAAGACTGTAGTAGTGTGTATATACTGATTTTCCAAAAAATATTTTTTTTTGCAATGTTGAGTGTTTTTTAACAAAGTGTTGCCAAGTTACCCATTTTAATATCATGATCAGTGAATATCACTGAAAATATGCATAATGTAGTGTCATTTCAATTTTTTTGTCATGTTGAATGTGTTTTTCCAAGTGTTGCCAAGTTCAACATTTCAATATCATGATCAGTGAATATCAATGAAAATATGCATAATGTGGTGCCATTATAATTCTTTTGTCATGTTGAATGTTTTTATTCATAGTGCATCCAAATTCAACATTTCAATAATATGATCAGTGATTATCACTCACAATGTGAAGAGACACAAAAAAAAAAAATTCAAAAAAAAATTTTTTTTAAAAGGAAAACACTTATCATTATTAGACTGTTGTGTTCATCACTCACATTTTGAAGAGCCAAAAAAAAAAAAAAAAAAAAAAAAAAAATAAAAATTAAAAATTAAAAGGAAATCACTAAGCACTATTAGACTGTTGTATTTATCACTTACAATTTGAAGACACAAAAAAAAAAAAATACAAAAAAAAAAAAAAATTTCAAAAAAAAAAAAAATTTCAGAAAATGATCTCACTAAGCATTATAAGACTGTAGTAGTGTGTATATACTGATTTTACAAAAAAATTTTTTTTTTGCAATGTTGAGTGTTTTTTAACAAAGTGTTGCCAAGTTACCCATTTTAATATCATGATCAGTGAATATCACTGAAAATATGCATAATGTAGTGTCATTTCAATTTTTTTGTCATGTTGAATGTGTTTTTCCAAGTGTTGCCAAGTTCAACATTTCAATATCATGATCAGTGAATATCAATGAAAATATGCATAATGTGGTGCCATTATAATTCCTTTTGTCATGTTGAATGTTTTTATTCATAGTGCATCCAAATTCAACATTTCAATAATATGATCAGTGATTATCACTCACAATGTGAAGAGACACAAAAAAAAAAAAATTCAAAAAAAAAATTTTTTTAAAAGGAAAACACTTATCATTATTAGACTGTTGTGTTCATCACTCACATTTTGAAGAGCCAAAAAAAAAAAAAAAAAAAAAAAAAAAAAAAAATTAAAAATTAAAAGGAAATCACTAAGCACTATTAGACTGTTGTATTTATCACTTACAATTTGAAGACACAAAAAAAAAAAAATTCAAAAAAAAAAAAAATTTCAAAAAAAAAAAAAAATTTCAGAAAATGATCTCAGTAAGCATTATAAGACTGTAGTAGTGTGTATATACTGATTTTACAAAAAATATTTTTTTTTTCAATGTTGAGTGTTTTTTAACAAAGTGTTGCCAAGTTACCCATTTTAATATCATGATCAGTGAATATCACTGAAAATATGCATAATGTAGTGTCATTTCAATTTTTTTGTCATGTTGAATGTGTTTTTCCAAGTGTTGCCAAGTTCAACATTTCAATATCATGATCAGTGAATATCAATGAAAATATGCATAATGTGGTGCCATTATAATTCTTTTGTCATGTTGAATGTTTTTATTCATAGTGCATCCAAATTCAACATTTCAATAATATGATCAGTGATTATCACTCACAATGTGAAGAGACACAAAAAAAAAAAAATTCAAAAAAAAAAATTTTTTAAAAGGAAAACACTTATCATTATTAGACTGTTGTGTTCATCACTCACATTTTGAAGAGCCAAAAAAAAAAAAAAATAAAAAATTAAAAATTAAAAGGAAATCACTAAGCACTATTAGACTGTTGTATTTATCACTTACAATTTGAAGACACAAAAAAAAAAAAATTCAAAAAAAAAAAAAATTTCAAAAAAAAAAAAAATTTCAGAAAATGATCTCACTAAGCATTATAAGACTGTAGTAGTGTGTATATACTGATTTTACAAAAAAATTTTTTTTTTGCAATGTTGAGTGGTTTTTTACAAAGTGTTGCCAAGTTACCCATTTTAATATCATGATCAGTGAATATCACTGAAAATATGCATAATGTAGTGTCATTTCAATTTTTTTGTCATGTTGAATGTGTTTTTCCAAGTGTTGCCAAGTTCAACATTTCAATATCATGATCAGTGAATATCAATGAAAATATGCATAATGTGGTGCCATTATAATTCCTTTTGTCATGTTGAATGTTTTTATTCATAGTGCATCCAAATTCAACATTTCAATAATATGATCAGTGATTATCACTCACAATGTGAAGAGACACAAAAAAAAAAAAATTCAAAAAAAAAAATTTTTTTAAAAGGAAAACACTTATCATTATTAGACTGTGGTGTTCATCACTCACATTTTGAAGAGCCAAAAAAAAAAAAAAAAAAAAAAAAAAAAAAAAAAATTAAAAATTAAAAGGAAATCACTAAGCACTATTAGACTGTTGTATTTATCACTTACAATTTGAAGACACAAAAAAAAAAAAATTCAAAAAAAAAAAAATTTCAAAAAAAAAAAAAATTTCAGAAAATGATCTCAGTAAGCATTATAAGACTGTAGTAGTGTGTATATACTGATTTTCCAAAAAATATTTTTTTTTGCAATGTTGAGTGTTTTTTAACAAAGTGTTGCCAAGTTACCCATTTTTATATCATGATCAGTGAATATCACTGAAAATATGCATAATGTAGTGTCATTTCAATTTTTTTGTCATGTTGAATGTGTTTTTCCAAGTGTTGCCAAGTTCAACATTTCAATATCATGATCAGTGAATATCAATGAAAATATGCATAATGTGGTGCCATTATAATTCCTTTTGTCATGTTGAATGTTTTTATTCATAGTGCATCCAAATTCAACATTTCAATAATATGATCAGTGATTATCACTCACAATGTGAAGAGACACAAAAAAAAAAAAATTCAAAAAAAAAATTTTTTTAAAAGGAAAACACTTATCATTATTAGACTGTTGTGTTCATCACTCACATTTTGAAGAGCCAAAAAAAAAAAAAAAAAAAAAAAAAAAAAAAAAAAATTAAAAATTAAAAGGAAATCACTAAGCACTATTAGACTGTTGTATTTATCACTTACAATTTGAAGACACAAAAAAAAAAAAAATTCAAAAAAAAAAAAATTTCAAAAAAAAAAAAAATTTCAGAAAATGATCTCAGTAAGCATTATAAGACTGTAGTAGTGTGTATATACTGATTTTCCAAAAAATATTTTTTTTTGCAATGTTGAGTGTTTTTTAACAAAGTGTTGCCAAGTTACCCATTTTTATATCATGATCAGTGAATATCACTGAAAATATGCATAATGTAGTGTCATTTCAATTTTTTTGTCATGTTGAATGTGTTTTTCCAAGTGTTGCCAAGTTCAACATTTCAATATCATGATCAGTGAATATCAATGAAAATATGCATAATGTGGTGCCATTATAATTCCTTTTGTCATGTTGAATGTTTTTATTCATAGTGCATCCAAATTCAACATTTCAATAATATGATCAGTGATTATCACTCACAATGTAAAGAGACACAAAAAAAAAAAAATTCAAAAAAAAAAATTTTTTTAAAAGGAAAACACTTATCATTATTAGACTGTTGTGTTCATCACTCACATTTTGAAGAGCCAAAAAAAAAAAAAAAAAAAAAAAAAAAAAAAAAAATTAAAAATTAAAAGGAAATCACTAAGCACTATTAGACTGTTGTATTTATCACTTACAATTTGAAGACACAAAAAAAAAAAAAATTCAAAAAAAAAAAAAAATTTCAAAAAAAAAAAGAAAATTTCAGAAAATGATCTCAGTAAGCATTATAAGACTGTAGTAGTGTGTATATACTGATTTTACAAAAAATATTTTTTTTTTCAATGTTGAGTGTTTTTTAACAAAGTGTTGCCAAGTTACCCATTTTAATATCATGATCAGTGAATATCACTGAAAATATGCATAATGTAGTGTCATTTCAATTTTTTTGTCATGTTGAATGTGTTTTTCCAAGTGTTGCCAAGTTCAACATTTCAATATCATGATCAGTGAAGATCAATGAAAATATGCATAGTGTGGTGCCATTATAATTCTTTTGTCATGTTGAATGTTTTTATTCATAGTGCATCCAAATTCAACATTTCAATAATATGATCAGTGATTATCACTCACAATGTGAAGAGACACAAAAAAAAAATTCAAAAAAAAAAATTTTTAAAAGGAAAACACTTATCATTATTAGACTGTTGTGTTCATCACTCACAATTTGAAAAGCCAAAAAAAAAAAAAAAAAAAAAAAAAAATTAAAATTAAAAGGAAATCACTAAGCACTATTAGACTGTTGTATTTATCACTTACAATTTGAAAACACAAAAAAAAAAAAATTCAAAAAAAAA
>JASXTE010000318.1:35000-40000 GCA_030280995.1 Hemileia vastatrix | reverse complement strand
ACACAAAAAAAAAATTCAAAAAAAAAAAAAATTTCAAAAAAAAAAAAAAATTTCAGAAAATGATCTCAGTAAGCATTATAAGACTGTAGTAGTGTGTATATACTGATTTTCCAAAAAATATTTTTTTTTGCAATGTTGAGTGTTTTTTAACAAAGTGTTGCCAAGTTACCCATTTTAATATCATGATCAGTGAATATCACTGAAAATATGCATAATGTAGTGTCATTTCAATTTTTTTGTCATGTTGAATGTGTTTTTCCAAGTGTTGCCAAGTTCAACATTTCAATATCATGATCAGTGAAGATCAATGAAAATATGCATAGTGTGGTGCCATTATAATTCTTTTGTCATGTTGAATGTTTTTATTCATAGTGCATCCAAATTCAACATTTCAATAATATGATCAGTGATTATCACTCACAATGTGAAGAGACACAAAAAAAAAAAAATTCAAAAAAAAAATTTTTTTTAAAGGAAAACACTTATCATTATTAGACTGTTGTGTTCATCACTCACATTTTGAAGAGCCAAAAAAAAAAAAAAAAAAAAAAAAAAAAAAAAATTAAAAATTAAAAGGAAATCACTTAGCACTATTAGACTGTTGTATTTATCACTTACAATTTGAAGACACAAAAAAAAAAAATTCAAAAAAAAAAAAAATTTCAAAAAAAAAAAAAAATTTCAGAAAATGATCTCAGTAAGCATTATAAGACTGTAGTAGTGTGTATATACTGATTTTCCAAAAAATATTTTTTTTTGCAATGTTGAGTGTTTTTTAACAAAGTGTTGCCAAGTTACCCATTTTAATATCATGATCAGTGAATATCACTGAAAATATGCATAATGTAGTGTCATTTCAATTTTTTTGTCATGTTGAATGTGTTTTTCCAAGTGTTGCCAAGTTCAACATTTCAATATCATGATCAGTGAATATCAATGAAAATATGCATAATGTGGTGCCATTATAATTCTTTTGTCATGTTGAATGTTTTTATTCATAGTGCATCCAAATTCAACATTTCAATAATATGATCAGTGATTATCACTCACAATGTGAAGAGACACAAAAAAAAAAAATTCAAAAAAAAAATTTTTTTAAAAGGAAAACACTTATCATTATTAGACTGTTGTGTTCATCACTCACATTTTGAAGAGCCAAAAAAAAAAAAAAAAAAAAAAAAAAATAAAAATTAAAAATTAAAAGGAAATCACTAAGCACTATTAGACTGTTGTATTTATCACTTACAATTTGAAGACACAAAAAAAAAAAAATTCAAAAAAAAAAAAAATTTCAAAAAAAAAAAAAAATTTCAGAAAATGATCTCAGTAAGCATTATAAGACTGTAGTAGTGTGTATATACTGATTTTACAAAAAATATTTTTTTTTTCAATGTTGAGTGTTTTTTAACAAAGTGTTGCCAAGTTACCCATTTTAATATCATGATCAGTGAATATCACTGAAAATATGCATAATGTAGTGTCATTTCAATTTTTTTGTCATGTTGAATGTGTTTTTCCAAGTGTTGCCAAGTTCAACATTTCAATATCATGATCAGTGAATATCAATGAAAATATGCATAATGTGGTGCCATTATAATTCCTTTTGTCATGTTGAATGTTTTTATTCATAGTGCATCCAAATTCAACATTTCAATAATATGATCAGTGATTATCACTCACAATGTGAAGAGACACAAAAAAAAAAAAATTCAAAAAAAAAATTTTTTTAAAAGGAAAACACTTATCATTATTAGACTGTTGTGTTCATCACTCACATTTTGAAGAGCCAAAAAAAAAAAAAAAAAAAAAAAAAAAAAAAAAATTAAAAATTAAAAGGAAATCACTAAGCACTATTAGACTGTTGTATTTATCACTTACAATTTGAAGACACAAAAAAAAAAAAATTCAAAAAAAAAAAAATTTCAAAAAAAAAAAAAATTTCAGAAAATGATCTCAGTAAGCATTATAAGACTGTAGTAGTGTGTATATACTGATTTTCCAAAAAATATTTTTTTTTGCAATGTTGAGTGTTTTTTAACAAAGTGTTGCCAAGTTACCCATTTTTATATCATGATCAGTGAATATCACTGAAAATATGCATAATGTAGTGTCATTTCAATTTTTTTGTCATGTTGAATGTGTTTTTCCAAGTGTTGCCAAGTTCAACATTTCAATATCATGATCAGTGAATATCAATGAAAATATGCATAATGTGGTGCCATTATAATTCCTTTTGTCATGTTGAATGTTTTTATTCATAGTGCATCCAAATTCAACATTTCAATAATATGATCAGTGATTATCACTCACAATGTGAAGAGACACAAAAAAAAAAAAATTCAAAAAAAAAATTTTTTTAAAAGGAAAACACTTATCATTATTAGACTGTTGTGTTCATCACTCACATTTTGAAGAGCCAAAAAAAAAAAAAAAAAAAAAAAAAAAAAAAAAATTAAAAATTAAAAGGAAATCACTAAGCACTATTAGACTGTTGTATTTATCACTTACAATTTGAAGACACAAAAAAAAAAAAATTCAAAAAAAAAAAAATTTCAAAAAAAAAAAAAATTTCAGAAAATGATCTCAGTAAGCATTATAAGACTGTAGTAGTGTGTATATACTGATTTTCCAAAAAATATTTTTTTTTGCAATGTTGAGTGTTTTATAACAAAGTGTTGCCAAGTTACCCATTTTTATATCATGATCAGTGAATATCACTGAAAATATGCATAATGTAGTGTCATTTCAATTTTTTTGTCATGTTGAATGTGTTTTTCCAAGTGTTGCCAAGTTCAACATTTCAATATCATGATCAGTGAATATCAATGAAAATATGCATAATGTGGTGCCATTATAATTCCTTTTGTCATGTTGAATGTTTTTATTCATAGTGCATCCAAATTCAACATTTCAATAATATGATCAGTGATTATCACTCACAATGTAAAGAGACACAAAAAAAAAAAAATTCAAAAAAAAAATTTTTTTAAAAGGAAAACACTTATCATTATTAGACTGTTGTGTTCATCACTCACATTTTGAAGAGCCAAAAAAAAAAAAAAAAAAAAAAAAAAAAAAAAAATTAAAAATTAAAAGGAAATCACTAAGCACTATTAGACTGTTGTATTTATCACTTACAATTTGAAGACACAAAAAAAAAAAAATTCAAAAAAAAAAAAAATTTCAAAAAAAAAAAAAAATTTCAGAAAATGATCTCAGTAAGCATTATAAGACTGTAGTAGTGTGTATATACTGATTTTACAAAAAATATTTTTTTTTTCAATGTTGAGTGTTTTTTAACAAAGTGTTGCCAAGTTACCCATTTTAATATCATGATCAGTGAATATCACTGAAAATATGCATAATGTAGTGTCATTTCAATTTTTTTGTCATGTTGAATGTGTTTTTCCAAGTGTTGCCAAGTTCAACATTTCAATATCATGATCAGTGAAGATCAATGAAAATATGCATAGTGTGGTGCCATTATAATTCTTTTGTCATGTTGAATGTTTTTATTCATAGTGCATCCAAATTCAACATTTCAATAATATGATCAGTGATTATCACTCACAATGTGAAGAGACACAAAAAAAAAATTCAAAAAAAAAAATTTTTAAAAGGAAAACACTTATCATTATTAGACTGTTGTGTTCATCACTCACAATTTGAAAAGCCAAAAAAAAAAAAAAAAAAAAAAAAAAATTAAAATTAAAAGGAAATCACTAAGCACTATTAGACTGTTGTATTTATCACTTACAATTTGAAAACACAAAAAAAAAAAAATTCAAAAAAAAAAAAAAATTCAGAAAATGATCTCACTAAGCATTATTAGACTGTAGTAGTGTGTATATACTGATTTTACAAAAAAATTTTTTTTTGCAATGTTGAGTGTTTTTTAACAAAGTGTTGCCAAGTTACCCATTTTAATATCATGATCAGTGAATATCACTGAAAATATGCATAATTTTGTGTCATTTTATTTTTTTTGTCATGTTGAGTCTTTTTTTTCCAAGTGTTGCCAATTTCACCTTTTCAATATCATGATCAGTGAATATCACTGAAAATATGCATAATTTTGTGTCATTTTATTTTTTTTGTCATGTTGAGTCTTTTTTTTCCAAGTGTTGCCAATTTCACCTTTTCAATATCATGATCAGTGAATATTTCTGAAAATATGCATAATTTTGTGCCATTTTATTTTTTTTGTCATGTTGAGTGTTTTTTTTCCAAGTGTTGCCAATTTCACTTTTTCAATATCATGATCAGTGAATATTACTGAAAATATGCATAATTTTGTGTCATTTTATTTTTTTTGTCATGTTGAGTGTTTTTTTTCCAAGTGTTGCCAAGTTCACCCTTTAAATATGATGATCAGTGAATATCACTGAAAATATGCATAATTTTGTGTCATTTTATTTTTTTTGTCATGTTGAGTGTTTTTTTTCCAAGTGTTGCCAATTTCACCTTTTCAATATGATGATCAGTGAATATTACTGAAAATATGCATAATTTTGTGTCATTTTATTTTTTTTGTCATGTTGAGTGTTTTTTTTCCAAGTGTTGCCAATTTCACCTTTTCAATATCATGATCAGTGAATATTACTGAAAATATGCATAATTTTGTGTCATTTTATTTTTTTTGTCATGTTGAGTGTTTACTTTCCAAGTGTTGCCAATTTCACCTTTTCAATATCATGATTAGTGAATATCATTGAATTTATGCAAAATTTTGTTTTATTTTATTTTTTTATGTTAAGTTTTTTTTTCATGCTTAATGACTGTTTTTTAATTGATAATGAACTATTCACACTTTTATGTAGTCTTAATTTTATTTTGTTATGTCAAGTTTTATTGTTTCAAGTTGATTTGAGTTGATTGTTATTATTACTTTACATGTTTCCAATTATTTAATTTGATGTTTGTTTTGCATTCTCTGGATCTTTCTTTGCAATGCATAATAGTTGACATGTTTCAAAGTTGAATGCGCGCGCGTTCAATAT
>JASXTE010000318.1:22500-25000 GCA_030280995.1 Hemileia vastatrix | reverse complement strand
GAAATCACTAAGCACTATTAGACTGTTGTATTTATCACTTACAATTTGAAGACACAAAAAAAAAAAAATTCAAAAAAAAAAAAAATTTCAAAAAAAAAAAAAAATTTCAGAAAATGATCTCAGTAAGCATTATAAGACTGTAGTAGTGTGTATATACTGATTTTACAAAAAATATTTTTTTTTTCAATGTTGAGTGTTTTTTAACAAAGTGTTGCCAAGTTACCCATTTTAATATCATGATCAGTGAATATCACTGAAAATATGCATAATGTAGTGTCATTTCAATTTTTTTGTCATGTTGAATGTGTTTTTCCAAGTGTTGCCAAGTTCAACATTTCAATATCATGATCAGTGAATATCAATGAAAATATGCATAATGTGGTGCCATTATAATTCCTTTTGTCATGTTGAATGTTTTTATTCATAGTGCATCCAAATTCAACATTTCAATAATATGATCAGTGATTATCACTCACAATGTGAAGAGACACAAAAAAAAAAAAATTCAAAAAAAAAATTTTTTTAAAAGGAAAACACTTATCATTATTAGACTGTTGTGTTCATCACTCACATTTTGAAGAGCCAAAAAAAAAAAAAAAAAAAAAAAAAAAAAAAAAATTAAAAATTAAAAGGAAATCACTAAGCACTATTAGACTGTTGTATTTATCACTTACAATTTGAAGACACAAAAAAAAAAAAATTCAAAAAAAAAAAAATTTCAAAAAAAAAAAAAATTTCAGAAAATGATCTCAGTAAGCATTATAAGACTGTAGTAGTGTGTATATACTGATTTTCCAAAAAATATTTTTTTTTGCAATGTTGAGTGTTTTTTAACAAAGTGTTGCCAAGTTACCCATTTTTATATCATGATCAGTGAATATCACTGAAAATATGCATAATGTAGTGTCATTTCAATTTTTTTGTCATGTTGAATGTGTTTTTCCAAGTGTTGCCAAGTTCAACATTTCAATATCATGATCAGTGAATATCAATGAAAATATGCATAATGTGGTGCCATTATAATTCCTTTTGTCATGTTGAATGTTTTTATTCATAGTGCATCCAAATTCAACATTTCAATAATATGATCAGTGATTATCACTCACAATGTGAAGAGACACAAAAAAAAAAAAATTCAAAAAAAAAATTTTTTTAAAAGGAAAACACTTATCATTATTAGACTGTTGTGTTCATCACTCACATTTTGAAGAGCCAAAAAAAAAAAAAAAAAAAAAAAAAAAAAAAAAAATTAAAAATTAAAAGGAAATCACTAAGCACTATTAGACTGTTGTATTTATCACTTACAATTTGAAGACACAAAAAAAAAAAAATTCAAAAAAAAAAAAATTTCAAAAAAAAAAAAAATTTCAGAAAATGATCTCAGTAAGCATTATAAGACTGTAGTAGTGTGTATATACTGATTTTCCAAAAAATATTTTTTTTTGCAATGTTGAGTGTTTTTTAACAAAGTGTTGCCAAGTTACCCATTTTTATATCATGATCAGTGAATATCACTGAAAATATGCATAATGTAGTGTCATTTCAATTTTTTTGTCATGTTGAATGTGTTTTTCCAAGTGTTGCCAAGTTCAACATTTCAATATCATGATCAGTGAATATCAATGAAAATATGCATAATGTGGTGCCATTATAATTCCTTTTGTCATGTTGAATGTTTTTATTCATAGTGCATCCAAATTCAACATTTCAATAATATGATCAGTGATTATCACTCACAATGTAAAGAGACACAAAAAAAAAAAAATTCAAAAAAAAAATTTTTTTAAAAGGAAAACACTTATCATTATTAGACTGTTGTGTTCATCACTCACATTTTGAAGAGCCAAAAAAAAAAAAAAAAAAAAAAAAAAAAAAAAAAATTAAAAATTAAAAGGAAATCACTAAGCACTATTAGACTGTTGTATTTATCACTTACAATTTGAAGACACAAAAAAAAAAAAATTCAAAAAAAAAAAAAATTTCAAAAAAAAAAAAAAATTTCAGAAAATGATCTCAGTAAGCATTATAAGACTGTAGTAGTGTGTATATACTGATTTTACAAAAAATATTTTTTTTTTCAATGTTGAGTGTTTTTTAACAAAGTGTTGCCAAGTTACCCATTTTAATATCATGATCAGTGAATATCACTGAAAATATGCATAATGTAGTGTCATTTCAATTTTTTTGTCATGTTGAATGTGTTTTTCCAAGTGTTGCCAAGTTCAACATTTCAATATCATGATCAGTGAAGATCAATGAAAATATGCATAGTGTGGTGCCATTATAATTCTTTTGTCATGTTGAATGTTTTTATTCATAGTGCATCCAAATTCAACATTTCAATAATATGATCAGTGATTATCACTCACAATGTGAAGAGACACAAAAAAAAAATTCAAAAAAAAAAATTTTTAAAAGGAAAACACTTATCATTATTAGACTGTTGTGTTCATCACTCACAATTTGAAAAGCCAAAAAAAAAAAAAAAAAAAAAAAAAAA
>JASXTE010000318.1:7500-12500 GCA_030280995.1 Hemileia vastatrix | reverse complement strand
AAAAAAAAAAAAAAAAAAAAAAAAAAAATTAAAAATTAAAAGGAAATCACTAAGCACTATTAGACTGTTGTATTTATCACTTACAATTTCAAGACACAAAAAAAAAATTCAAAAAAAAAAAAAATTTCAAAAAAAAAAAAAAATTTCAGAAAATGATCTCAGTAAGCATTATAAGACTGTAGTAGTGTGTATATACTGATTTTCCAAAAAATATTTTTTTTTGCAATGTTGAGTGTTTTTTAACAAAGTGTTGCCAAGTTACCCATTTTAATATCATGATCAGTGAATATCACTGAAAATATGCATAATGTAGTGTCATTTCAATTTTTTTGTCATGTTGAATGTGTTTTTCCAAGTGTTGCCAAGTTCAACATTTCAATATCATGATCAGTGAAGATCAATGAAAATATGCATAGTGTGGTGCCATTATAATTCTTTTGTCATGTTGAATGTTTTTATTCATAGTGCATCCAAATTCAACATTTCAATAATATGATCAGTGATTATCACTCACAATGTGAAGAGACACAAAAAAAAAAAAATTCAAAAAAAAAATTTTTTTTAAAGGAAAACACTTATCATTATTAGACTGTTGTGTTCATCACTCACATTTTGAAGAGCCAAAAAAAAAAAAAAAAAAAAAAAAAAAAAAAAAATTAAAAATTAAAAGGAAATCACTTAGCACTATTAGACTGTTGTATTTATCACTTACAATTTGAAGACACAAAAAAAAAAAATTCAAAAAAAAAAAAAATTTCAAAAAAAAAAAAAAATTTCAGAAAATGATCTCAGTAAGCATTATAAGACTGTAGTAGTGTGTATATACTGATTTTCCAAAAAATATTTTTTTTTGCAATGTTGAGTGTTTTTTAACAAAGTGTTGCCAAGTTACCCATTTTAATATCATGATCAGTGAATATCACTGAAAATATGCATAATGTAGTGTCATTTCAATTTTTTTGTCATGTTGAATGTGTTTTTCCAAGTGTTGCCAAGTTCAACATTTCAATATCATGATCAGTGAATATCAATGAAAATATGCATAATGTGGTGCCATTATAATTCTTTTGTCATGTTGAATGTTTTTATTCATAGTGCATCCAAATTCAACATTTCAATAATATGATCAGTGATTATCACTCACAATGTGAAGAGACACAAAAAAAAAAAATTCAAAAAAAAAATTTTTTTAAAAGGAAAACACTTATCATTATTAGACTGTTGTGTTCATCACTCACATTTTGAAGAGCCAAAAAAAAAAAAAAAAAAAAAAAAAAATAAAAATTAAAAATTAAAAGGAAATCACTAAGCACTATTAGACTGTTGTATTTATCACTTACAATTTGAAGACACAAAAAAAAAAAAATTCAAAAAAAAAAAAAATTTCAAAAAAAAAAAAAAATTTCAGAAAATGATCTCAGTAAGCATTATAAGACTGTAGTAGTGTGTATATACTGATTTTACAAAAAATATTTTTTTTTTCAATGTTGAGTGTTTTTTAACAAAGTGTTGCCAAGTTACCCATTTTAATATCATGATCAGTGAATATCACTGAAAATATGCATAATGTAGTGTCATTTCAATTTTTTTGTCATGTTGAATGTGTTTTTCCAAGTGTTGCCAAGTTCAACATTTCAATATCATGATCAGTGAATATCAATGAAAATATGCATAATGTGGTGCCATTATAATTCCTTTTGTCATGTTGAATGTTTTTATTCATAGTGCATCCAAATTCAACATTTCAATAATATGATCAGTGATTATCACTCACAATGTGAAGAGACACAAAAAAAAAAAAATTCAAAAAAAAAATTTTTTTAAAAGGAAAACACTTATCATTATTAGACTGTTGTGTTCATCACTCACATTTTGAAGAGCCAAAAAAAAAAAAAAAAAAAAAAAAAAAAAAAAAATTAAAAATTAAAAGGAAATCACTAAGCACTATTAGACTGTTGTATTTATCACTTACAATTTGAAGACACAAAAAAAAAAAAATTCAAAAAAAAAAAAATTTCAAAAAAAAAAAAAATTTCAGAAAATGATCTCAGTAAGCATTATAAGACTGTAGTAGTGTGTATATACTGATTTTCCAAAAAATATTTTTTTTTGCAATGTTGAGTGTTTTTTAACAAAGTGTTGCCAAGTTACCCATTTTTATATCATGATCAGTGAATATCACTGAAAATATGCATAATGTAGTGTCATTTCAATTTTTTTGTCATGTTGAATGTGTTTTTCCAAGTGTTGCCAAGTTCAACATTTCAATATCATGATCAGTGAATATCAATGAAAATATGCATAATGTGGTGCCATTATAATTCCTTTTGTCATGTTGAATGTTTTTATTCATAGTGCATCCAAATTCAACATTTCAATAATATGATCAGTGATTATCACTCACAATGTGAAGAGACACAAAAAAAAAAAAATTCAAAAAAAAAATTTTTTTAAAAGGAAAACACTTATCATTATTAGACTGTTGTGTTCATCACTCACATTTTGAAGAGCCAAAAAAAAAAAAAAAAAAAAAAAAAAAAAAAAAAATTAAAAATTAAAAGGAAATCACTAAGCACTATTAGACTGTTGTATTTATCACTTACAATTTGAAGACACAAAAAAAAAAAAATTCAAAAAAAAAAAAATTTCAAAAAAAAAAAAAATTTCAGAAAATGATCTCAGTAAGCATTATAAGACTGTAGTAGTGTGTATATACTGATTTTCCAAAAAATATTTTTTTTTGCAATGTTGAGTGTTTTTTAACAAAGTGTTGCCAAGTTACCCATTTTTATATCATGATCAGTGAATATCACTGAAAATATGCATAATGTAGTGTCATTTCAATTTTTTTGTCATGTTGAATGTGTTTTTCCAAGTGTTGCCAAGTTCAACATTTCAATATCATGATCAGTGAATATCAATGAAAATATGCATAATGTGGTGCCATTATAATTCCTTTTGTCATGTTGAATGTTTTTATTCATAGTGCATCCAAATTCAACATTTCAATAATATGATCAGTGATTATCACTCACAATGTAAAGAGACACAAAAAAAAAAAAATTCAAAAAAAAAATTTTTTTAAAAGGAAAACACTTATCATTATTAGACTGTTGTGTTCATCACTCACATTTTGAAGAGCCAAAAAAAAAAAAAAAAAAAAAAAAAAAAAAAAAAATTAAAAATTAAAAGGAAATCACTAAGCACTATTAGACTGTTGTATTTATCACTTACAATTTGAAGACACAAAAAAAAAAAAATTCAAAAAAAAAAAAAATTTCAAAAAAAAAAAAAAAATTCAGAAAATGATCTCAGTAAGCATTATAAGACTGTAGTAGTGTGTATATACTGATTTTACAAAAAATATTTTTTTTTTCAATGTTGAGTGTTTTTTAACAAAGTGTTGCCAAGTTACCCATTTTAATATCATGATCAGTGAATATCACTGAAAATATGCATAATGTAGTGTCATTTCAATTTTTTTGTCATGTTGAATGTGTTTTTCCAAGTGTTGCCAAGTTCAACATTTCAATATCATGATCAGTGAAGATCAATGAAAATATGCATAGTGTGGTGCCATTATAATTCTTTTGTCATGTTGAATGTTTTTATTCATAGTGCATCCAAATTCAACATTTCAATAATATGATCAGTGATTATCACTCACAATGTGAAGAGACACAAAAAAAAAATTCAAAAAAAAAAATTTTTAAAAGGAAAACACTTATCATTATTAGACTGTTGTGTTCATCACTCACAATTTGAAAAGCCAAAAAAAAAAAAAAAAAAAAAAAAAAAATTAAAATTAAAAGGAAATCACTAAGCACTATTAGACTGTTGTATTTATCACTTACAATTTGAAAACACAAAAAAAAAAAAATTCAAAAAAAAAAAAAAATTCAGAAAATGATCTCACTAAGCATTATTAGACTGTAGTAGTGTGTATATACTGATTTTACAAAAAAATTTTTTTTTGCAATGTTGAGTGTTTTTTAACAAAGTGTTGCCAAGTTACCCATTTTAATATCATGATCAGTGAATATCACTGAAAATATGCATAATTTTGTGTCATTTTATTTTTTTTGTCATGTTGAGTCTTTTTTTTCCAAGTGTTGCCAATTTCACCTTTTCAATATCATGATCAGTGAATATCACTGAAAATATGCATAATTTTGTGTCATTTTATTTTTTTTGTCATGTTGAGTCTTTTTTTTCCAAGTGTTGCCAATTTCACCTTTTCAATATCATGATCAGTGAATATTTCTGAAAATATGCATAATTTTGTGCCATTTTATTTTTTTTGTCATGTTGAGTGTTTTTTTTCCAAGTGTTGCCAATTTCACTTTTTCAATATCATGATCAGTGAATATTACTGAAAATATGCATAATTTTGTGTCATTTTATTTTTTTTGTCATGTTGAGTGTTTTTTTTCCAAGTGTTGCCAAGTTCACCCTTTAAATATGATGATCAGTGAATATCACTGAAAATATGCATAATTTTGTGTCATTTTATTTTTTTTGTCATGTTGAGTGTTTTTTTTCCAAGTGTTGCCAATTTCACCTTTTCAATATGATGATCAGTGAATATTACTGAAAATATGCATAATTTTGTGTCATTTTATTTTTTTTGTCATGTTGAGTGTTTTTTTTCCAAGTGTTGCCAATTTCACCTTTTCAATATCATGATCAGTGAATATTACTGAAAATATGCATAATTTTGTGTCATTTTATTTTTTTTGTCATGTTGAGTGTTTACTTTCCAAGTGTTGCCAATTTCACCTTTTCAATATCATGATTAGTGAATATCATTGAATTTATGCAAAATTTTGTTTTATTTTATTTTTTTATGTTAAGTTTTTTTTTCATGCTTAATGACTGTTTTTTAATTGATAATGAACTATTCACACTTTTATGTAGTCTTAATTTTATTTTGTTATGTCAAGTTTTATTGTTTCAAGTTGATTTGAGTTGATTGTTATTATTACTTTACATGTTTCCAA
>JASXTE010000702.1:0-28618 GCA_030280995.1 Hemileia vastatrix | reverse complement strand
GTTGGAGAATAGTAAGCCGATGAGTTTGAGTTCTCCCTTTTCATCAAGACGGGTTCGAGCAGATGATCGTCTGAAGTGAACCCAAATCCGAGTCCATCTGCATCTTGAGGTTGTATCTGTTCTGGATAATCATCCAAAGTGGTTGGTGAAGCTGTAGAAGTGGATCCAGGAAAGAGATCTCTACTTGAATCTGAGGTTGTGGTTGGGATGAGAGTAGAGATTGAAAGGTTCGAGGTGGAAGCTGTACTTGTACTGTCTGTCGAATTCGAATTACTGGAACTGGTAGAGTTGGTTGAGATTGGATCTCGATCTCTTCTTGCATTCCTATTCTTCCTTTCTTGTGGATTCCTATCGAGACTTGAAGAGGAAGAGATTGGCACTTGGACCATGATCGGATCGACAAGATGAGATCAGATCCAAACCCTCTTCGATGTTATCTTTCTTTTTTTGAGATTGGAAGCTGAGGCTAATAGTCCATTGGATTGAATATGTGAATGCTGATGAAATGAATGTGCAAAGATATAAAGATAATAGAAGAAGATGGAAGGAAAGATGGAGGTGGTTCAAAGCAAAGGAGAGGGTCTTCTCTTCGAGAGAGCCTAAGCGCTTGGTGACACATCGCTAAACGGCCTTGCATCTCACACTCAGTCACTCTTCTTGCAAGACAAACAATCAAAACGACAAGGTTTTCCATTTATTAGACTTCAGAGAGATCATCAAGGAAGAAAGGAGTAAGAATGCCGAGTTTTCCCTTGCCTCTCTTTTCCCTGTCTACACAGTCTAATCCACCTCTGAAGAAGCCGAGTCCTTCTCCTGTTCCGCCACCGCGTTTGTTAAGGACTTGTAGAACCTCTCCCAAGCAGCATCTGCAATGTCCGATTCCAACTGTGTGTAAAGAGAAAGAGATGGGAGAAGCGTTGGAGAAGGAAGAAAAGAGCGAACAGAGTCAATGGTCTCTCTCCGAAGCAATCTTCTCTTCAAGATTCTCATCAAAGTAACTTTCAAGATTCGAGTTCTAAGCACTCACTTTAGTAGCTTTTCCAACCTTTCTCAACCTCGGACTGACGTTTAGGATTCCCAAAGCCTTCTCGACTTCCCTAGCTATTTTCTGATCTCTCTCATTATCAGCCATGACCCATTCTCTAGGAGCAAAAGGTGGGATCTCCGATTGAGAACCCAGCTTAGTCAAGAAACCTTTCAAAAGACATAAGGCGATCGGTAGTCCCAAGATGTTCAAATTCGAGTCCAAAGATTGTTCCAAAGTCTGATTGGAGATTTTCAAATTTGGAGGTAAAGGTAGAGCTTCAATGTGTAGATGAGGAGTGATTGGATGAAGTAAACATAGAACTAAAGATTTAGGATCCATTTCTACCAATCTGATGGAGAATTGGAATCGGTTCTCTCCTACGTTGTTTGAAGTAGAGATTGGAGCTTTGGAGTTTGGGATTGTACTCTTCCATGGAACGTCGATAGGTGCTTTGACGGCTAACTTGTTGAAGGCAGTCGCTAGTTCTGCTGGCGTCTTTGGCTCTGTCATGATTTGAGTTGGTCGGTGGAGGCAAGAAGGAGAGAATGCACGTCGAGACTCGAAGGACGAAGAAAGAAGAGACTTTCCATTCTTGCTCTTTGCACCGTCAACCATTGTTAGCTCAAGATGGATCCGCCTCTTAGATTTGATCCATTTAGCATGACTCGCAGGTTAACTGCAGAAGAAGTGAGTATGCCGAAAAGACGATAGTACGCAGATGAGGTCGATAAACAAGCTCTAATCTTATAACTCTTCTATCCTTCTCTTCCACCCAGCGAGCTAGACCTTGGCCTGAACTGAATGCGGATGAAGTGATTGAAGATGATCTGAAAAATGAGTGTGCATCAATCATCTACTTCATCAATCACGGAGATCATTCAAACACAAGAACAGTCCAACGTCTCATCAGAGAATTGGAACGAATCCAAGCCTTCAGATTGAAACCAATAGAATACAATCTTTCCGACAAGGATTATCAAGACCTTAGAATTTATCTTGCAAGATTCAAATATCTCTTGGAGAACATGCTCTTGCCAGAAGAGGAGAAAGCTCCTTTCTTTCATAGAGATGAAGGTCAATATTGGGATGATGATTGGGATGCCATCATTGAATGGTGTTTCTTGAGAGATATTAGAGATCATGAAGTTAGATGTTTCTTTCTGAGTAATCCTCCTTCTATCGGGACCGTAATCAAGAGAAGGAAACGATTGGGACTGAATAAGGTCATGGCTTGTCATTTCTCTCCAGAACAACTCTCAGAGGTGAGTCGCTTCATTAAAGATCAGAGCTGGATTAGAAGTTGAACAGGCACTGAAAAGTCTCTGGGCAAAGGTCAAGAAGGCGGACAGATGCAGAAACTTTTGAAAGAATCTCTCTCCATCGGCTCACTTCTTCTCCTTCTCTTGCGATCTTCTCGTTCCCTTCCACTTCTTCTTATCTCTCGAATCTCAATCTCTAATAACTATAACTTCTCTTCTCAACATACTTCTCATCCCCGTTCTCAGCTGGTGCGTGCTCTTTGCGAACGAGAAGGTTACATCTTGAACGTCGCCGACGCTCGAAGACTGTTCAAATTGGAAAGAATCTTTCCGACTCACGCTCAAACATTACAAGCTCTGCAAATCGCCTATAGAGAAGGCAGCTATAAGAAGGATATCGAGTTTGCTCAAGAGTAGACCGTTTCCACCTGTCTTTCTTCGTCTACACCCAATTTGGTCGCTACCTGCCTATACTTCAACTTCCAACTCTTTTAATGGAATCTACTTTCATTCATAGCATTTCATCCCAACTTGACGTTTTATTTGCTTTCTTCTTTGTTTCGCTCTGCTTTTTCAATCATTCTCTTCTTCATTTTCACTCTCAACTTCTCAAGGTCTATGTTGTACTTTTTAATCTACTTTCAGTCATTCATCTCTCTCTTCATCAATCCAATTTATACCTCGTTTCTTTGCATAACTTCAACGTCTGTCTGCCAATTCTGGACGAAATGTGTTCAAAGTCGAACACGAACAACGTCCCTCGGCGCTCGAACCTCGGCGAATTTTGAATGAGATGATTAGAATCGAATGATTCTACTTCTCTTCATAACATCAACATCAACAACCATGACATTTACACTTTCAGTCGAACCAATTCCATCTTCTGAATTGCCATCTTCAGATTCGCTTTCATCTTCGACTCTACTCCCAGACCTCGTCGAACAAGCTTTGGATGTTTTGAAAAAGAGTGAATCTTGGGCATTGGCCAAGACTGTCTCGACAAAAGAGGGAAAGGTTAAATGCAGAAGTGGAAAGAGTGGAATGCAAGGTAGATTGGGGAAATGTGGTTGGCATTTGAGAGAAAGTGTGAGTAAGACGCATCGAGAAGGAATCATGTCGAAAGGTGTGGAGTAAGATTAGGGAGGACTACCTCCTCATTCTGCAACGAGAGAGGCACAGAACTCTTCTTGCTAGCTTATCATGAGATCCATAAGCAATCAAGAGATACTTTCAATCGAGATACCGCATAGCTCTGTCTACTACTTTGACGTCTGTCGAGATGCCGAACTCATCCCACCCCTGATCTTCTCTCTCTTTGATGATCTACAGACTCATCCAGTCGACGCACCTGCAGGTCTGAGTTACGACGATTTCCGTAACGGACTGCTACTAGACCACCCTCGTCAGGAAAGTCAGTATATGGAGGGCATGACTGGAGTCAAGGAGATCCAACTCTTGAAGCCAGGAGTAGCAGAGATTTGGTTGAACAGCTGTGAGTTGATTCACTCGAACCCAATTCCTTTTTTCTGATTCCTTTGACTGAAACTTTCGCTTGTTCTTTTTTACTCTTCTCATCAGACAAGATGCCAATCGTCACTGCCGATAGAGACTTCTTGGAACTGATCATTACTATCGATTTACCAAACTCCAAAGAACCTTTCTCTGACTCTCACGTTGCTGAAATCCTATCTGGATTGAAACAGAATCCAGCTCCTGAATTGAATCCTCAAAGTTCAAGTGGTCAAGATTTCAGGAGTTTCCTAGTAGTCTCGGTCCCTGTCAAACATGAACAAGCCCCAGATCAAAAGAATTACGTCAGAGCTTCTTATGCTTCTGTAGAAGCTATTTACGAAACCGAAAGTGAAGGAAAGAAGGCTGTTGAATGGAAGTGAGTCATGATCTCAACCTTAGCAATTCTAGTACTGATAGGAAACCAAATTCGAAGGAAATCAATCGCTGACAAAAAAAACTTTCTTTTTCCCTTTTTTTTCACCAGGATGTTCGTTCAATCGGACTCTGCTGGATCCATTCCACTATTCCTTCAAGAAATGTCTGTTCCAGGAAAGATTGTTCATGACGTTCCACTCTTCATGGGTTGGGCAAGACAACAAAAGATCAAGAAAGGAGAGAATCCACCACATTCTTCTCAGAATCAAACTCCAATCCCAATTCCAACTGCAAACTCTACCGCTTTACCAGTAGAACCGACTGATGCTGATACTAAGGTGCCAGCTGAGACTGAAGCTAGGAAGGAAGTCGAACCAGAGAGTAAGGCTGAAGCCGACGCCTTGGCTCAACCTGGCGCTGCTAGAGAGGCTGAGAACTAGATCGTCTTTCTTCTTCTCTATTCTTTTGATTGTGTTGTCTATTTATTCATTTCTCTCTTATTCTGTGCTCCCTTTTCTGTAAAGACATCCCTTCTCGGATTAGATACCAAATCTATACTTCTTGTTGGACCTCACATCTTTTGTACTTGACTGCTTTTCATAGAACATTTTGTTCTTTTTTTGCCCACAGTGTGAGGGCTGAGAAATCCAGTTCTGCTGATCATCGAAGGTCGAAAAGTGATATTGATACGCAAGGACTGTCTCTTGTTTTGGAATCCTTCGCACTTTGCAGAAGTCTTTTTCTTCATCCATCACCAACCAAATCTCTGCTACCCTTAATATCAAACAAGCCTCGAATTGAACTTTCGAACAAGTGAGTTCTCAATTTCATGCCTGTGAATCAATCAAACATCAACCTCTTCACACAATCGAACGCTACGAGCCGATTCCATTTTCGAGACTCGTTCATCTTCTCATCTTCTTCCTCCTTTCCTCGTCTCTTTCTCTCCGTCTCCCACAGCCTCAAATCCGCAACTATCTCTTTGACCTTAATAGATGAAGTATCATCTCCAACAAACATTCAAGAAGCCGTCGACAATGAGGATTTCAATCTTTTCTCCGTCAAAGTTTTCTATGAAGATTCTGATCCACAAGTTCTCCCATTTCGTTCTACTGGATACGTAAAGGGATCTGACAGTGAGTGAGCAATAGAGAATTCTCCGAAATTGCTGATCAGGATAATCAACACCGTTTGTAGTCTAATGGCTCTGGATGCAACTTTTCCCGACAGTCATCGAGTCCATCGACGCAGATATGGAGATGCCTACTCTTTATCTTGAAGGAGTCGAGCAAGATCCTAACACTGGCTGGTATGGCAGTCGTCATCTGGTCACAGGAACTCAATTCGAGCTACGTGATCGTTCTCAATCATTGAAGATCAAGGTCTACGAGGTAAGAGAGATGGAGAAGTTCAAGTCTTACACCTGGTCTGTCTCTCTCACATCGGCTACATCTGTAGAATCCAGTGAGTGTCAGTTGAAGATGCTCAAACGATCTGAGCTGCACCTAGTCTTGCGGATGGACTGATCTTCTTTCGACCCTGCGTCTCTTTCTTTCACTCCCTTCGACAGTCTTAGCCAAGTTGGCAAGAACCAAAGGTAAACACTTCGCTACTTCCGGTAAACTAGTCTTCAAACAAGTCAAGCTCCCGAACACTTTACTTTTGGAATCCATTGGCATGAGATCAAGCGACTCTCTTTACTTTTATCCTGCCGAGTGCAAATTCAACGTTCAAGTTCCACCTCTCGATGGTCTCAAGGCCTCGATCCACACCTTGAAGGCCTACCTCTTCCAAACTGTCGGAGAGGTCAAGAACAAGTTTCTCGAGTCCTTGATGCCAAATCCGGTTTACGAGTCTTACCAATTGGTCCTCAAAGGAGCTCGTGTAGACAATTTGAAGCTTGGTGAGATCGATTTCACTGGTTGTGGACTAAAATTGTTCCATTTGACTAGAGCTTCAGACGCTGGTATTCTCATTCACATCCAAAACGATAATGGAGCTTACTTTGATGCAAGAGTCAAACCTTCTATGACAGGTATTGAGCGTGAGTAAAAGACTTCTCTCCGTCTTCTCATCACTTAAATCTGACTCGATCTTCTTTTTCCTTTGCTCCTTCTTCTCCAAACGAGCAGTCAAGGAATTGATTTCGAAGAAGAAGGGTTATCGCGTTAGTCATCAGACTTTGAAGTTCGGAAAGAAGGTGCTTCAAGATCAGAAATCTTTATCTGATCCTGAATATCAAGTCGCACAAGGTGCTAATATTGACTGTTTCTTGGTAGCAAGAAGAGTTCTGCTTTCAGACCTGTGTAGTGGTTTGAAGCATAAGATCGATCTCAAAGGTTCAGATACTGTTAGAAATCGTGCGTAGTGGCTCGATTCTAACTCGGTTGGCTAGCTGCTCCAGAATTCTCACTGCTCTTCTTCTTCTCCTCTCAATTCTATCTGAACAGTCAGATTTGTTATCCAACGTCTCATCAGAGTTCCTCATAATTGTCAAACTTTGACTTTGGACGATCTTATTCTCACGGACCAGATGATCTTGGCAGAGATCGGTATATTCGACGAAGGAAAGTTGACAGTCGATTACTCCCTCCAAGACTTGCAGAAATCTTTGGACTCAAATATGCAGATCTTCGTCAAGACTCTCACGGGCAAAACCATTACAATCGAATCCTATCCAATGGATTCTATACCAGATACAAAACTCAAGATTCAAAAGATTGAAGGTATCCCACCTGACCAACAACGTCTGATCTATGCAGGAAAGCAGTTGGAAGACAATAGAACTCTGGAAGACTGTAAGTTTCCGTACAGCTTTGATCTCAACAAATCAAATCATAGCCAGCTTGGGAAGATCAGCAAGCATGTCGAAAGAGCGCTCGTCTATCCCCTGTCGACTCGACTTGAGCTCTCTTTCTCTCCCACTCTTCTCCCTCTCATCCTTCAGACAAAATCCACAAAGAGTCGACACTCCATCTAGTATTAAGACTCCGACACAGTGAATCTACTCATTCCTAGATGCTTTATCTCGCAGAAACCAATCACTGTTCACTACTTGACGATGCTGATGCGCGGGCGAAACGACTTGAAACTCTCAATGAAGTCTGAACATGTGAAGCTTGAATCAACTCAATCATTCCTTGGGCTCCGTAATCCTCGATTACTATCATCTCTTTTCAAAGAGTACCACAAGCTAGATTACTATTTCAGTTCTTTCGGGAAACAAGATCAATTATGTTCGTTCCGAAATTAGCACAACAACTCTTCAAGCTTCAAAACTTCTCGACCGAAGTACGAACGTCGAGCTCTTGAATCCAAGCTCCACGCTGTTGTTTCCAGACATGATAGTAGTTCTCTGCGATTCCATCTGGGTTCAATCTGGAGTCAGGACTGGTACTTGGTCCGAACATCTTTGAGAGAACATAAGAAATGAAATCGGAACAAGCGTCAGAGACTTTCGAGAAGAAGCGAAGATTCTAAGCCTCGAAACAATCTCAAAGTTTCATCTTTGTCACTCACCTTGGTAATTTTTTCACCTTCGATGGCACCATCGATGATGAAATGAGCGGCAGACTCCCTTTGGATGGTACTCTCTTGCAAGAGATTGGGCTAGAGCTCTGAGACCAAATTTGGCAGAAGCGAAAGTAGCGAATTTGGCGCTACCTTTGATGGAGGCAGTAGCTCCCTGTGTAAGAGAACAAGGAGAGAGGTGAGATCAAAAGACCAAGAGGTGAGAATGAAAAAAGAAGTAGAACACTGAGGGTGAGAAGAACTTGCGACTCACAGTGAAGAAGAGAGCTCCCGCTGGGTTGGAGTTATGTTCCTTTGATGAGAATTCGGGTAGAGATTCGATAGATTTCAACATCTCTTGCGAAAATAGGAAGCCACCTCTGACTTGAGTTTGATAAGCTTCATCCAATTGTTCAACCTTCAGATCTCTGAAATTTCCAAAGGAAATGGTAGCTGCATTGTGGATCCCGATGACTGGGGTACCTAGATCTTTCTTGATCAGTTCAAAGACCTTGCTAAGGGCATCAGCATCGGAAGCCGACACAGCGTACTGTTCAAGAAAGCGGAGAGGAGAAAGTGGAGAGAAAGTAAATCTCTGGTTATCAAGAGAGGAGAAATGAGTACAGAAGAGACTCACTCCTTTGGCTGGAGAACCAAATTCATCAGTTACATGCTTTGCTAGATCATCGAGTTTAGATTGGGTTCTAGAAAGTAAAGCTACTGGATGCCCGTGTCTTGCAAAGATTTTCGCGAAGGACTGTGGAGATTCAGAGATGAGGGGGTAGACTTCAGGGCTATTGGACAATCGGGATTGAATGAGATTCATCTTTTGGCTCTTTGACTCACAAGTCCCAAACCTGACGAGAGAGAGAAAGAAGAAGAGTGAGCCCAATGAATGGAGTGAGTTAATGTTGAATAAATGCTGCTACTTGCTCTCACTCACCAGATCCAGCTCCTAGAATGACTACTACTTGTTTGCTTGCTGTTGACATATTGGATGCTGTGAATGGAATGATGTTGTGGTAGGAAGGAAAGAAAGAAAGGAGAATCGTCTCCCTTTCGTGATCGATGCTTTCGGCGTTAAGTCTCGACTATCTCCGCAATCTCGTCACCTTGATCGGTCTCAGATCTTCATCGAAAGTCGAGATGGGTATGATGTGCATTGCTTTCGAAAGTGAAGCTAGTGAAGAGTGGAAACAATACATGTACAGTGAAGAAGAAGAAGAAGAAGATCGATTCGATAGGCAAATGTCCCTTTCCCCTTGATTTCCGTCTCCCCCAACACCCAAGACCTTTTCTTTCCATTAGCAGGACTATCGAGCGATCCAAAAAGAAGACACAGAACCCAAAGCCAATCCGAAAGTGAGCCAATTGCTCAAAATAGAGGCGGCCAAAGGTCTCTCGTCATTCTTCAACCTCTGATTCCTTTCTCCAGGACCTATGACGAAAATGCTAGTCGAGATGATCCCATTCGATAGACCTAGAAAAACCAAGAGGATGAAGAAAGCTGCATCTGTAGAAAGTAGAGAGAAAGCTCCTTCCGTTTCTACTTGGTTGTTTGAGGTTGGATTCGGACGTAAATTGCAACTTCTCAACAAAGGGATGAAGAGAAATCTGAAAAGACTCGAGATGAGAGCCACCTTGAATGATTTGAGAAGGAATATCGAAGGTTTGATCGAAGGTAACGATCTACCGATTAGATCCGACAGATTGAATAGGAGGAAATGTAAAGAGGTGAAGAACAATGGATTCGAAAGATAGCTTGCAGACGATGTTTGATGAGTTGAGGAGCTTGCCGTTGATGAAGGAGGGGGAATTGGAGGAATGATAGAAGCGGTAGAAGTGCTTTGAACTCTAGAAGTCAGAGCGGGGAAAACTCCCAAAGTAAGAGTGAAAACCAAACAGATGGTAAGACTAGAGATGAGAACTTTGGATTGAATCCTCCACATTCTGTTGAGGTAATCTCTGGAGCTTGAAGAGATCCTTCTTGAGATGAAATTGGGTAAGATGTCCTTCTGTTGATCTTGAGAGTTTCTTTCGACCCTAGCCTCTTCTTCTTCTTCGTCGTCATCTTCTTCGTCATCATCATCTCCGTTCAACAGAGCATCGTTTCCTCTATCCCTCTTTTGTTGTTCCTCTTTGGCTCTGATATTCGATTCTATCCTTCTAGATTCAATCTCATTATAAACCTCGGTCCTGATCAACCAAAAGAAAGTGATCAAAGCTAGGAACATAAAGATGGAAGAAGAAGCGAAAAAGGTTCTTGCTGTCCTTTGTGCTTGATTGGATTCCGGTTCAGATTCGGTCTCTAACCGTAGCTCTGTTGAAGCGATAATAGAATCTGAAACCTTCTCCTTTGAGATCTGATTCAGAGAAGCCATGAGTTGAACTAGACTCAGAGCGACAGCCACCAAACCTTGACCTGAAAGCATGGAACCCATAGCTTTACCTCCACCACCAAAGGAAGCGCATAGACCGACTACAGAGGATTGAAGGAATGCAGTTGATGATGCCAGGACTAGAGTGAGAGTGATCAACAAGGGGAAGAAGTGATTGCTCTCTGGTTTCGAGGTTGAGGTTGAAGTCGAGATCGAAGTCGAGCTTGACGTGGGGAGAGGGATCGAGAATCGAGAAGTGTAAATCGTGAATGAGATTAGAGAGATGAGGATGATGATGGAGGAGATTGAGATTCTCTTTGCTGGAGTCGTCTGACGGGATTGACAGCGACAGGGGTGTTGAAAGAAGAGGAGAAGGAAGGAAGCGTCAGTCTCGTCTTGACTCGACTCTCTTTTCGGCTAAGGCTCTTGAGTCAATCGGCTCTCTTTCTCTCTCACCTTTTCGAGGGTTGCAGTGGCTACCGCCCCGACAGAGATGGTTGCGACGTTGTAGACGAGGATGATCCAAGAGGTGAAGGATCTGGCGTAAGGCGTCGTTGCCAATACGGATCGGTAGTACTCTGAAGGGGTGATGAGAGCATTACTGAGGGAGAATGAGATAAGATGGAGTAGAAAGTCAGTCTGAAGTGGGAGGTGAAGGTGGAAGATGGGAAAGCAAGCTAGACAGTGAGAAAGCTCAGTCTCTCTCTCTCTCCCTATCCCGTCAGCGCCCTCTTTCATGATGATAGTATTCTCTTGGATCGAAGGAAAGAGCTCTAGTTCAAGTTGGGGGATTGTGCTTCCCTTGAAAGATGTGACCATTCTTCGACACTTGTCTATTAGTGAATCATTCTACTCATTCTACTCACAAAGGCAACAAGACAGCTGCACCCAAAGTACCAAAAGCCAACCAGATGAAAGTCTTGTAGATGTTTGATTTCCTCTTCCAACTCAGAGTGGAATCGACTCCAAAGTGAGTGTGAGGCATGCCATGTCGATCTCGAGCTTGACTCTCGACTACCAGTCGCTGCTCATCTCGGTCTACCACTGCATCTACCAGTGGATCTTGATTCGAGGTTGTGGGTAATTGAGAATATTGCGATTCTGATTCTGGCTGCTGTGAATCTCTTGGGAATAGATTCGGAATGTGGAAAGTGAACTTTTGACTCATTGCACTGGAGAAGGCAAAGATTAAGAATCTGATTCTCTCCTCGAAACCTATCATCCCAATCTCCTCTATCCAAGAATGTCGCCATGAGTCAGTCCAATCCAAATTCTAACTCTTCACTCAAGATGGATGGCAGCAACGAATTGGAGGATGAGTCATCAAATGCAGTCACAGACTACAAATATCAATATCAACAAGAAATCTCTCAAATGGTCAGTCACAGCGTTCACTCTACTCTCTCTATCTCTTACTCTACTCTACTCTGCAATGTATGCGCTATTAACACATCCTCTGTCTATCTTAATCTACTCTACTCTCCGTTCAGATGTTCGTGTTTGGAGACGTCGTCGATCCTCAGCCTGCAGTGCTTCAATTGGTAGAAGACATTGTCAGAACTCAAGTGATAGAAATGGTGAGCACATCAACTCCCATTTCCCTATCCATTCCAGCTAATTATCAAAGAGTGACCTCCAACTGTCAATCTCATGGCTCTGCATCTCATATCCTCTCCATCTTCGTCTTGCCAGGTCATCCAATCCAAAAAGTTGGCTACCAGGAGATCTTCCAGAAACCTATCCCCAGAGGATCTCCTCTTTCTCATCAGATACGACAGGGCAAAGGTAAACAGGCTGAGGACCTACCTCTCCTGGAAGGACGTAAGGAAGAAGGCAAAGGACAGCGAACCTGGAGCTGGAGGAGCAGAGCCCGAAGTAGAGGCAGAAGACGTAGCTGGTGAGCATTCGGTAGTGACTAGATCTGGATGGAGGTTTGGATTGATGATTTCAGAGGGAAAGATCCGAAAAACAGCTCATTGTCTCATCAAGAAACCAAGTCTCTTCTTATCACTTGATGACGAATAGAAGCGAGGAAAAGTTCTGAATCTCCATCTCCTCTCTCCCCCACTTTTCCCTTTTCCTTTCCTTCCCTTTCATTCTCATTTCCAGTCGAGAACGCTTCCAAACTAGCACCCAAACAAGTCAAGCTGCCATGGGAACTCTCCTCTCTCTACTCTGAACATTTGCAACCTTTGTCATCCACCTCCCTCGATCACAACAACCTGGAAGAACTAGACGTCCCAGACGAGGACGACATTGAAGCTCACGAGGATTCCTTGGCCAGGTTGAGACAGGCGGGACGAGGCCACAAAGGGAATGACAAAGGAGGAATACGTTCACTACAGCGAATGCAGACAGGCTAGCTTCACTTTCAAGAAAGGTGAGTGAATGAAAGGCGGGATCGACAGAGACGACGTCTTGTGTGAAGAGTTCTTCATTCTGTTAACTCTCTGACTTTTCTCTCTTGTTTGTTTCCAAAATTTCTGGCTATCTTTGTAACTTCTCGTTCTATATCCCTTCACACAGCCAAGAAATTCAGAGAGTTCATCAATTCCTCAAATTATCTAGAAGTCAAACCCAACGATGACATTATCGACGTTCTAGGCTTCATGGCTTTCGAGGGTGGTTAGGGAATTATGTTTAGGAGCCATATCCCTCAAGAAAGAAGAAGAAGAAGAACTGAATGGAAAGAAGACTCTGAACGACGATCAAGGTTCGGATCGAGAAGATGACGAAGAAGATGAAGACGAGGATGCAGGGGATGAGGAGGAAGAGAAATTAGAGAAAGATGAAGATGATACCTTCAGAACAAATGGCAATCAAAAGCTGGATGGAATAGAGAAGGGGAAAGAGGAAGATGGAACAGAGAATGGAGGAGTTTCGGTTGGGAATGAAAGTGTCGAAACTGCAAAAGGAAAGGAGGATTCTAAATCTTTAAATGGGAAATCAAGAAAAAGGAAAGTGGAAGAAGATGAAGCTTCAAATAAAGAATCAAACAAGAAAACAAAGACTGAGAATGGATCATCAAGGAAATCAAGATCAATTTCGCCAGTCAAACAACAACGACAAACTTCTCCTAGCAAGAATCTCCCTCACTCACCTCCTGAAGATCCAAGATCTCCCAAAAAGAGTAAGAAATCCCTCTCTTCCTCTAGTCGGAAAATGACCAAGTCTTCTTCTTCTAGAGCTTCTGAGAAAGGTCCTTTCTGTTCCCTTTTCCTACCACCGGAGAATTCAGACAGACCTCTGTTGACTAGCCATGTGGCTAGAGCTTTCGCTAGATTGCAGAAATCAAAGATCTTTTTGCAGAGTAGTACTACGGTCATGGCTGGTGGAGGTGGATTGAGGAGGACAAAGGTCTTTGTGATGTGAGAGAATGACGAGTTGATGATGAGGAATCGAGATCTTCCCCCGTAAGCGATGTTTCTGACGTATTGCAGTTATTGTATTTTTATCCCCGAGTCTTTTCAATGTTGGCTTTCGAGTAGAGGCGAGTCAAAGCGGGAAGTCATTCGAGATTGTCGAAGAGGAAGAGAGAAAAGAACAACACCTTGGTTGACTTGGAAACACCACATCAATCTTACGACTGAGTCAGTCGAGAACATCCTGCACTGATTGATCGCATAGTCAAGAATGCAGCTAGAAGAGTTCATCAATCAGATAGTCCAAGCAGAGAGCTATCAGCAGGGAAACAGTCTGGCCCATTTGTTGGCTTTGGCTTCTCCTCACGCTCAACATCTGGTCAACAAGCTGGCAGATCCAAGGGTGAGTACGAGTAGATTGATACACAAGAATCTTAGCGGATAATCAGCCAGCCAGCCAATATCAGTCTATGCAAAACGAGGGGATGGATCAGAACAGAACAGAACAGAACAGAACAGAACAGAACAGAACAGAACAGCAAGAATGAAGGATGGACTATCAATACTCTGAAATCCACTCGCTACCTTCAATCTCTTACGCATCTTGTTCCTCTTTTCCTCTCTCTCAGGTCGGCAAGATCAACTCAATCATTAGAAGGAATCCACTCGTCAAATCTCCTTGGGATGAAATCTGCTCGCTCCACGTACAACTCCTCTATCTTTTGACCTTCATTGATCCAACCACCACTGTCACTCACAATGCGGCCATGAATCCCTTTGATCAGGTCGATCCAGAAGGCAGGACTCAGCTGGATCGACTCCAGCAGGCTTGCGACATTCAGAACTCGATAGTGACGTGAGTGGTGGGTGGGAAGAAGAGAGTCAGAGAGAGGACAGGCAGAGATGAATCGGTTCAGAGCTCGATTCAAGGTTACAAGGAGATCAGAGTCGAGGAAGATGAAGCGGATTCGAATTCTTTAGCAATCATCCAGGAAGGATGAGCGAGATACGATGGTCATGTTTGTCAATTTCAAGCCTTCTTTTCTGTTTTCTAACTTTCTCGTATCTCTCTCTCTCCCTCTTTTTCTTTCTCTTCCCCTTTTGTTATTCTTTTTCGAATCTCTCTTCTCACAGCACTTTCTTACGATACTTCTCGACGCTGAACTCTGGAAGATGGGCTCTCCCGACTCTTCGAGTTCTCCTTTTGGACCTACGTCAACTCTCCATTCGAACCGATCTGACAGTCACTCTATCTGCAGCAGCTTCGGTCTCGAGAGGAGTGGCAGTGGTAGGAGGCGGAGGATCCAATTCAAGCAACAAGAGGCTGGAAGAGTGCGCTAGGCAGTTGAACAAGGCTTTCTCGAGTTGCATTGGAGATCGAAGCTCAGATCTCGACGGTAGCAAAAAGTGGGGAACTTATGAGATCGTCGGACTGGTCTTCAGCACTTATTTCAGAGTGAGTTCTCGCACTTTCTGTGAAATGATGCCAATGTCGATTGATGCTTTCCGACACCAAGATCTTTTGACTAGAACTCATCATTTTTTCTTTCTTCTCTTTTCTCTCTCCTACAGCTCAAATCAATCTCGCTTTGCAAGAATATCAGGAGAGCTCTTTCAGCAGCGGAACTCCCACCTCTGGAATCTTTCCCGAAATCAGACGTCGTGTCTTATCGATTCTACTTGGGCGTGTTAGCTTTCTTGAACGAGGAGTATCCCCAGGCAGAGACAGATCTCAGCTTTGCATTTGAGAATTGCTATTATTTATCAAAGAAGAATCAGCAGTGGAGTATCAAAATTGCCCTTTTCGGCTTCTGCAAGCTTGTGCAAAAGACTCTTTGTTTTTGGATCACAGCCATCACTTTCTATTTCACTGATTTCTTGTCTCTTTTCATCTCCCATTCTTCACCTGTCTCTCATCTCACTCTTACAGATTGATTCTAGCCTATCTTATCCCACTCAAGCTACTCCGAGGGGATCCTTCCTTCACCTCAACTTCTCTCGTTATTCCCACGTCTATCATCTCTCTATTCACCTCTGCTATCAGCAGCCAAGAAAGGAGATGTTCGATCCTATGATGAACTTCTGGCAGATCCAATCAGAGAGAGATCTCTAGTGCGACTCGGAACTTATCTCAGCATGGAAAAGGCTAGAGAAGCTTGCCTCAGAGGTCTCTTTAGAAAAGTCTGGTTGAGTAAAGAGAAATCTACCAGGATTGAAATTGAAACCTTTAGGAAAGCTTTGATGTGGACTGGAGCTAGGTTGGAAAAAGAAGAAGTGGAATGGCTGATAGCTACTACCATCTTCAAAGGTTATTTGAAAGGTTATATAAGTCACGAGAGAGGGATTGTTGTTTTGGCTGCTAAGGATCCATTTCCAAGACTTGGGACTTTCAATGTACCTTCTTGAGAAAGAAAACCACTTGCCTTCTGAACCAACAGATTTTGTGAGACTCTGGATGAAGACTGATTGTCCAACATCATGCCTTCTCTGAAAGAGCAAGATGATCATTGTTGACCACATCCACAGCAGCAAAAAGAGCCAAATGTCGGCCTTGTCATTTATATATTCATGCTAATCCCTATTCAGAAGAAACTAGAGACCCGTTAGAAAAAGAAGATATCAATTCTCAGCAAGAGAGAATCAAAAATCACGAAGAAGAAGCCAAAACATTTTTGCAATTCGCAATGCTTTCAAAGCTTCAATGACCGTTGAACACACAGTTCTTCTTCAGATAATGAACCCTATCTCGTCTTTTAGTGATTATTACAGTTGTTTGTTGAACTGATTCAATCCTAATCAGTTTGTGGTGGTAATTGTTCTGTTGCAAGTGCTTTCTCGCTGTTTTTCAGAGGGACTCTCTTTGTCAAGAGACCATCTTTGTTTATGTCGACTCCCTTCCCTCTTGAAAGACAGATTGGAAATCTGTTGTGCCCCCGTTCTCTTGTCATTTTTGACCAACGCTTGCCTGAGCTCAATCAATGTATTTTTTAAGCTGTCTCGACTTCTAAATGATTCCCTCTCTCTCCTCTTCATCATGTGCTTCTCTACGGCTTAAATGTCCAAATCACAACTCGCCTATGGATTATCCGAGGTCCAAGAGAAAGATTTCTTCTCTGCTTACTTTTCAAGAAAACATTCATTCATCAAGTTAGACAATTGATGACAGTCACCAAAGGCCGAGAAATCTGAAGACTTCTCATTGACTTCTTCCAACTTAAAACCCCTCAAGTTAAGTTCTGCTGCGTTAGCGCTAATCTGTGTCCTTTTAAGTTCTTGTCAGCTTGTTCCGCTGCTCAACGCTTCTCTCAATGTTCATTGGCTCATTGCTCTTTGCTCAGACAGTTCATTCCATTCTCTGGTCTCGAACAGTCCTCTCTCATTCTGATTATCAAAAGGAATCAGGCTGGAAGAAAAGAAAAGCAAGTTTAGCTATGTACCCAAGTCTCATCTCAAAGAAGAGAGAACATGTAAGAGTGGTGACTTATGCTGACAAAGAAAGAACAGAGGGGAAAGAAAAGGTCACCCTTCTACTCACCTTCGTCCATCCCTCTCATCATCTTCTCTTCTCTTCTCTACTTTTTTTTTCTACCAACTCCTGTTCTCTGATCATTCATTCCATGATCCAACCCCAACTTCTTCTCTTCTTGTTGGCTTCTCCCTCTATCTCCCCTTGTTGCAAGGACGAGAAGGCCTAGTGATAGATCCTAATCAGAGACAAACGGGAGACTGACAAAAAAGAGAAAGCATTCATATTAGTTTATAATATGACATCGAATAAAGCATAGAGGTTAACATACCTGACAAAAAAGAGAAAGCAATAATGGATGGGGAAAAGAGAAAGAAGAAATTGTGACTCAAAACAATGTGAAAGTCGTCGAGCTCGACACTCGGACACAACAGCCACTCAACTCGGATCATAACACTTGTCTTCAGTCAATCATCCGATCCTCCCAGCTTCAGCATCGTTCCTTGCCTTAGGCTTGGTTCATTCTGCTTTGTCTACTTTTTCTAATGACTTTGTTCTGTGCAGTGTACCGTTTACCCAGTTTCCAGCGTGAGTGAGGGAAGAGGGAGTGACGTGATGCCGCTTTGATCATGAAGTGAAGTGAAGTTAAGTTCAGTTAAGATTTTAAGGGCCCATTATACAAGTATAGAGAGTACAAGAGCCAAAAAAAAAAAACAAAAAAAAAAAAAAAAAAAAAAACTAAAAAAAAAAACTCTTTGCCAGCAAAAGTACTGTCGCTTTTAAACAGGTCTTTTCCTTTCACGTTTTCCTGTAAAGGCAACAGCACAGCAACAGCGGTGTTGCTGTTTGTTTCTCTTCCTGATATGATTGTTTTCCAGATAAGGTTCCAGATGTCACAACTCATGGTTCAGTTGGCAGAACTCAGAATAGTGACAACTTGACAGCCCAGAGAGATGGAGGCTGAGCCGTCCAAACACTCAAGTCTGATGGTCATGTCTGCATGCTGTCTCTGTCAAGAGTGCTTCACAAATGTTGTTGACTGATGAGAAATGGGAATGACTGAGATCAAACGCTAGGTCTTTAAAGACAAAAAAGGAAAACATAATCAAGAAAGAGGGGAACAACAATTTGATAAAAGAGGAAACAGAGGAGAAGTGTTTCATATTTCATATTTCAAAGTGGTGAAATCAGGCCCACTCAACACTTCACATTAATACATCTTGACCAACACCTTGTTGCAATCCAGTTCCTGAGGTAAACAACAGGAGAAGGCAATCAGGAGTGTAGAAAAGGAAGGCTAGGTCACAGTCACCAAATGGGAAAGAGCTGTGCTCCAAAAAGTGATCTCTCTCCCAGTAATGTTGAGTGTCACACAGATGGGAATGAACAATTTTCTATTACACTGTTAAGTGACTGAGTGAGCTAAAACCTCAGGAAATGATCAATGATGCGGAGCAGTGGGACTTAGTTGAAATGGGGTCAAACTGCTAAGCCCGTTCCTGAATTTGACGGGGGCTGCACCTCTCAACTCCAAGTCTCAATACTCTTGGATTCTGATCTTCCCCTCTTCCTTCTCATTTCATCAACACCAAAAACACAGAGCAAGACTTCCGGAGTTCTATGAGTAAGAGAGTAAGCTTTGGTTTAACAGCAAGTAGCAGTAGAAAGCACATTCCTGCTGCATCCAGCAAAACAGGGTCCGTTCCAAGGAGATCAAAAAGGCGCTGTACTGTGAGTGATGCTCAGATATCACATCTCCCCCTTTTCTTGTCAGCTTACTGAGAAGGTGGATGTCTTATCCCTGATTCTCCTTCCAATATGCAGGGTTCTGACGAAACGACCCACGAACCTCCACAGAGCATCCATTCCATACTCAGAAGGAAGTCAAAGGAGAGTCTCTACAGAAACCCAGTCAAAAGATCACTTGAGTGACTGACAACTCTCTGAAAACTTTGACCCGCTTTAAATCAGGGCGCATCATCTGGTGTGAAAGAAAGGCATGGCTCTAGTTCCTCTAGCAGATCCAGTAACACTCCAACCTACAAAGAGATTCCTCAAATAATTATTACAGAGCAAAGCAAGCAAAGGACAACACGGTGCAATACAAATAGACCCTCTGGGAAATACAAACCTGTAGTCATACTTGAGAGTCTTTCACAACCACCATCAAGGTCTGGGTGAGAGTTTGGACTTCCAATCCAAACCGTCAGAGAGACTCAATCATCAGGACGCAACCCCTGCTGTTCTCAAGTCAGGATTTCTTTGTTAAGAATGAAACCACTTTTTCTAGATCTTTCATTGCATCTCCAGCCCCCTCTCTCACAAATGAGAGAAAGTCCCTTTAAATAGATATGGCTTTTTTGCCTTTGTCAATTCATCTTTTTTCCTGAATAAGATCTAGTTCCAGTGTTGATCTCAACCTTCCCTAAGCTCTAATACCAAGCCAAGTGTGATGATCCCAGTCGCTGTTGTGTCCAAGTCCCAAGTTTGCCTACTTTCACAATGTTTGAGTCATAATTTCTTCTTTCTGTTTCCCAATCAATCATTGTTCTCTGTTTGTTCTCAGGTATGCTCACCTCAATGCTGTGTCTGACGTCATATTAAAAACCAATTTGAATTCCTTCTCTTTTTTGTCAGTCTCCCTTTTGTCTCTGATTAGGATCTACCACTAGCCTTTCTCATTCTGATACCAAGTCACTCTCTTAAGCAGCTTTGATCTTTCCACTGTGATGTCTTAATGGATCTCAACCAAGATTTCAGGTCAGCAAGGAGTCTAACAATCAACAAATTATTCATGATCTATGGATTGGAGGTGGAAGGGACACAAGGCAAGCTAGCAAGACAAAATCCTCGAACAAGCCTGACCAGATCTTGAATGATTCTCTTCAAGCTCATTTCAATCTCATTTCAATCTCATTTCAATCTCGAAACACTCCTGCTTCAAGCTCTTCAAGCTCTGCACTGCTCCAAAGTCTCAGTCCTAAAGTCAACGGCATCTCAAGAGTGGATCAGGAATGACTCCTTGACTAATGACCATAGCCTTATCTTGTTCGTTTACCTTCTTCTACTTTTCTGGTGATTTGATGCTATCAGAATCCCCATTCTGCTATGTTAGAGATGTGTACACCAAGGTTAGCTACAACTTGGAGATTTCTGAAGATGTCAAAGATCTGAAGTCAAACTATGGGATGTGAATCTCTCATCTACTATTAAATGAAGTACCTTAAGTCTAGTCTAACTGGTGAACCTCTAACTCTCAAGGAAATCCTAGATTCCAAGCTGGGAGCTCTTTGCTTCAAGAAGTTTGTCAAAGAGACTAATGCTTATCAAAGACTTCAAGAATTAGTTCTACCTCTTCCCTCTTCATCTTCTTCAGACCTCTCTCTTTCTTCCAATGCTTCTATCGCTCAGTCCTTCTCAGTTTCAACTGTCAATCAAGAGAGATAATCAGAACATTCCAAGATTCAAGAGGCATTTCATCTTCAATTTTCAATTTCTTTCTTCAAGTCTCTCGCCTTTATTTAAATTCCCCTTTCTTTTCTCTCTTCACTCTGTTCTATTTCTGATGTTCTTCATCATACCCCACACTCTTTTGTTCTCTTTTTCTCTCTCACACTCTTTCATCTGTCTCTTTGTTGCGTGAAAAAAAAAAATTAAAAATTAAAAAATCTCACTTTCATCATTCTTTCTTTGTTCTCCCCTCTGTCTCTCTTTTCTGTTTCTTCCCCTTACCCCTTTAAATACTTTTCAATCTCTAAATCTTCTTCAATCTCCTTCAACTCAATCTTCATTCTTCAAACCTCTTCAACCTCAAACTCAATCTTCTAGAGTCTTTTCTTCTTCTTCTTCTTTCAATCTCTCCTCCCAATTCTTTTCAACCCTTTTTCACACCTTTTTCATCTCTTCTTCAACCTCAAATCTTTTCCAATCTTCATTCTTCTTCATCTTTTCAATTTCTTCAATTTCAATCAACACTCCACCTTTCCTTTTCAATTTCATCTCCTCTTCTCTTTTTCTTTCAACTTCATCACTCATCAAAAGACTATCCAAAAGACTAGTACAAGCTTTCATCTTCATTGATCATCCATTGATCCCTTCAGACTTTCAACTTCAATCACCATCATCAGACTTCAATCGAGATTCTCAACTTAGAACCTCATCCATTCACTTCACCATCAGATTGTTTTCAATCTATCAATCAATCAACCTACTCTTTGGAGATTCAGTTCTGGAGTGGGTGGATCTCCTCTTCGTTCGGATGAGATGAGTGTTTGCTCTTCGAAGGAGTGGATGAATTCGAATGGATGAAAGCTAGTTGCTCCTTTTGATTGGATTGAATGCAATGGATAGCTTTAGGATACTTCGTTACTTGGTACTCTTTCCTATATTCAGACCTTTAGAAAGAATAGAGAAAGTTGAGTAAGTAAGTAGTTGAAGTTCGAATTCATAGAGTCATATAAGTATAAAAGAATGTGGTAGATGTAAGATCTAATAACTACTGTGATAGAGAAATAATAATAACTACTTAGGTACTAACCTTTAGAAAGAATAGAGAAAGTTGAGTAAGTAAGTAGTTGAAGTTCAAGGAGAACAAGAAGGAGGAGTTGGACGAGTGAAGAAAATGGCAAAGACAAACGCCGAGGCTCGGGGGTAGTCGACTGTGGCGGAAACAACTCGAACAACAGAAAGAATACAATGAAAAGAAAGACAAAGATAAAAACAAATGAAAGAAATGAAAGAGAACATTGTAAACTAACTAAAGAAATGGAAAAGGAATCGAAATAGAAGTGAGGAGACAAATTGACTGAATCTTGCAACTTGAAGCCAAATTCGCTAGAATTTTAACACCTCCACTCAAGATTTAGTGAATTGGATTGATACTACGTTCACCACTTGAGAGATTCCACCAATCCAACTTGACTCTTGAACTTAAAGATCTTGTCGAACTGAAGACCTTTGGTGAATAAGTCGGCTTTGTTCTCAGCTCCAGCGATTGCTTGAACTTGAAGGATCCCACTCTCTACTAACTCTCTGATGAAATGATGTCTGATGTCGATATGCTTGGTTCTCTTGTGACCTTGAGGATTCTTCGTGAGAGCAACGGCACCTAGAGAATCAGAATGAAGAAGACCATCATAAATCCCAAGCTTCCCTTTCTCAGTCTGAAGATACTCATGATTGTTTTCCTCTGTTTGAATAGAAGTGTGGATCGGAGAGTGTTGAAGGAAGTCTGGAGTTTCGAGAGATTGTTCTTGAGAGAGAGAAGTAGAGATCGATCCGTTCATTTCCTCCAAGAAGCTGCGAAGCCAAAGGTATTCTCTAGAAGCTTGAGCGATTGCAACATACTCAGCTTCGACAGTAGAGAGACAGACCGTAGGTTGAAGTCTGGAATTCCATGAGACAACGTCACCATTGATTGAAAAGACGTAGCCAGTGGTACTTCTTCGATTGTCTGGATGCCCCGCAAAATCAGAGTCGCACCAACCTTCCAAGAGCTTGGTGGAGCTACCAGAGTAGAAGAGAGTGGAATTCCTAGTGTTGTAGAGGTATCCGATGACTCGTTTGGCAGCGTTGATGTGATCTTGACTTGGGTTGTTGAGGAATCGAGAGAGAGAGCTGACGGCGAAAGCAATGTCTGGACGAGTGCATTGAGCGACCCACATTGCGGAACCAATGATAGAAGCATATTCTTGAATCTCTGCAGAAGTAGCGGTTGAACCTGTCCTCTTGGAGAATTGATCGGTTTGATGAGGAGTCTTCTGTTTCTTTGAGAAATCCTCATCGATTCCGAAGGCTCTGGAAATCTCCTCGATGTACCCTTTCTGATTGAAAGCACATGTCTTCTCCTTTGGATCGTAGCGAATGTCGACTCCTAGCATTAGACTCACAGGTTCACCATTGGTGAGAGTGTATTTGCTAAGTTCCTTTTCGATTTGGAGATGATCATCTTCGTTGACTGTTGAGATGAGCATGTCGTCGACGTAGACTGCGATGGATGCATCTACATTTCCTTTGACACCTTGTCTAGTGAAGACGCAAGGTTCGGAAGCTAGCTTCTTGAATCCAAGAGAGAGAAGTACCTTCCAGAGTTCCTCGTACCATGCTCTTCCAGCTTGTTTGAGACCGTAAAGAGCTCGGTTGAGTTTCCAGACCTTTCCATTCGCTTCGTCTCTAGCTTGACCAGGAGGAGGTTCGATGTAGATTTCTTCGTTGAGTCGTGCATTGAGGAATGCAGTTTTGACATCGTATTGGCGAACGTATCGACCATGATGACGACTCCAGGAGAGGAAAGCTCTGACCGTTTGTTGACGAGCTGCAGGAGAGAAAGTCTCATGGTAATGAACTCCATAGATTTCTTGATCTCCTCGAGCTACGATCCGAGCCTTGTATCTGAGAATCTCCTTTTGGGCTGCATCGAGTTTGTATGCATAGACCCATTGACTACCAAGAACCTTTACTCCAGGAGGTCGATTGACAAGGGTATAGACCTTTTGTTCGATCAGAGACTTGATCTCTTCTCCCATTGCTCCAAGCCAAAAGACTTCAGAACCTGATTTCATCGCCATCTTGTAGTTCTTTGGAGCTACGAAGACCAAATCCTCCACTGGATGAGTTGTGTCGTCGTCGATGATTTGAGTGTTGTTGGTGAGAATCTTTCCAGAGGAAGCAGCTAAGATTTGAGAGTCGACAACAGCATGAGCGCAATTGAGACGTTCCTTTGCTGAGATTCGAATTTCATCCGGAGGAAAGAGAATGCTGATGAGAACGATCTCTTTCTCTCCTTTGAAAGCGAATGCTGCTGGTTGATCCTCGGATGACAACGACTCGGATGGATTCGATGGCGATGGTTCGATTGGTTCTGAGCTTTGAAGGATCGGAGCACTGGTCGACGGAGATGAGAAGAGTTGTTCAAACTCGGGCAGATAGTTCGAAAAGAGAAGTGGATTGTTGTCAGAGGTTGGATCATAGCCAATTGGATTTGCTAATAGGAGATTGAGTTCATCTTCTGATTCGTCTTCGATTGAAGAAGAGTTGGAATTATGATCAGAATCGTATTGCCCTCCTCGATCGGATGTACCTTCTTGACCAAGGAAATCGATCGGATCTGGAGATTCTGATTTTTCTTCTTCCCAATCAGAAGATTCCTCCACTGCTTCGGATGATCCTTTTCTCTCAATCTCTCCTCTGAATTTGACTTCTCCACTGCCTTTTATCTCCAATTCCTCTGTGACGTCAAAGTCAATCGACTGATGCTCACCGGTTGGGTCGTCCCCAACCATGCTGTGGTTGAAGGATAATCATCAGCTGCTTGATCTATCCTTGAAGGGCTGGATCCAACAGCGGATGGGTTGTCTGGGGACGTTCTAGCTTGATCTTCTCGATCAGGTTGTCCAATACCTTGCTCGAGACACAGCTCTCGTTCCATTTCCAGATTCCTCTCGTCGACTTGATTGAATTGAGTATGAATTGGTTCGTCGTTGGTGAATGGTTTACAAATTGGAATAGAATCTGGAGAACGGAGGGGAGAACTGTGGGTAGGAGTAGTAGGAGAGGAATGGTAGTCTTCTTCGATCTCATCATCCATCTCACCATAAGATGGGATAAGATAGACGTCATCACCTTTAGGTTTATAATTTGGTTGAGGAAACCTAGGTGCCATTCTCTGATCTTCTTCTCTCTCATACGACTCTCCACTTATAATTCGAACGTCTCCAGCTCTCACCATCTTATTCCCGCTAAAAGATGGAACCCAAGCTCTAGTACTCATCTTTTGTCCTCTGGCTGAAATGTCGTAGCCCATGAAGATTCCAGCTATTCCTCTTTCGTCTAGATGATGTGAAGTTGAAGCATTGAGGAGAGAATTGACCAATCTGAAGTTCTCTCGATTCGGAATCCAATAAGCCAAACATCCGAATCGCTGGATCTCTTTCCATTCAGGCTCTCTTTCAAAGTAGAGTTCGAAAGGTGTCTTGTCTGAATTCGTGATTGATTCCTCTCTTGATAGACGAGATGAACTTGGTATTCGATTGAGGAGGAAGGTGGCATAAGAGGCTGCTTCCGGCCAATAAAAGTTTGGAAGATTGGCATCCATCAAGAGCTTTCTCATTTGACGACAGAGAACACTGATTCCTCTCTCTGCAGCTCCATTGAATCTATGTCTACCAGCAGCTCCATATTCGATTGAAATTCCTTCCTGCTCTGTCCATCTACTCATCAAATTCGACTTGAGCTCACCAGAGTCGCAGACAACTGTCAGAGGTAAAGTCCTTCCCTCTTCGGTGATGAAGATTCCTCTCTCTCTCTCTTGATGATTGATTGAATTGCTTCAGCAGCATCTGACTTCTTTGCTAAAGCCACTGACCAAGAATAAGAAGAGTAGGCATCTTTGACGTAGAGAATGTATCGGTACTTGTTGGATCTTGGACGAATTGGACCTGCTAGATCAGCAAAGATGATTTCCATTGGCTTGTTGACTGCCGATGTTGGTTCCTTGGAATGCTTTGAATTTGAAGCTGATTGAAGACAGGTAGGACAATGATTAGGAAGATAGTCGAGAATGTTCTTCGACAATCCATGATCTCCTTTCTTTGATAGGAATCGACGGAGTCTAGCACCACCTTGATGACCCCATTTCCGATGAACTCCCATTCCTATCTTTCTTCAAGTCTTCTCTTGATTGATTCTTGACCTTCTATCTCTTCTACCCAAATCGTCTAATGAAACCGAAGGAGTAAGAGCTAGCACCAACGGTAGACCACAAGTTGATTTGATTTTCCAAATCTTCTCTTCCTCTTCTGCTTCCTTTCCATGAAGTTCTTCTCGATAAGGAGCAATTGTCATTACTGGATAGGAGCTCTTGGTGAAGAATTCTATCTTTCTCTTTTTCTCGTCGATATCTGGATCCATGATGATTTCAGCCTTTCCTTTCTTGAAAGTGACATGATGACCAACTTGATTGAGAGCGGCTGTCGAGATGAGATTGAAAGAAGAAGCTGGAGCATAGATTCCTAGATTCATTTGAAGACGACTCCACCAGAAATCACTGTTTTTAATTGCTAAATCCACCTTTCCGCAATGAGTAATCGAGATGAACTTTCCATTTGCTACTTGAACTTTGAGAGGAGGATTGAGCTCTCTCGCATTGTTGAGAAGACCTTTGTTGTTGAGAATTGTGACTCCTGCACCTGAGTCGAGAACTCCCGCTGTGTCTTTCACTTTTGAATTTGATTTGAATTCCGGATCTGAATTCTTGAGAATCTTTTCGAAATTAGCTTGTAAGATTCTTCGATCTAGGTTTGAGATTGATTGACCTTGATCTAGAGCAAGGGGAATTGAGTTGAAGTACTCTTTGTCTCTTTCGGGATCTGGTGCCTGAGATTCGTGAGAAAGCTCAGGCGCCGGATCCTATTGTTCGTCGGAGGACTCAGAGTCTACTTCTACTCCTTGTCCATTAGCAGTTCCTACTTGATCTACTTTTCCAACATTTGCAGCGGCAGCGATGGAGGAGCTTGACCTCTTGCTTGATTGAAAAGACGAACGACGGTTTCGAGAGTATTGATGTGTTCTTGATGACCACGATGTTTGGCTCCATCCAAAAGCCATTTCAAGTACTCTGCTTCTTTCTTTCCATCTCTCTCTTCTCTCCAATTGGGATTCGATTTCTTCTCTGCCTTCTTTGCTAGGTAAGCTACCATCTCCAAATCTTCTTCCGATAGACCATCGGTGACTGAAAGACCCATTGCAGCCAAGACTTGATATTGGTTCTTCGAAACTCTTTCGTAGTTGAGAGAGTAATTAGCGGTCGTAGTGATTCTGACAGCTTCATCGACCAAGTAATGAAAATCTTCCTTTAAGATTTCCTTCTTCTCAATATTGATTAGTGAGGTTGGAAATCATTAGATTGATGGTCTTGTCATGGATTTGAGAGACAAACTTCTGCCAACCTTGATCAAAGGAAATCTTTACTCCATCTGCTGTCGAAGTCGAAATCTCTCTTTCGATAAGATCTCCCCATTCCTTGAATCCAGCGTTTTGAGATAATTGACTTGGATGAAGTTTGGTGAAGGATCTATGATAACCTTTGGCTCTAGTAGAATAATCAGAGACGTAGTTTGATCTTAACCAAGAAATGATTCCGGATCCAGTAGGAGTGGTAGAAGTAGAACTGAAATGAGACAGGCAGCTATAAGCGATGGATGTACTGAGCTTGTTGAGAAGAGCACTTGCTATCTTGTTATCATCTTCTTGACTAGTGTAAAGTTTGTAGAGAGGATTCCAGTTGGAAGACTTGTCACCGAGAATTGTCCAGCTCAATCCTTTCACTGATTGACACCAAGCTTCCAATGATCTAGTGAATCTGTCGATGTCATTGGTCGATTCTCCATCCTTGACTGCTTCTTTACCTCCTACAAACATGAGGCATGGTTGATCTGATAACTTCACCAAGGCAGAAGATCTGGTGCTGTAGTCTTGAGTATAGTCGAAGTCGGGTTTCGGACAAGATCCATCCAAACCCATAAGTTGATTACTAGCAGCTACCGATAATCCCAACTGTCCAGGACGATAAGGAACTCCACTGACCACCGGCATGTAGAAATTCACTCTCTCATTGACTTCTTCGACAAAAGCATCCTTCTTCGATTGAGTGAACTTGTGGTAAGGAAACTTGATACCATTGTTGAAATCTGCTTTGATAGCATCGTGGTGAAGAAACCAATTGTCTGAACCCCAATAAGGATTAGTTCTAGGAAGAGGATCGTTGGAGGAAGGATCATGAGAATCTCTTTCGTCCTTGAGTGCCTTGACCAGATTGTATCCTTCCCAAATTGGAACTTGCAAATGAATTGGTTGACTGATTTCAATTGAATGGTTGGGAATGAGTTGAGTTCTTTGATCTCCGAGATGATGATTTCTTCCTTGAGATTGATTCGAGTAGAGAGGACCACCGGCTGAAGCTGCTCTCTCAGAGTCATGGTTGAATTTGACTGGTGGATTGATTTGGTATCCTTTAGGAGAAGTTTGCAATTGAATTTATTGGGAAGAAGAACCGGAGGTTGGAGGAGGAGTACTAGAGGTGGGATGAACCATGGTGATACGGTTGGATCCTTCCTCCTTGATTTGACCATCTCCGACAGCAATTTCATCTCCTTCTTCCTTTCCCTTTCCTTTCTCTAATTCCAATCTTCCATTACTTATTTTCTGATCTACTAACTCAATTAGTCCAACTGTTTCATCACCAATGTTTGAGCTCGAGTAAATGAAAGTTTCCCCTCTCCCAGTTCCTTCTAGTTTGGTCAATTGAAGTTCTAGGATTTCGTTGAATACCTTGACTGTGTTGGAACTGTAGGCTCTAGAAATTGACTTGATGATTGAAAGGTAGATACTAGCTCTCATGTCTTGAGTAATTTCGGGGTAATTGGTTTGTTGACTCGAGTAGAGAAGGATTGAGGAAGCAAAGAGCATGGCTTGTTCTCCTAGGACAGAGTTGATTCTGGGAACTTGATCCTTGTAGTAAGTTAGGATGATAGTTCTGACTTCATTTGATTCAACCTTTGGAGATCCTTCCTTTGGAGAAGAGGTGGATGTTTGACTCTTTCCTTCCTCCTTGACTTTACTGGCCTTTGGGTTAGGGTTAGGGTTAGGGTTAGGGTTAGGGTTAGGGTTAGGGTTAGGGTTAGGGTTAGGGTTAGGGTTAGGGTTAGGGTTAGGGTTAGGGTTAGGGTTAGGGT
>JASXTE010000289.1:50000-55000 GCA_030280995.1 Hemileia vastatrix | reverse complement strand
CTGAGATGATTATATTATTATTATTATTATACTTTACTACTGAAAAAATCATAAATATGAAAATGTTAATATATATATATATTTTTTCTGTTCATTTTAAATTGATTGGCACTAATGACTTGTGTCTTTATTGAAAAATCTTTAAAATAGGTTATATATATTTAATTTCAGTGATACCTTTCATCTGGGGCCATACCACAATGAACTTACCGCATCCCGTCTGATCTGCGCAGTCAAACATTGTAGGGCCGAGTCAGTAGTATGGTGGGGGACCACATGTGAATACTCTGGTGCCCCAGGTGACATTTGCTTTTTTGTTTGATATAAAAGTTTCATCAAAACAGAAACCATAACACCTTTCAAGAAAATATATTTAATTTTATTCACCTATCTTTCTATATGTAAATGACAAATCAAAAAACACTATAAAATATTTCTCAAAAAAAAAGTCTCCAAAATAGTAAAACAGTAAGCTTCATTAGATTTTGGTAAACATTTATCATTATTAGACTGTTGTGTTCATCACTCATAATTTGAAGAGCCAAAAAAAAAAAAAAAAAAAAATTAAAAATTAAAAATTAAAAGGAAATCACTAAGCACTATTAGACTGTTGTATTTATCACTTACAATTTGAAGACACAAAAAAAAAATTCAAAAAAAAAAAAAATTCAAAAAAAAAAAAATTTCAGAAAAAAAAAAAAATTTCAGAAAATGATCTCACTAAGCATTATAAGACTGTAGTAGTGTGTATATACTGATTTTACAAAAAAAAATTTTTTTGCAATGTTGAGTGTTTTTTAACAAAGTGTTGCCAAGTTACCCATTTTAATATCATGATCAGTGAATATCACTGAAAATATGCATAATGTAGTGTCATTTCAATTTTTTTGTCATGTTGAATGTGTTTTTCCAAGTGTTGCCAAGTTCAACATTTCAATATCATGATCAGTGAATATCAATGAAAATATGCATAATGTGGTGCCATTATAATTCTTTTGTCATGTTGAATGTTTTTATTCATAGTGCATCCAAATTCAACATTTCAATAATATGATCAGTAATTATCACTCACAATGTGAAGAGACACAAAAAAAAAAATTCAAAAAAAAAATTTTTTTTAAAGAAAACACTTATCATTATTAGACTGTTGTGTTCATCACTCACAATTTGAAGAGCCAAAAAAAAAAAAAAAAAAAAAAAAAAAAAATTTAAAATTAAAAGGAAATCACTAAGCACTATTAGACTGTTATATTTATCACTTACAATTTGAAGACACAAAAAAAAAAAATTCAAAAAAAAAAAAAAATTCAAAAAAAAAAAAATTCAAAAAAAAAAAAAATTTCAGAACATGATCTCACTAAGCATTATAAGACTGTAGTAGTGTGTATATACTGATTTTACAAAAAATATTTTTTTTTGCAATGTTGAGTGTTTTTTAACAAAGTGTTGCCAAGTTACCCATTTTAATATCATGATCAGTGAATATCACTGAAAATATGCATAATGTAGTGTCATTTCAATTTTTTTGTCATGTTGAATGTGTTTTTCCAAGTGTTGCCAAGTTCAACATTTCAATATCATGATCAGTGAATATCAATGAAAATATGCATAATGTGGTGCCATTATAATTCTTTTGTCATGTTGAATGTTTTTATTCATAGTGCATCCAAATTCAACATTTCAATAATATGATCAGTAATTATCACTCACAATGTGAAGAGACACAAAAAAAAAAAATTCAAAAAAAAAATTTTTTTTAAAGAAAACACTTATCATTATTAGACTGTTGTGTTCATCACTCACAATTTGAAGAGCCAAAAAAAAAAAAAAAAAAAAAAAAAAAAAAAAAAAATTAAAAATTAAAAGGAAATCACTAAGCACTATTAGACTGTTATATTTATCACTTACAATTTGAAGACACAAAAAAAAAAAAATTCAAAAAAAAAAAAAAATTTCAGAAAATGATCTCACTAAGCATTATAAGACTGTAGTAGTGTGTATATACTGATTTTACAAAAAATATTTTTTTTTGCAATGTTGAGTGTTTTTTAACAAAGTGTTGCCAAGTTACCCATTTTAATATCCTGATCAGTGAATATCACTGAAAATATGCATAATGTAGTGTCATTTCAATTTTTTTGTCATGTTGAATGTGTTTTTCCAAGTGTTGCCAAGTTCAACATTTCAATATCATGATCAGTGAATATCAATGAAAATATGCATAATGTGGTGCCATTATAATTCTTTTGTCATGTTGAATGTTTTTATTCATAGTGCATCCAAATTCAACATTTCAATAATATGATCAGTAATTATCACTCACAATGTGAAGAGACACAAAAAAAAAAATTCAAAAAAAAAATTTTTTTTAAAGAAAACACTTATCATTATTAGACTGTTGTGTTCATCACTCACAATTTGAAGAGCCAAAAAAAAAAAAAAAAAAAAAAAAAAAAATTAAAAATTAAAAGGAAATCACTAAGCACTATTAGACTGTTGTATTTATCACTTACAATTTGAAGACACAAAAAAAAAAAATTCAAAAAAAAAAAAAAATTCAAAAAAAAAAAAAATTTCAGAAAATGATCTCACTAAGCATTATAAGACTGTAGTAGTGTGTATATACTGATTTTACAAAAAAATTTTCTTTGCAATGTTGAGTGTTTTTTAACAAAGTGTTGCCAAGTTACCCATTTTAATATCATGATCAGTGAATATCACTGAAAATATGCATAATGTAGTGTCATTTCAATTTTTTTGTCATGTTGAATGTGTTTTTCCAAGTGTTGCCAAGTTCAACATTTCAATATCATGATCAGTGAATATCAATGAAAATATGCATAATGTGGTGCCATTATAATTCTTTTGTCATGTTGAATGTTTTTATTCATAGTGCATCCAAATTCAACATTTCAATAATATGATCAGTGATTATCACTCACAATGTGAAGAGACACAAAAAAAAAAATTCAAAAAAAAAAATTTTTTTAAAGGAAAACACTTATCATTATTAGACTGTTGTGTTCATCACTCACAATTTGAAGAGCCAAAAAAAAAAAAAAAAAAAAAAAATTAAAAATTAAAAGGAAATCACTAAGCACTATTAGACTGTTGTATTTATCACTTACAATTTGAAAACACAAAAAAAAAAAAATTCAAAAAAAAAAAATTTCAAAAAAAAAAAAAATTCAGAAAATGATCTCACTAAGCATTATTAGACTGTAGTAGTGTGTATATACTGATTTTACAAAAAAAATTTTTTTTGCAATGTTGAGTGTTTTTTAACAATGTGTTGCCAAGTTACCCATTTTAATATCATGATCAGTGAATATCACTGAAAATATGCATAATGTAGTGTCATTTCAATTTTTTTGTCATGTTGAATGTGTTTTTCCAAGTGTTGCCAAGTTCAACATTTCAATATCATGATCAGTGAATATCAATGAAAATATGCATAATGTGGTGCCATTATAATTCTTTTGTCATGTTGAATGTTTTTATTCATAGTGCATCCAAATTCAACATTTCAATAATATGATCAGTAATTATCACTCACAATGTGAAGAGACACAAAAAAAAAAAATTCAAAAAAAAAATTTTTTTTAAAGAAAACACTTATCATTATTAGACTGTTGTGTTCATCACTCACAATTTGAAGAGCCAAAAAAAAAAAAAAAAAAAAAAAAAAAAAAAAAAAAATTAAAAATTAAAAGGAAATCACTAAGCACTATTAGACTGTTATATTTATCACTTACAATTTGAAGACACAAAAAAAAAAAAATTCAAAAAAAAAAAAAAATTTCAGAAAATGATCTCACTAAGCATTATAAGACTGTAGTAGTGTGTATATACTGATTTTACAAAAAATATTTTTTTTTGCAATGTTGAGTGTTTTTTAACAAAGTGTTGCCAAGTTACCCATTTTAATATCCTGATCAGTGAATATCACTGAAAATATGCATAATTTTGTGTCATTTTATTTTTTTTGTCATGTTGAGTGTTTTTTTTCCAAGTGTTGCCAAGTTCACCCTTTAAATATGATGATCAGTGAATATCACTGAAAATATGCATAATTTTGTGTCATTTTATTTTTTTTGGCATGTTGAGTCTTTTTTTTCCAAGTGTTGCCAATTTCACCTTTTCAATATCATGATCAGTGAATATTTCTGAAAATATGCATAATTTTGTGCCATTTTATTTTTTTTGTCATGTTGAGTGTTTTTTTTCCAAGTGTTGCCAATTTCACCTTTTCAATATCATGATCAGTGAATATTACTGAAAATATGCATAATTTTGTGTCATTTTATTTTTTTTGTCATGTTGAGTGTTTTTTTTCCAAGTGTTGCCAAGTTCACCCTTTAAATATGATGATCAGTGAATATCACTGAAAATATGCATAATTTTGTGTCATTTTATTTTTTTTGTCATGTTGAGTGTTTTTTTTTCCAAGTGTTGCCAATTTCACCTTTTCAATATGATGATCAGTGAATATTACTGAAAATATGCATAATTTTGTGTCATTTTATTTTTTTTGTCATGTTGAGTGTTTTTTTTTCCAAGTGTTGCCAAGTTCACCCTTTAAATATGATGATCAGTGAATATCACTGAAAATATGCATAATTTTGTGTCATTTTATTTTTTTTGTCATGTTGAGTGTTTTTTTTCCAAGTGTTGCCAAGTTCACCCTTTAAATATGATGATCAGTGAATATCACTGAAAATATGCATAATTTTGTGTCATTTTATTTTTTTTGTCATGTTGAGTGTTTTTTTTCCAAGTGTTGCCAATTTCACCTTTTCAATATCATGATCAGTGAATATTACTGAAAATATGCATAATTTTGTGTCATTTTATTTTTTTTGTCATGTTGAGTGTTTTTTTTTCCAAGTGTTGCCAATTTCACCTTTTCAATATCATGATCAGTGAATATTACTGAAAATATGCATAATTTTGTGTCATTTTATTTTTTTTGTCATGTTGAGTGTTTACTTTCCAAGTGT
>JASXTE010000289.1:35000-40000 GCA_030280995.1 Hemileia vastatrix | reverse complement strand
TTTTTTTATCATGTTGAATGTGTTTTTCCAAGTGTTGCCAAGTTCAACATTTCAATATCATGATCAGTGAATATCAATGAAAATATGCATAGTGTGGTGCCATTATAATTCTTTTGTCATGTTGAATGTTTTTATTCATAGTGCATCCAAATTCAACATTTCAATAATATGATCAGTGATTATCACTCACAATGTGAAGAGACACAAAAAAAAAAAATTCAAAAAAAAATTTTTTTAAAAGGAAAACACTTATCATTATTAGACTGTTGTGTTCATCACTCACATTTTGAAGAGCCAAAAAAAAAAAAAAAAAAAAAAAAAAAAAAAAATTAAAAATTAAAAGGAAATCACTAAGCACTATTAGACTGTTGTATTTATCACTTACAATTTGAAGACACAAAAAAAAAAAATTCAAAAAAAAAAAAAATTTCAAAAAAAAAAAAAATTTCAGAAAATGATCTCAGTAAGCATTATAAGACTGTAGTAGTGTGTATATACTGATTTTCCAAAAAATATTTTTTTTTGCAATGTTGAGTGTTTTTTAACAAAGTGTTGCCAAGTTACCCATTTTAATATCATGATCAGTGAATATCACTGAAAATATGCATAATGTAGTGTCATTTCAATTTTTTTGTCATGTTGAATGTGTTTTTCCAAGTGTTGCCAAGTTCAACATTTCAATATCATGATCAGTGAATATCAATGAAAATATGCATAATGTGGTGCCATTATAATTCTTTTGTCATGTTGAATGTTTTTATTCATAGTGCATCCAAATTCAACATTTCAATAATATGATCAGTGATTATCACTCACAATGTGAAGAGACACAAAAAAAAAAAAATTCAAAAAAAAAATTTTTTTAAAAGGAAAACACTTATCATTATTAGACTGTTGTGTTCATCACTCACATTTTGAAGAGCCAAAAAAAAAAAAAAAATAAAAAAAAAATAAAAATTAAAAATTAAAAGGAAATCACTAAGCACTATTAGACTGTTGTATTTATCACTTACAATTTGAAGACACAAAAAAAAAAAAATTCAAAAAAAAAAAAAATTTCAAAAAAAAAAAAAATTTCAGAAAATGATCTCACTAAGCATTATAAGACTGTAGTAATGTGTATATACTGATTTTACAAAAAAATTTTTTTTTTGCAATGTTGAGTGTTTTTTAACAAAGTGTTGCCAAGTTACCCATTTTAATATCATGATCAGTGAATATCACTGAAAATATGCATAATGTAGTGTCATTTCAATTTTTTTGTCATGTTGAATGTGTTTTTCCAAGTGTTGCCAAGTTCAACATTTCAATATCATGATCAGTGAATATCAATGAAAATATGCATAATGTGGTGCCATTATAATTCCTTTTGTCATGTTGAATGTTTTTATTCATAGTGCATCCAAATTCAACATTTCAATAATATGATCAGTGATTATCACTCACAATGTGAAGAGACACAAAAAAAAAAAAATTCAAAAAAAAAATTTTTTTAAAAGGAAAACACTTATCATTATTAGACTGTTGTGTTCATCACTCACATTTTGAAGAGCCAAAAAAAAAAAAAAAAAAAAAAAAAAAAAAATTAAAAATTAAAAGGAAATCACTAAGCACTATTAGACTGTTGTATTTATCACTTACAATTTGAAGACACAAAAAAAAAAAAATTCAAAAAAAAAAAAAATTTCAAAAAAAAAAAAAAATTTCAGAAAATGATCTCAGTAAGCATTATAAGACTGTAGTAGTGTGTATATACTGATTTTACAAAAAATATTTTTTTTTTCAATGTTGAGTGTTTTTTAACAAAGTGTTGCCAAGTTACCCATTTTAATATCATGATCAGTGAATATCACTGAAAATATGCATAATGTAGTGTCATTTCAATTTTTTTGTCATGTTGAATGTGTTTTTCCAAGTGTTGCCAAGTTCAACATTTCAATATCATGATCAGTGAATATCAATGAAAATATGCATAATGTGGTGCCATTATAATTCTTTTGTCATGTTGAATGTTTTTATTCATAGTGCATCCAAATTCAACATTTCAATAATATGATCAGTGATTATCACTCACAATGTGAAGAGACACAAAAAAAAAAAAATTCAAAAAAAAAAATTTTTTAAAAGGAAAACACTTATCATTATTAGACTGTTGTGTTCATCACTCACATTTTGAAGAGCCAAAAAAAAAAAAATAAAATAAAATAAAAAATTAAAAATTAAAAGGAAATCACTAAGCACTATTAGACTGTTGTATTTATCACTTACAATTTGAAGACACAAAAAAAAAAAAATTCAAAAAAAAAAAAAATTTCAAAAAAAAAAAAAAATTTCAGAAAATGATCTCACTAAGCATTATAAGACTGTAGTAGTGTGTATATACTGATTTTACAAAAAAATTTTTTTTTTGCAATGTTGAGTGTTTTTTAACAAAGTGTTGCCAAGTTACCCATTTTAATATCATGATCAGTGAATATCACTGAAAATATGCATAATGTAGTGTCATTTCAATTTTTTTGTCATGTTGAATGTGTTTTTCCAAGTGTTGCCAAGTTCAACATTTCAATATCATGATCAGTGAATATCAATGAAAATATGCATAATGTGGTGCCATTATAATTCCTTTTGTCATGTTGAATGTTTTTATTCATAGTGCATCCAAATTCAACATTTCAATAATATGATCAGTGATTATCACTCACAATGTGAAGAGACACAAAAAAAAAAAAATTCAAAAAAAAAATTTTTTTAAAAGGAAAACACTTATCATTATTAGACTGTTGTGTTCATCACTCACATTTTGAAGAGCCAAAAAAAAAAAAAAAAAAAAAAAAAAAAAAAAAAATTAAAAATTAAAAGGAAATCACTAAGCACTATTAGACTGTTGTATTTATCACTTACAATTTGAAGACACAAAAAAAAAAAAATTCAAAAAAAAAAAAAATTTCAAAAAAAAAAAAAATTTCAGAAAATGATCTCAGTAAGCATTATAAGACTGTAGTAGTGTGTATATACTGATTTTCCAAAAAATATTTTTTTTTGCAATGTTGAGTGTTTTTTAACAAAGTGTTGCCAAGTTACCCATTTTTATATCATGATCAGTGAATATCACTGAAAATATGCATAATGTAGTGTCATTTCAATTTTTTTGTCATGTTGAATGTGTTTTTCCAAGTGTTGCCAAGTTCAACATTTCAATATCATGATCAGTGAATATCAATGAAAATATGCATAATGTGGTGCCATTATAATTCCTTTTGTCATGTTGAATGTTTTTATTCATAGTGCATCCAAATTCAACATTTCAATAATATGATCAGTGATTATCACTCACAATGTAAAGAGACACAAAAAAAAAAAAAATTCAAAAAAAAATTTTTTTTTAAAAGGAAAACACTTATCATTATTAGACTGTTGTGTTCATCACTCACATTTTGAAGAGCCAAAAAAAAAAAAAAAAAAAAAAAAAAAAAAAAAATTAAAAATTAAAAGGAAATCACTAAGCACTATTAGACTGTTGTATTTATCACTTACAATTTGAAGACACAAAAAAAAAAAAATTCAAAAAAAAAAAAAATTTCAAAAAAAAAAAAAATTTCAGAAAATGATCTCACTAAGCATTATAAGACTGTAGTAATGTGTATATACTGATTTTACAAAAAAATTTTTTTTTTGCAATGTTGAGTGTTTTTTAACAAAGTGTTGCCAAGTTACCCATTTTAATATCATGATCAGTGAATATCACTGAAAATATGCATAATGTAGTGTCATTTCAATTTTTTTGTCATGTTGAATGTGTTTTTCCAAGTGTTGCCAAGTTCAACATTTCAATATCATGATCAGTGAATATCAATGAAAATATGCATAATGTGGTGCCATTATAATTCCTTTTGTCATGTTGAATGTTTTTATTCATAGTGCATCCAAATTCAACATTTCAATAATATGATCAGTGATTATCACTCACAATGTGAAGAGACACAAAAAAAAAAAAATTCAAAAAAAAAATTTTTTTAAAAGGAAAACACTTATCATTATTAGACTGTTGTGTTCATCACTCACATTTTGAAGAGCCAAAAAAAAAAAAAAAAAAAAAAAAAAAAAATTAAAAATTAAAAGGAAATCACTAAGCACTATTAGACTGTTGTATTTATCACTTACAATTTGAAGACACAAAAAAAAAAAAATTCAAAAAAAAAAAAAATTTCAAAAAAAAAAAAAAATTTCAGAAAATGATCTCAGTAAGCATTATAAGACTGTAGTAGTGTGTATATACTGATTTTACAAAAAATATTTTTTTTTTCAATGTTGAGTGTTTTTTAACAAAGTGTTGCCAAGTTACCCATTTTAATATCATGATCAGTGAATATCACTGAAAATATGCATAATGTAGTGTCATTTCAATTTTTTTGTCATGTTGAATGTGTTTTTCCAAGTGTTGCCAAGTTCAACATTTCAATATCATGATCAGTGAATATCAATGAAAATATGCATAATGTGGTGCCATTATAATTCTTTTGTCATGTTGAATGTTTTTATTCATAGTGCATCCAAATTCAACATTTCAATAATATGATCAGTGATTATCACTCACAATGTGAAGAGACACAAAAAAAAAAAAATTCAAAAAAAAAAATTTTTTAAAAGGAAAACACTTATCATTATTAGACTGTTGTGTTCATCACTCACATTTTGAAGAGCCAAAAAAAAAAAAAAAAAATAAAATAAAAAATTAAAAATTAAAAGGAAATCACTAAGCACTATTAGACTGTTGTATTTATCACTTACAATTTGAAGACACAAAAAAAAAAAAATTCAAAAAAAAAAAAAATTTCAAAAAAAAAAAAAATTTCAGAAAATGATCTCACTAAGCATTATAAGACTGTAGTAGTGTGTATATACTGATTTTACAAAAAAATTTTTTTTTTGCAATGTTGAGTGTTTTTTAACAAAGTGTTGCCAAGTTACCCATTTTAATATCATGATCAGTGAATATCACT
>JASXTE010000289.1:5000-10000 GCA_030280995.1 Hemileia vastatrix | reverse complement strand
CAATGTTGAGTGTTTTTTAACAAAGTGTTGCCAAGTTACCCATTTTAATATCATGATCAGTGAATATCACTGAAAATATGCATAATGTAGTGTCATTTCAATTTTTTTGTCATGTTGAATGTGTTTTTCCAAGTGTTGCCAAGTTCAACATTTCAATATCATGATCAGTGAATATCAATGAAAATATGCATAATGTGGTGCCATTATAATTCCTTTTGTCATGTTGAATGTTTTTATTCATAGTGCATCCAAATTCAACATTTCAATAATATGATCAGTGATTATCACTCACAATGTGAAGAGACACAAAAAAAAAAAAATTCAAAAAAAAAATTTTTTTAAAAGGAAAACACTTATCATTATTAGACTGTTGTGTTCATCACTCACATTTTGAAGAGCCAAAAAAAAAAAAAAAAAAAAAAAAAAAAAAAATTAAAAATTAAAAGGAAATCACTAAGCACTATTAGACTGTTGTATTTATCACTTACAATTTGAAGACACAAAAAAAAAAAAATTCAAAAAAAAAAAAAATTTCAAAAAAAAAAAAAATTTCAGAAAATGATCTCAGTAAGCATTATAAGACTGTAGTAGTGTGTATATACTGATTTTACAAAAAATATTTTTTTTTTCAATGTTGAGTGTTTTTTAACAAAGTGTTGCCAAGTTACCCATTTTAATATCATGATCAGTGAATATCACTGAAAATATGCATAATGTAGTGTCATTTCAATTTTTTTGTCATGTTGAATGTGTTTTTCCAAGTGTTGCCAAGTTCAACATTTCAATATCATGATCAGTGAATATCAATGAAAATATGCATAATGTGGTGCCATTATAATTCTTTTGTCATGTTGAATGTTTTTATTCATAGTGCATCCAAATTCAACATTTCAATAATATGATCAGTGATTATCACTCACAATGTGAAGAGACACAAAAAAAAAAAAATTCAAAAAAAAAAATTTTTTAAAAGGAAAACACTTATCATTATTAGACTGTTGTGTTCATCACTCACATTTTGAAGAGCCAAAAAAAAAAAAAAAATAAAAAATAAAAAATTAAAAATTAAAAGGAAATCACTAAGCACTATTAGACTGTTGTATTTATCACTTACAATTTGAAGACACAAAAAAAAAAAAATTCAAAAAAAAAAAAAATTTCAAAAAAAAAAAAAATTTCAGAAAATGATCTCACTAAGCATTATAAGACTGTAGTAGTGTGTATATACTGATTTTACAAAAAAATTTTTTTTTTGCAATGTTGAGTGTTTTTTAACAAAGTGTTGCCAAGTTACCCATTTTAATATCATGATCAGTGAATATCACTGAAAATATGCATAATGTAGTGTCATTTCAATTTTTTTGTCATGTTGAATGTGTTTTTCCAAGTGTTGCCAAGTTCAACATTTCAATATCATGATCAGTGAATATCAATGAAAATATGCATAATGTGGTGCCATTATAATTCCTTTTGTCATGTTGAATGTTTTTATTCATAGTGCATCCAAATTCAACATTTCAATAATATGATCAGTGATTATCACTCACAATGTGAAGAGACACAAAAAAAAAAAAATTCAAAAAAAAAATTTTTTTAAAAGGAAAACACTTATCATTATTAGACTGTTGTGTTCATCACTCACATTTTGAAGAGCCAAAAAAAAAAAAAAAAAAAAAAAAAAAAAAAAAATTAAAAATTAAAAGGAAATCACTAAGCACTATTAGACTGTTGTATTTATCACTTACAATTTGAAGACACAAAAAAAAAAAAATTCAAAAAAAAAAAAATTTCAAAAAAAAAAAAAATTTCAGAAAATGATCTCAGTAAGCATTATAAGACTGTAGTAGTGTGTATATACTGATTTTCCAAAAAATATTTTTTTTTGCAATGTTGAGTGTTTTTTAACAAAGTGTTGCCAAGTTACCCATTTTTATATCATGATCAGTGAATATCACTGAAAATATGCATAATGTAGTGTCATTTCAATTTTTTTGTCATGTTGAATGTGTTTTTCCAAGTGTTGCCAAGTTCAACATTTCAATATCATGATCAGTGAATATCAATGAAAATATGCATAATGTGGTGCCATTATAATTCCTTTTGTCATGTTGAATGTTTTTATTCATAGTGCATCCAAATTCAACATTTCAATAATATGATCAGTGATTATCACTCACAATGTGAAGAGACACAAAAAAAAAAAAATTCAAAAAAAAAATTTTTTTAAAAGGAAAACACTTATCATTATTAGACTGTTGTGTTCATCACTCACATTTTGAAGAGCCAAAAAAAAAAAAAAAAAAAAAAAAAAAAAAAAAATTAAAAATTAAAAGGAAATCACTAAGCACTATTAGACTGTTGTATTTATCACTTACAATTTGAAGACACAAAAAAAAAAAAATTCAAAAAAAAAAAAATTTCAAAAAAAAAAAAAATTTCAGAAAATGATCTCAGTAAGCATTATAAGACTGTAGTAGTGTGTATATACTGATTTTCCAAAAAATATTTTTTTTTGCAATGTTGAGTGTTTTTTAACAAAGTGTTGCCAAGTTACCCATTTTTATATCATGATCAGTGAATATCACTGAAAATATGCATAATGTAGTGTCATTTCAATTTTTTTGTCATGTTGAATGTGTTTTTCCAAGTGTTGCCAAGTTCAACATTTCAATATCATGATCAGTGAATATCAATGAAAATATGCATAATGTGGTGCCATTATAATTCCTTTTGTCATGTTGAATGTTTTTATTCATAGTGCATCCAAATTCAACATTTCAATAATATGATCAGTGATTATCACTCACAATGTAAAGAGACACAAAAAAAAAAAAATTCAAAAAAAAAATTTTTTTAAAAGGAAAACACTTATCATTATTAGACTGTTGTGTTCATCACTCACATTTTGAAGAGCCAAAAAAAAAAAAAAAAAAAAAAAAAAAAAAAAAATTAAAAATTAAAAGGAAATCACTAAGCACTATTAGACTGTTGTATTTATCACTTACAATTTGAAGACACAAAAAAAAAAAAATTCAAAAAAAAAAAAATTTCAAAAAAAAAAAAAAATTTCAGAAAATGATCTCAGTAAGCATTATAAGACTGTAGTAGTGTGTATATACTGATTTTACAAAAAATATTTTTTTTTTCAATGTTGAGTGTTTTTTAACAAAGTGTTGCCAAGTTACCCATTTTAATATCATGATCAGTGAATATCACTGAAAATATGCATAATGTAGTGTCATTTCAATTTTTTTGTCATGTTGAATGTGTTTTTCCAAGTGTTGCCAAGTTCAACATTTCAATATCATGATCAGTGAAGATCAATGAAAATATGCATAGTGTGGTGCCATTATAATTCTTTTGTCATGTTGAATGTTTTTATTCATAGTGCATCCAAATTCAACATTTCAATAATATGATCAGTGATTATCACTCACAATGTGAAGAGACACAAAAAAAAAATTCAAAAAAAAAATTTTTAAAGGAAAACACTTATCATTATTAGACTGTTGTGTTCATCACTCACAATTTGAAAAGCCAAAAAAAAAAAAAAAAAAAAAAAAAATTAAAATTAAAAGGAAATCACTAAGCACTATTAGACTGTTGTATTTATCACTTACAATTTGAAAACACAAAAAAAAAAAAATTCAAAAAAAAAAAAAAATTCAGAAAATGATCTCACTAAGCATTATTAGACTGTAGTAGTGTGTATATACTGATTTTACAAAAAAATTTTTTTTTGCAATGTTGAGTGTTTTTAACAAAGTGTTGCCAAGTTACCCATTTTAATATCATGATCAGTGAATATCACTGAAAATATGCATAATTTTGTGTCATTTTATTTTTTTTGTCATGTTGAGTCTTTTTTTTCCAAGTGTTGCCAATTTCACCTTTTCAATATCATGATCAGTGAATATCACTGAAAATATGCATAATTTTGTGTCATTTTATTTTTTTTGTCATGTTGAGTCTTTTTTTTCCAAGTGTTGCCAATTTCACCTTTTCAATATCATGATCAGTGAATATTTCTGAAAATATGCATAATTTTGTGCCATTTTATTTTTTTTGTCATGTTGAGTGTTTTTTTTTCCAAGTGTTGCCAATTTCACTTTTTCAATATCATGATCAGTGAATATTACTGAAAATATGCATAATTTTGTGTCATTTTATTTTTTTTGTCATGTTGAGTGTTTTTTTTCCAAGTGTTGCCAAGTTCACCCTTTAAATATGATGATCAGTGAATATCACTGAAAATATGCATAATTTTGTGTCATTTTATTTTTTTTGTCATGTTGAGTGTTTTTTTTCCAAGTGTTGCCAATTTCACCTTTTCAATATGATGATCAGTGAATATTACTGAAAATATGCATAATTTTGTGTCATTTTATTTTTTTTGTCATGTTGAGTGTTTTTTTTCCAAGTGTTGCCAATTTCACCTTTTCAATATCATGATCAGTGAATATTACTGAAAATATGCATAATTTTGTGTCATTTTATTTTTTTTGTCATGTTGAGTGTTTACTTTCCAAGTGCTGCCAATTTCACCTTTTCAATATCATGATTAGTGAATATCATTGAATTTATGCAAAATTTTGTTTTATTTTATTTTTTATGTTAAGTTTTTTTTTCATGCTTAATGACTGTTTTTTAATTGATAATGAACTATTCACACTTTTATGTAGTCTTAATTTTATTTTGTTATGTCAAGTTTTATTGTTTCAAGTTGATTTGAGTTGATTGTTATTATTACTTTACATGTTTCCAATTATTTAATTTGATGTTTGTTTTGCATTCTCTGGATCTTTCTTTGCAATGCATAATAGTTGACATGTTTCAAAGTTGAATGCGCGCGCGTTCAATATTCATCAAGTTTGATATTCAATATGAATTATGCAAAATGCTTAAATGGTGCACCAAACTATTTTATTGTTTTCACTCATGGTTTTTTGTATTTGACTAATGGTATGAGGACATGCAAGAAAACAAAAAATTGGAAGTAA
>JASXTE010000198.1:0-82348 GCA_030280995.1 Hemileia vastatrix | reverse complement strand
GAGACGCTTGGGAGAATGAGGGTTTCATGAAGGTATGTTCGATTGAGAAATAAAATAGATGCCAAGTTTTTCAAACGATAGAGAGGTTGAAAAGTTGACATTTTCCGACTCTTCTTTCTTTAAATGGGGAACCAGGTCAAATGGCAAAGGGTTCCAGAATTGATCTCTCAGAGAAAAGTCTTTGTTAGAGCTGGAATGGCTTGGGTTCCAATGAAGGAACAAGCTTCTTTGGTAGTGGCTGAATTCCAATCCAAATTGACTAGAGATCTAGAAGTGAGTTTTCTCAAAGTCTCCTTTGATACGAAGATATCCTTTTTTCCTAAGAAACCTTTTTTCTTTCTTCTCCCAATCTCTCTCTCTCTCAGATGACTTCCAAAGCCATTCCTCGTCTAGATGAAGATGACAGATTACTACCACTTCTATCTCATCTCTCCATGGGTTTCCTAGCTGGAATCTCTACCGATTATTCAGATTCTTCCTTAATAGAACATGGACAAGAATTGACCTCTTCAATGGTTTACGATTTGGTCATGAGACATGCACCAATGTGTATGAAGAATTTAAACGTCACTTTGAAAGAAAAAGGTCATTTGAAACATTTCGGTAGACAACAATTTGGTTTGTTTTTGAAGGAAATGGGTTTACCTTTGGAAGAAGCTTTGCAATTTTGGAGAATGAGTTTTAGAAATCATACTTCTGATCAATTTAATAAGGAATATAAATATAACATTAGACATAATTACGGTCAGGAAGGAGGGAGGATTAATTATCCTGCAAAGAGGTAAGTCTTGCGAAGACACGAAGACTCTCTTTCTCCTTTCACTAACTTTTTCTTCTTGACACTCTTTTCCTCGGTTTCTCTCTCTCTCTCTCTTTCTTTCTTTTTCTTCTTCTACACAGTTGTCAAAGGATCTTGACGACGGACATTCCAGGACCTCAAGATTCTCACGGATGTCCATTTAGACATTTCTCTTCTCAAAACCTTTCTTCAGCTCTAACTTCTCAATACAACTTAAACGCAAATGAAGTCAAGGAAATTTTGAAGAGCGTCAAAGATGGTCATTATCATGTTGGTTGTACTAGAGTTTTCGAATTGACTCATAAGAAATTTGGTGTCAAAAAGGGAGATGGTTTAGGGAATGGAGAGTCAGTTCAACATCCGAACAAGTACTTTGAGAGGAGTTGGACGTTGAGTAGAGAAAGTGAAGGTGAAGGAGAAGGTCAAGTTAAAGCGGAAAGTCAAGAGAAATCCAATGGAATGGGAGATGCGAATGAGAATGGGTTAGATGAAGATATTGAGATGGATGACCTTGAATTGGAAACCGTCGTTTCTGAACCTACCACTTGAGACTTATCATCTATACAGCATCCACAGCATCTTTTTCTGTTTGTTCTTATTTAACTTTTACTTTTATTTCTGTTTTCTTTGGCTTTTGCAGTTTGTGATTCTCGCTTCTCTTTGGACGTTGTCCTACCCTATCATCTACCCAGCGAATTATTTCTTTGCGATTCTGAAGGGCTGTTTTTACTCCTTTCTCTCCTTTTCCGAACATTTGTTTGCTGGAAAAGAAGGAGAATCTATCACAAAGTCGAAGAAGCTTTCTGATTGAATTGCTGGACCACCACGTTTGAGACTTTGAGACCATCTTGCAGCAAAGATTCTACCGATCTCGATGCATTCAAATGAATTGGCCCGTCATTCACCCAGCATATTGTCATTTGAATATTGTTCTTGAATAAAATGACCTTTGTTTTAAATAGCTATCACTGGAGTTTGAGTCGCTGCGAGACATCGAGACCCAGAGGCAGCGAGGCCAGAGCAACACAGAGAAGCTGCTGCAACTAAACCTTCTCCTTCTCACCACACAACCATCTCCTGGTCCGTCGTCACTGTGTATTATCTTTTGAGTCATTGTCTTGTCTCTCAAATCATCAAGTCGCTGTCAAACTAGTCAAGGTCTTCTTCTTCTTCTTCTTCAAATCACAGAGCGGGTGAGTATCAGATGTTGTTCCCTTTTCTCTTTTGAGATAGACTGATCTTCCACTCCTTTGTCTCGCTTCTCTCCTCTTCTACTCCCTCACTTCTCTATCCCTTTCTATTCAATCCCATTCAGTCTATCAAACAGCAAGACCTCTCTTCCCTCTTTGCTCTGCTCTCTTTTCCTATCTTTGTATTCTTTCCACCTCCCACTCCACCATTTCAAACCCGATCTCTTCCCCTTCTCTCCCTTTTCCCTCCTTCGCCTTCAAGATCTGACTCATTTCTAGATCTTTCATCATTCTCTGTACAACACCTCCTCTCTCTGCGTCATGGCCATGAACGAGATTGAAGATTCCAGCTTCCTTTCCAGACCATCGTCCACGGTTGGCTCTGAAAGAAGCTCTAGGTTATCTGCTCAATTCAATCTCTCTAATGCATCTTCAACCAATCAACTTCAACAGCAAAACCAGATCAACCAGAACCCTTTTGGCTCAAGAAACGGCAACAGATCCACCTCTGGTTCCCTCTCTTTGACTGAATCTACTCCTGGAACCGATTCTTCTCTTCACTCTCCAACCTCCAACGCTCCATCAAACGGTAATCTCGAAGATCGCAATTCCGACCCGAACATTGCAGCTGTGAGTAAGATTGATTCGGAAGCCGAGTTGGAGCTGCAAAGGCAAGCAGAGAGGACAAGAGGGGAGAGGGGGGTGGAAAAAATTCAGACCCAGAAGTAGTTGCCCCAAGCAGTCAGTGTCGCTGATGCTCTGGCTACCTCGAATCGTTCCCAATTTTCCATCTTTTATCTTTCCTTTACACACTATTCATTCATCGATCAGGCCATCGAACGTAAACGTCAGGAGCATGAGCGTCACCGTGCTCTCCAACGTCAAGCCTTCGAACAAGAGATGGCCCTTCTGGAGAAGAAGCAAAGGGAAGAAGAAGAAAGACTACGTTCTTCTGCTGGTCAAGATCCAATCTCTAATTCCAGCCAAATCAACAATCGTCATCATAGCAACCCATCTCGCTCTCAATTGTTGGCCGTGTCTGCTCCCACCACTCCTCCTGAGCCAAAGCTAGCGATTCAGAGACCAGGCAACTCATCTTCCAGTCCAATCTTGGGAACTCTGGAGAACCCTCTTCATTCAGATACTCAAGACGGTCTCAACGGTTCAAACGTGCCAGGTTTGAGATCTCTTCCGACCTCTCGTAGAGCTTCCAGAGATGCAAAAGACCCAGCTTACGGTGACTATACTGCTGTCCTGGCTGCAGCTGGCGGTGGAGCTTCTTCTGTTCAACCTTCTCAACCTCAACGTCGTCCCATCGGTGCTGATCTTTCGGCTTCTTTCGAACGTTTGGATTTGGTACCTCGTGGAGTCTCTCAACTACGTGCTCAGTCTCAGGACAACAGCTTGAGCTCTATCTCTTCTCGAGGTAGCGGAAACTCTTCTTCTGGTCAAGCAAGTCCTCTTCATAGATCCATATCTCGTTCTGGTTCGGATCAACAAGGAAATGGCTCTTCCAATGAGACTGGTTTGACTCCAGTCTTGAGCGAACGTTTCCTCTTTGACGACGAGTTGGACGCTGAGGATTCAGCTTTCATCAAGAGATACAATCTTCAGGACAAGACTGACGATAAGTTCCCAGTTCTTATTCGTCGTGATAGCTTCCCTGGAATGGTGAGTCATACTATGGATTAGATTCAGCTTTGGGGAATTGGGAAGGATAGTCTGATTTGAAGAGAACGAGAGGGAGCAAGGGCAAAGAGAGAAAGTCAACTCAAGAACATGTTGTTCTAATCACAACCCTTTCTTCCTTCAACTCTTCTTCCCATTCCTTCTAGAACGACGCTCGTCTTGGTTCTGAATCCAATTTGAGGAAAGAGCAGTCTCAGCGCTCTCATTACCAAGCTCCAGGTGCCAGCGTCAACGATCTACCTGTCCCTCCTCACTCTGCTTCAGCTACCGCTTTCCGTGGAGCTGAGGATCGTCGTTCCAACCCTGACGGCCTACGTTCTACCGACGATGCTGGATTCCCTAGCGTGAGTGGTTTGAAGATCGAATACTACCTTCGATCGAGGCATCTAGTCACCTTTTTCGGAGTCGTCGACGTCGACTCGAGATTGAATCCTTCTCCTTTCTCCCTCGTTTCTGTCTCAAATCTCTACAGTTTGCTATGAATGCCTTCAATAACAACGGCTTGGCTTCTCCAAATCGCTTTGCACCTTATTCACCATCTGCCTTTGACGGAGGAAACAACTCTTCTCGTAGTCGTCCAAACTCTGGTTACTTCGACGCTTTCGGAGCTTCTCAATCTTTCGGAAGTGGTGGAGCTGGTTCTGGATTTGGATTGGGTTCCACTTCAGATCCAAGTGGTTTGGCCGAACCTACCACTCCAGCTGGAATCAAGAGCGCCAGTCTTCGCAAAGGTGAATTGGACGTAGCTACTAGATTGGAAGAACTTCAAGGTGAAATCTTTCCTCTCTGTAAAGACCAACACGGTTGTAGATATCTTCAGAAGAAGTTGGAAGAGAACACACCTCATTATCGAGACATGATCTTCGCGGAGACTTTCGATCACTTTTCGGAACTGATGACTGGTGAGTATCTCGTGGATCGATCTCTGTCTTCTCTCGTTCTCTATCAAATCTATAGCTCTGTTCTGAATTTACTTTGTCTCTTCGATTGTTTCTATAGATCCATTCGGTAACTACCTCTGCCAAAAGATGCTCGAGTTCTGCACCGATGAGCAGCGTAATCACATCGTCGATTCCGTTCGCAATGATCTGGTCACGATCTCTCTCAACATGCATGGTACCAGAGCAGTTCAGAAAACGATCGACTTCCTCTCTACTCCACGTCAAATCCAATCCATCATCTTCGCTCTAGGAACCAGCGTCGTCACGCTCATCAAGGATCTCAACGGAAACCACGTCATTCAGAAATGTCTCAACAGACTGGGAGCCGAAGACAATCAATTCATCTACAATGCAGTAGCTCAACACTGCGTGGAAGTCGCTACTCATCGTCATGGATGCTGTGTTCTACAGAGATGTATCGATCACGCTTCCGAGAGTCAACGAATGCAACTCGTAGCCGAGATCACCTTCAACGCTCTCGCTCTGGTCCAGGATCCATTCGGAAACTACGTAGTCCAATACGTATTGGATCTCAATGACGCCAGATATAGCGACGGAGTGATCCGTCAATTCATTGGAAACGTTTGCCTTCTCTCCGTTCAAAAGTTCAGCTCGAACGTCATTGAGAAATGCATTCGAGTCTCTGAACCTGGAACTCGTAAATCGCTCATCGACGAGCTCCTCAACAGGACTCGTCTAGAGAAGCTTTTGAGAGACTCCTTCGCCAACTACGTCGTTCAGACCAGTTTGGATTACGCCGAACCTCTTCAACGTATGCAACTCGTGGAATGCATCAGACCTATCCTTCCAGTCATTCGCAACACTCCTTACGGAAAGAGGATCCAATCCAAGCTTCAAAGAGACAACCTAGATCTAGGTCCACCTCCCAATCTCAACATGTCTTACTCTCTACTACAGGCCGCTCATCAACAACAACTCCAAGCCATGGCAGCCATGGCAGCTCGTGGAGGACCAGCAGACTTTGGAGCTGCGGGAATGGGCATGGGAATGGGAATGGGTGGAAACATGGGTTTGAATCCTTACAACTCTGGTCTTCTTTCTCAACAATCTGGAGGAGGAATGATGGGAGGTCCTCCAGGTGGATTTCCACCAATGCATCATCAACAACAACAACAACAGTTACCGCCTTCTCAAAGAATGAATCCAAATCAACCAATGTACAATACTGCTCAACAACAACAACAGCAATTTGGAGGAGGTCCACCGCAAAGAGGAATTGCTTCTCATCGTGGCGGTTATCATGGTCAAAGTCAAGGTTACGGAGGTCAAGCTTATGGAGTCAATGGCTTCTCTGCTGGCATGCCTTCTCCAATGCTTCAAGGAGGAGGTTACGGTGGTCGTTACTGATTCAAGTTTTGACCTTTCAGATTCAAAAGTCATTCCTTTTATCGTTCATGGAACTCGCTCTCTCCGTTTCGGAACAGGAATCAAAAACCTATAGATCCCGTCTCTTCACAAGTCATCCTTCAACAACGACTACGATCAAAAACATATAAGGCGGCCAAGAGGGAATCATCTCTCTCTGCTTCACTTTCTAACCATTAACGACATGACAATATGAACTTTTACTTTTAGAACTTTTCTCTCTCCCTTCTCTTCTCTTTTCTCCTTTCTTTCGTGTTAACATTTAAAGTCAATCAATCAAGATACTACTTCAAACATTGTTCAACAGCCATCATCATCAATATCGTCAACGTCAACGTTCAAATCATGTCAATTATTAAATATATATTTGAAACTTCTAAAAAGTGAGAAGAAAGTGGAGCGTTATCCATGCTCTCCTCTTTCTTCTTCTTCCGCTTTCTCTTTTCCTTCTCAAGGTTGTCTTGTTCTTCTTTTGTTCTCTTTCTCCAAATTCCACTTCAACATCTATGAAAATTAAAACACCTGTGTAGAAAAGCTTCGTCTCTCTTTCTTTCCCTCAAAACCAATCTGTAGTAAACCCCTCTCTCTCTCAAAGGCATTGTTTAAACAAACAACAATTGTAATTCAACTTCGTTCGTTCGGTCTTTCTTTTCACTCATCGTCTCTCTTTGCGCGTCAACGCGAGCATCGATCCTCAGAGGTCGCTCGAGACTGCTTCCACTTCCTCACTCTCTCTCTCGTCCTCATGGAGAGTTTTCAAGGATCTTTTCTCCTAATAGATAGTATAAATACAAGCTCGTTCAGAATAGGAGGCACTCTCATGATCAAGGGAATCGATTTTCCAGCTCACTTTCGTCGCTCACGTCTAATAAAAAGCTGCTCTTCTTGGAAAACCTTGCCTTATCGTTCTCGTCGATCTCCTCTTTGCCAGACTCGTTCCACCTCTCGATGACCTTGTCCAAGATCTCCCTGTCCGTCATTTCGTCGTATTGACCCTCTTTTGACTGCTTTGATGTCAAGCAATCTTTCGAAAACCACTTTCTCCATGGCTCCAAGAAGTCGTCTTGGTGAATGAGATCCACTACGTCTTGAGGTTCCAATCTATCGCCTTTGTCTTCTGCTTTCTGCTTAAGAAGCCTTCGAAAGTTGATGGCTGCCTCGGCAATTTCGTGCTCTCCTGGAGTAGCCTCTTCGTAATCTTCATGTTCAGTCAATTCTCCGAAAGAAGGGGAAGGAGCAAAGTAGGCATCGTCATCTGGTGCTTCGTCTCTCGAGAGAGCATCATCAGTGACGCATAACACTTTAGTGAGAGAAAGGGAGTAGAAGCAAGGGCGAAAGAAGAGTTTGAGCGCTGACCCTCTCGCTATTGATCCTTGTCGACATCTCTTTCTTGTCGCTTTTTCACTCACCTTTGGCCCAACAGGGAAGCAAAGCCTTCTGATAGTAGAGAAGAGGTGCTGCTAAAAACAGAAATCTCAGCTTGTTAGAGCCCGTCAAGAACTCAAAGAGGCCTGGACACTCTTCAGAGGTGAGCATGCCATCTTCGTAGTCGTTGCCTCGACCCCCTCTCACCATGACCTTGCCAAAGCCTAGAGCAGCGGCTTTGATCTGAGAAAGATAGTGAAGAGCATCTGGTTCGAAGGGAGGATTTGAGTCTGAAAAGGTTGATGTGAAGGTCAGAACGGAATCGAAAATCTTCAAAGTCTGTCTGTCTACTCGACTCACCTGGTAAGCTATAATATGACCAGTCCAGCCCTACCGACTCGAGACTTGCAATCTTTCCTAACGCTTCATAGACTGCTGTCGTTGGACGACAAGCCCCTCTCCATTCGAAGTGGGTCTAAGAGCGAAACGGATCAAGAATCGGGGAAGAAGAAGTAGATCAAGTCAATCGAGGTGGCGAGATCTTGTATGCTTTAGAGACGAATTCATTGAAGAATACTAGCGAATCTTCTCTGGACTCACCAGATTCAAGCCTTCCATTTTCTTTGCGAGCTCTGCCTGAACTTTGAAGAAATCCTTCCAGTCAGGAAACCACTCCTTAATGTCGTGCCTGTTTTGATCCCAATATCCTTCCAACTCGAAGCAGCTGGAAGCAGCATAGATGTCAAGGATTCTGAAGTCTACAGAGAGAGACTCTATCGTTTGCCTTACGATCTTCCTATCCAGACTTCTCAAAAGTTGAAGAAGAAGGCAGGCCTGCTCCATGACCATGAGATCAGAGGCAACGATGGCCATCTTGGAGTAGATCTTCGGCGCTAGCAATCGAGAGAATGAAGTAGAAGTTTGAGATAGTGCAGAAAGTGGATGTTGAGAAGGTTGAGAAGGTCGAATCTGCCAAATTTGATAAGGTTGACTCCAAGAAAGACATGGGACGTTTGATGACTTCGCACAAGTCGCTCTGGCCACTTCTAACCAGGCTTCGTCTGGGATGCTCTTTGCTTTGTCTGTCATAACAGAGAGTGAGTGGTGGTGGTCGAAGAAGAAGAAGAAGGACGACTCAACCGATCAAAAGGTGGCTCGATCAAAGTCATGAGGTCCTGAGAGATGAAGTCATGAAGACCGAGAGCTCCAACTACAGTTCGAATCTGCTCAAATTCTTCTTGCTTTCGAGCCTTTCCACTTCATTATTCTTACAGTTGCCTCACAGTGCTCGTATCCTCAATATTCAGCCTCGTGTTGGAGAGATCTCGTCTCTCCATGAGCGATGAATAGAGTTGATTCGGGAAGGTGGCCGAGAGTGACCAGAGCTTGATCGAGGGCCGAGTTTTGGAGCAGGCGATGAGAAGAGGGAAGATTGATGACGATGACGATGCTTGCAGAAAGTTGAGAGAGAAGATTCAGGCAGAAGTGCATAAAATCCGGGTTGCAGAAAGGGGAAAGGGGAGGAGAGGTCGAAGCTTTGTTCCTCGAATCTTTCTGCAAGCGTATCGATCTCGATCCCGTCACTCATTCTTCCCATTCTCTTCTCTTTTGGAGTTATCCTTCCAACTACAACCTTTCAAGATTCACAAACCGAATCCTCCCATCAATCATTTCTGGAAGTGGCACAAGCAGTAAGAAGGTGGACAAGCTGCCAATCTATCCGAAACCTTAATCATTTCCAAAACCCTCATCTCTCTCTCTCCTCCATATCACTCTCACCCATTGGCCGTCAAGAATCAAGATTGGGAACATCAACATCAAACTTCCAAATCCGATCCTCTTTGAGCTGAGTCAAGGCGATTGAGGTGGCTCCTTCGAGTTCAAGGTTTCCCTTTCAACGTCAACCTATCTATCTCCCTCTCTCTTCTCTATTGGCTGCTCTTAGGGATGAGCAATAACAACGTCCCAATCATTCATGGTCTTCCAGTCAAACCCATTCACGCATCTTTGGCCCCATCAGACAACAAGAACAATCCAAACTACGTTCACAATCATCACCAAGCTCACTCTCTCAATCTCAACTCTAACAACAATGGCTTCCCCAACTATCAATACATCAACTCTCTCAAACAGAATCACTACCAGTTGAACAACAACAATAACAATCAGATCAACATGAATTCAAACCCTTATTCCTCTTCTCGATCCTCCTCTGCCTCTTCCAGTAGCAGGAATCACCCTTCTCCAGCCACTTCTTCTGGGGCAAGCTCCTCTGTCTCCTCTCTCAGAACTCCTCCCGATCTCCTTCTGAATCCCAATTCTGCATCTAGCAGCATCGCTGGAACCCCTTACTTCAAACACGGTAGCGCTTTCGAAAAGGTCCAAGTAGAACCTCCAAGGTGAGTCCTATTTACGGGGTCATTGGCCTTGGCCGATTCAAAACACTCTTCAACCTCATTCAGAGCTCTTTGAAAGCAATCGTTAAGATGGAAGTGGACATACTGAATGGATAAATAGGCCACAGAGATGGGCTCATCTAGAGCTTTCATCTCGAGGAGAATTTCCAATTGCCCCGTCACAATCAGCTGCCAAAAATGCCAAAGTCAACATCTCTAGCCCGCTTGAGATCACTCGACAAGGAAATTACATGATTCTCACACACAACACCCTTTCTCCTCGATTCTCTTTCACCATCGTTCTTTCCTTTCCAATCACAAAGATTTCTGAACAAATCTCAGATTCGAGCACGATTGGAGGTGAGTCAGTCCAAAGATCTGCGCTTTGAGGCGTGCGAGAGGGGGCGTCTCCGCTCCTCCTCAGATTTCCAATGCCTCTCCTGCACACAAGTTCTCATCAAAACTCTCCTTCTCCTCTATACACGTTCACGATATACTCTTCATCCTGCAGTTGCTCAACGGACTTCCAAGCGAGAACCTCTCGACTGAGGTCCCTTCATCTCCGTCCTCACCGCGAAGGTTGGCCAAAGCCGTCGCAGGAAACTCCTCCACCTCTTCTCGTCGACCTCAACCAAGGGACGCTGATTCTCAATCCGAGAACAATGGATCAACTGGAGAATCCAGGTCGAACGTATCGGACGTCAAAGGAAAAGGAAAGGAGAGGGCCTCTCGTCTCTCGAGAGAGGACGGTGGTGGTGCAGGTCGATCGAGTCTCAATCGCAGGCGCGACTCCTCCGGATCCAACTCTCCAAACAGAGACCTGGGCTCTCATAGAGAGCATCGTTCTGTTACTTCCAATCAGAACCAATCCTCTACCAACGCCTCGGAGTCGTCTTCAAAGAGGAAACGTCGGGCTTCTCGATCTCCATCGAGGGACGTGAAAGGAACCTCTACCAAGCCTTCGGAATCTTCTGGTAGGGAACACAAACGAAGCAAGAGGATTCCTTTACCTCAAGAACCGTCGCTGAAGCAACGTCAATGGTCAAAGGAGCTCTATCTAGAGACTGCTGGGATCTACCGTCGCAAAGGAAGAGACGTCAAGCATTCGGGTGATCGCAGACTTCGAGAATCCTCTGCCGATCCTTCTACTGCTCAATCTCAAGCTTCTATAGCTGCTTTGGAACAAACCGATGCTCTTCTGCATTTCGTCTACGGATTCTGGTGCGAGGATATGGCTCTTGGTCTCAGTCTCGCTGCCAAAGAGAAGGAGAACAAAGCCTCGAGCTCTTCTTCTCACGTGGAACCCTACGCTTGCGTAACTACCAACTGGGAGAGTCTTTCTGGTCTACTGAAGTACTGTATCGCCAGTCATGAGAGGAGAAAGGATGCCATCCTGGTTGGTTTATGGTGAGTATCAGGAGTTTTCGAAAAGAGAACGAGATTGGGTGGACTTCAAGCTCATCTTTGTCACTTTCTTCATATTCAAATCACGATTTACCTTCAGTCGTCTCATCGAAGCTTTGGTTTTACGTCACATCAACAATCACGAGCAACGTATGCTCAACGCCAGACTTTCGAAGGTGGCTTCAGAAACGTCGGAATCTACCTCTGGTCTGACTGAGATCTCCAGATCTCTTTCGAAAGTCACGGCCGAATTGGATCGATCTTCCAAGCTTCTACAGACGGCTAGATCCGCTTTGTCACCATCTCTTCTTCGGTCTCAAGCTCCGAGAACTTGGGAGATTGCCATTGGAGAAGGAATGGAATTGGATGCAAAGAAGGAAGCTGGAAACGTCGATCCTGGTCTGGTCGGAGCTGGTAACTCGAGTGAATCCCAAAGAGCTATCTTTGCCTGGCCAATCGAACAATCTACTCCACTCAGTCACGTTGTGGCCTTTGGTAGAAGATTGGTGGACGAGGTCGCTAGGAGGAGAAAGCTCGACTTCAGATTGACTCGAGTCGAATCTATTCAAGAATAGATCATCCTCAAGCTTTCCACCTTCAAGTCACTTCCTTGCAATACCCAACCTTTCGATCCAATTCTTTCAGTTCCGTCAACCTTCTGATCTAGCCTCATCTTTCTCGAAGCTTCGAACCTCAAGCGAAGGATCACTTTGGATTCATGCTAAATAGGATACTCTAGTCATCTAATTCTAACCAACTCAATTTCAAACTCATAATATAGTCATCTGATGGTTTACTTTCTCTTTCTAAATCAAAGACGAAATCAATCTCAAAGGAACAGACGGCCAAGCAGAAAACGATTTCAAGTCTTCCATTCAATCTTTGCAAACATCTTTTTCAATTCCATATCCCTTTCCTCTTCTTATAAATACCATTCATCAAATTCAATTCGAAATCTCCATCTCTTGTTTCAAGTCAAGTCATCATTTTCTCTTCAAGGTCCGGTCTCTGCTCTTTCTCTCATCTTCAATTTCTTCTAGCTTCTAGTTCTGGTTTCTTTTTTCCCTTTTCTCTGCTACTTTAAATGACTCAATTGATATTACTGGTCTCTCTAAAGATACTTGCGATTTGCTAGCTACCTCGATCTCGTTCCATTCAATCATCCCATTTCTCTTTTTCAAACAAAATCAAAATCAAGCATTACCATCTTCCGTGCTTTCACAAAATCCAATATTCTACAAATCGTTTCCCTTTTTTGGTCTTTGCTCCAAAGTTTCGTCTTGCTCCATAGCTTCATCTTCTCATTCCCTTTTCGGTTCAAATTCTCTTTTGTCTATCGTTCACCGTCTCCGTCATCAATTCGATTCTTTTGCGCACCAAATCAAGAGCTCTTGCGTTTGTGAACGTACAAAGTGTTTAAAACTCGGATCTGATCTGATTGTGAGCAAGGCCCGCCCGATGGTGCACAGGGAGATCAGTGATGAAGACGAGGTCTCAAAAGATACGTCTCTACTTTCTTTCCTTTCTCTTTTACACACTCACCATCGCTTTCTTCTTCTTTCTTCAAAAGGAAAAAGCAAGGACTGCATATCTTCAAAATTCGAAGCTCTCATCTTGTCAAAGAGATCAAGCCCTCAGCTCAAACAGGTAGGGCCTCGCAAGCCGCAATCCAAGGTCCCAGAGGTCTCAATCTTCGCACCTCTTCGTCTTTATGGACCACACATTCTTTGCAGAAACGATGATTCAAAACGAGGCTGATCAATTTATGGACAGCTTGGTAGCTTCTCAGCTGGACCAACAGCAAGCAGGCTTCAATGGAGCTCGAGGCTACCCAACTTTTACAGATCAAGATTTCGACTTTCCTGCCGTCGACTTTGATCCATTCGATTCATCCGAGCTCTCTCAGCCTCAAGACAGTCTACTTAATGTGAGTATGTCACATGAAGGCTTTCCACGACACCATCTTGAAACGCAGGCTCACCTTTCGACTTTCGGCATTTCTCAGTCTCAACAAGGCTACTTCGACTCTTCCTTCTCTGGCTCTCTTTCGACCCCCATCAACTTCGATCCCTAATTCCTCCAATTTCCACCAAGCAAGTATCTTCGGCAAACGGAAAACCGCCAGGAAGAACTCTGTCTCATCTCAAGCAAGCTATGGAAGGGACGAATCTTCAAATGCCAAATCTGCAGGGAGCAGGAGCCACCAGCTGCAATCTCATCGTCTTCGGATCTCTCATCTTCTTCAGTTGCAATTCCAGTACCAAAGCTCAAGAGCAGACAGAGGGGGTCGATGAGCTGCTGCCAATGTCGAAAGCTCAAGAAGAAATGCGAAAAAGTGGGGAACAGTAAAAATTGTTTCGATTGTCTGAGGAAAGGTATTGAATGCTCTTGGCCTGAAAATCCAGGGAATATCAATAGAAGAAAATCTCAGGGAAATGTTAAGAAGGCATCAGGAAGTAAGGATAAAATGAATGTTTGAGAGTCCACATCTCTCGGTGTTTACTTTCGTTTCGTAGAAATCGTGGGTGAAAAAAAAGAAAGATTGCGTGGTTTTGGTAGATACGAACATGTAAAATTGTGATCTTGATTTTCGAGTGACGAGTCTGTCTCTCTCTCTCTCTAAACTCCATAAGACTGATTTATAATCTCTCAAGATGACTCCAACACTTTCAGGACCTGAAAGACCTACTTCGCTAGCTATCGCCGACACGTATCTTGGAGGAGTGAGATCGTAAAGAAGGTTGACCAAAGAAAGAGAAGGGGATAAAGATAGAAGAATCGAAGTCGAAAGTGGCACTGTAGGTTGTTGAGATTCCATCGTTTGATTCCGAAGAAGATTGAGTTGGGATTGATTGAGTCCGATAGATAGAGCGAGGTGGGATCGGCTATAGAGATACGACATAATCGGGAATTTGGGATGAAAAGAATGAAGGTCAGAAAGATAATTCGAAGCTTAAAACGAGAAACTGATCTCTCTTAGAAGGATTCAAACTTCAACACTCACCTCCTTCATTGACTACGAAACCATCCAATTGAACTCTATCACTAAACTTGTAAGTCTCGCAACAGACCACCACTGGTATACCTCTTTGATTCGCCATCATCGCACAACCTTGCAGTCCCAGCTCTTGCATAAAGTGCACCGTTTGCCAATAGAGAAGCAGTTCCAAGAAGGACCAAATTAGCTCTAGAAATCAAAGAGCCAAGAGCTGGTCAGATGACCATAGATGCATGGAATCGAATGAGAAAGTAGGTTTCGAAGAAGAACTTTGCCTGGGGTTTGAGAAAAAAAAAAGCAAATTGGAAAAAGGAGTTCATCAGTAAGGAAGGAAAAGAGTTAAGGTTTTTTGAGACAGAATGAAGAAACCCTTTCTTTGGATGGATTTCCACGATAACTCACCTTCCAAAGCAGGTCTTCCATCTACCACAATGACACTGAACCTCCTTCCATTCTCCCAAGCCTTGGAGAAGGGTTCCTTCGACGACTGAACTCCTACCATAGGTCAAAACCACATCTCCATCTCTGATCTTTTGCCGAAGCGTTTGAATGAATGACTTTTCCAGCAAATTCGATTCTATCCCTTATGAAATGAGATATCCTAGATTGGAGATGTGATTTTGCCTTTGGTTTCAAAGAAGGAGAGAGAACCCAAAAAAAGAAATTCACAGTGTCAGTTTCAATCTTTGAATCAACTCTCTGCTGTTTATTTTGCCTTCTCGTTTTCGAGAAGCTAGAGACACAGTACTTCAAACATTGTTCTTGCTTTCTGTAAAGTTCTGAGACTCGAAATTTCTAGAGAGAGAAGCAGGAAAGAAAGGCAAAGTGACTCACCTCTTCCTCTGTCCAATCGACCTTTGTAAACACTGATCTCATACTTTAAATATCTGATAGCATTCCCTACACTTGTACCCAAAGGTCTAGCTTCCACCAAATGATTAATCTGAGGACTCAACTTAGTGACCAAATCTCTACTCAAGACCATTCCTTTTTGGACTTTATAATCTCTAATGAAATCCGACAAAGCTCCCAATACAGCTTATAGCTCTAGCATTTGCTCCAGTCAGAGATAGAGTGGATAATTGAACAGCCAATGATAAGATTGATGGATGAATTGAAATCGAAGCAGAGGTAGTGGAAGTGGAAGAAGAAGGATAAGAATTCAGGTTTGTTGGGTTTTGATTTGGATTCTTTGGTCTTCTACTTGAACCTGCCACTAAGTGATTGGAAGGAGATGTTCTTAACGAAGTCACTGAAAAACGTTTCCGAACAAAGAAGGTAAGGAAGTCAAAGACTGAATCTGAATTGGAATTTGAATTCGATGAAGATTGATTTTGATTGTGATTTTTGATGAGCTGAAGAAGAATCCCCAGTGGTTGGTCGAGCAGCTGCTGGCTTTGAGGCTCGACTCTGATTCTGATTTTGATTCTGTTGGGAACTCTGTTTTTGATTCTGCTTTGATGAATCATCTCCTTGTAGGCTTTTGAGAAGAAGAAGAAAGTTGGATTCTGTTGCTTCTTTGCTGATGGAGCTACTCCTGCAGTTACTCCTTCTGGATTCTTGTCCTTCTTTCCTGGAAGCCTTTGCCGCTTTCCTTTGAGCTCTTCAATTCTTGCTTCGTCGGTCCTCCCCTTCTGGATTATGAGCCTCATTCTCTACTGCATTCGGAGGATTGGACATTGTAGTCTAGGATGATGGTGGCTGACTGGGAAGAAGAAAGCTGCAGGAGCAATCCTTCCTCTTTCTCCTATCTCTATAGCCATCCTACTTTCTCTCTACATCACAGAACTGGCAACAAAGTTGAAATCATAGACAAGCACAACTGGATCTGAATCTCAATTCAACACGTGCAAGGCGTCAAGTTCAATCTAAGAGCAAGCAAGCAAGGATGGAGGCAGCCATCTCGATCTCCTCGATCAAGTCTCCGTCGATGTTTTGTCCATCCAACTACAACTACTTTGAATCTTCTCTTTTACTCTCTCTTGTCAGATTGATCCAACCTTCTCTAATCTTTCTATTCGTTGCTGATCTCTTTGGGATTCCCGACAATCAAGAATCAATTCCAAAGAATCCTCAACCCTCGCAGCAATCATTACGATCAACTACTACCTCAACAATCAGATTCAGACTCTGGTTCAACTCCAGAGCCCAACTCCAGTAGTGGTTCCATTCAGGAACAAGGAGAAGATTCCTAACTCAAGCCTTACTCTAACCACTGCATCAACCTATTTCATCAGTGGAGTTCTAATCATCCTAAGAGCTGTCCTACCTCCTTCTAGAACCTGGACTCCTGATTTAACCATTACTCTTTCATTGATTTCCAATCTCTATTCGGTTTGACAGCTTGGATCTTTTTGGCTTTGGCTTGTTTGATAGAGGAGAAACAAAGAGGTGTTCAATTGTATGGAAGAGGTAAGATTGTCTTTTCAATCTTGATAGGTGCAATTTGGTGATGTTCTCATCTTGATTCTTCAATTCAAACTTCAAAAGGATCATGAAGGGTTGGGAAATAGATGGAATCTAGGTCAAATTCTATTACCTTTTGTAAGGTTATTGATCCTTTATCCTTTGATTTCCCATTGCTATCGGTTGGGATAAGATTCAAGTTCGTAAGACCCAGATCAATTACCTTCTACAGTTAGATCTTTCTTTAGGTCTCTGGTGGAACCAATCCTAGAAATTCAATCTCAAACTTAGAAGCTGGTACTACTCACTACTACTACCACAAACTGAGAGTACAGGTTTACTTCATTCCAAACTCGGCTGCTCAAGAAACAGGAGGAGGTTATGGAAGTACTGGGACTTCACAACTCCAACAGCTACGAGTAGTACTGACAAAGGAAAGGGGAAACAAACTCAAAACCAATCAGGTAGTGGAACTAGATCTCCAGCAAGAGATGCCAAATGCAAGTATGGGATTGTCAGTGGCTGCTCAACCACCTCCTCCTACTTTAAAGGTCTTTGCTCAAAGGTTGAAAGTTCTTTTCCCTTATCTTTGGCCTTCAAAAATCCGTCAAACTTCAATCCTTGGCTTGCTTTCTGTGTAGTCTTACTGATCGCTGGTAGAATTCGTTAACCCTTTTGGTTCCAATCACTTTGGGTAAAATCGTAGATTCTCTTTCTGAAAACCGTCAATGCAATCGTCCTTGAAAGTTACGACATCTTCTTCTTCTCCAGTGAAGGATGGTGCTAAAGGTTGGTTGGGAAATTTCGATCTTTGGAGTCTCATTTTCTTTTATGCTGGTTTGAATTACTTCAGAGGTAGTGGAGGTTTGTTGACTGTCATTCAGAATTTCGCTTGGTTTACCCCGTGGAACAATATTCGGATAGGACAAATGTCTTTGATGGCTTTCAATCATCTATTGAACTTGTCTATGGCTTTCCATTCAAAGAGAAAGAACTGGTGAAGTCTTTGAGGATCCTAGACAGAGGTGCTGCTATCAACGTTGAGTCGATTTTTGTCATTTTTTCTCTCGAGATGAGATAGAGAAAGGAACTCGAAGACTGACTTGCTCCTTTCCTTCCCTTTCTTTCTATCAGAACTTCTTCCAATATCCTTATCTTCTCGGTGGTACCCTCATCTTCGTTGACATCGCAGTTGCAATGGTTTATTTAACAAACCACGTTTTCATGGATGGTAGGTGGATCTTTATTCATAGTAATGTACTTCTACACTTATTCCTCCGTCAAGTTAACAACCTGGAGAACGACCTTAAGACGTATTTCCAACAATAAGGGATTCCATTTGTAGAAGTCTCCATACGGATTGTCCTTTTTAAATTATGAACAGATTAAATATTCAGCAAATGAGAGATACGAAGAAGAAAGGTTAGAGCTGCTCTATTGGATTATCAAAAGGCTGAATATCAAGTTTTGGCTTCTTTGAATGTGTTTGAATTTGATTCAGAACTTTATCATCAGTGTTGGAACTCTTAGTACGACCCTTTTGGTTGCTAAATCGGTTGCTAGTGGTCAGACTTCTGCTTCTCAATTCGTAGTCTTCATTACTTACCTTCAGCAGGTCCTATGGTCCTCTATCTATGGTGAGTCGAAGGTTAAAGAAATAATGAGAGAAAGCAAGTCGACGCAAGATTCGATAGCGAGGCTCATTCCTTCACTCGTTTCTCTCTCTTTCCTATCTTCCGTAGCTCGGAACGCTCTATCGTGTCGTTCAGCAGAATCTCGTCGATACTGACAAGCTCATGTCATTGTTGGAAGAAGAAACGGAAATCGTCGACGCGCCGGATGCCAAAGATTTGGTCGTTTCGGAGGGAGTGATTGAATTCAGAGACGTTCATTTCTCTTATGATGGAAGAGTCCAAAGCTCTGTCTGGAGTCAACTTCAAGATTCCTCCTCATAGCAAGTTTGCTGTATGCGGAGAAATCAGGTTCGGGTAAATCTACCATTCTTCGATTGCCTTTAGATTCTACGACGTCCCAATCCGGAAGCATTCTCATCGACGGTCAAGACATTAGGAAGGTCACTCAGAAGTCTCTTAGACAGGCAATCGGAATCGTCCCCTCAAGATCCATCGCTTTTCAATAATGATATTAAACATAACATTCTTTATGGAAGAGTGGATGCTTCAGACGAGGAAGTCGAAGCTGCTGCTGCTGCCTGCTCAGATCTTAGACAAGATAAGAGGCCTTCCCCGATCAGTTCTCGACAGTAGTAGGTGAAAGAGGAGTCAAATTGAGTGGTGGGTGAGTACCAGAAGGAGGGCTGAGATGAGAGTGAAGGTGACTTGACGACTCATTCTTTTTATCTGGACGTCGAACATCCTCCTTGTTCTTTCTTTGTCAATCCGCTAATTCTTTGCTAACCTAGGTGAGAAGCAAAGAGTCGCAATAGCAAAGGACCATTCTCAAGAACCCTCCACTGTTACTCTTGGACGAAGCCACGTCAGCTTTGGACTCTCAAACCGAGAAAACAAGCTCCAGATCGCCCTCAGCACTCTACTAGAAGGTCGTACTAGTCTTACGATCGCTCATAGATTGTCTACCATTATCAAATTCCGACAAGATCATAGTCATGGATTCTGGAAGAGTCATCGAACAAGGATCTCATGCTGAACTCATTCAGAACCAGGGAGTCTACCAAATGATGTGGACGAATCAGATCAAGACTCAAAAGGTTAGTATGAGCGAAATGGAGCGAATCACAAAGAGCACGGATGAATAGATGGAAGTCTGGTTACTACTCCGCATCTAGTCACACTGACCAATTCTCTCATCTCTTCTCTTCTTCATGTTCGACAGGAGCAAGAAGCAATGGCTCGAGAACAGGAGGAGCAAAAAAGCTGCTGCGACGACTCTCAATCACGCCTCAAACCGAAGATCAACACCGATGTCGCTTCCAAACAGCAGCAGAAGCAGCAACAAGAAGATGAAGAACCCAAATCTTCCGACCGCTCCAGCTGGCTTTCTAGGTGTGGTTCCACCCTCCAGGACTGGAGAAGAGAGCCCCAGTCCTCTCCTTCGAAACATGAAGCCATGGAAGAGAAAAAGCTCGTGGAAGAATCAAATCAAGGTCAAGAAGAGCAACAGATCAAGAAGGAAGAAGAATCGTCCCAGCCTTATCAGGGTCGAACCTGCTCCAAATCGGCCTCAACTTCCTGAATCCAAGTCTTCTTCTTCCGTCAAGTTTCCATCCCCAGAAGCTGCAGAAGTTGATACACTGGCCTCCTCTACCAGAATCAACAACAGCAGAAGAATCTCAAGTATCTGAAGCTCCAGCATCAATTCAAGAACAAAATCAAGACACTTCTTTGACTTCTGATGACAAAGGCTCTTCATCTCCGAGGTCCAACCTCGATCAGAAAGAGAATCGCTTCCCTGGGCTCAATGATGGGAAGTCGTAGAACACCCTCGACTAGTTCTATTCCTTTCGACATCGAATCACCAAGTCGAAAGCAGTGAAGCCTCTACTATTCAACCTGGTGCTGCAAGAGAAAGAGAGATTAGTCAAGCTGGGAAGTGAGGACTCCTTCGGTATCTGGAGAGGTTGGCAATGGAAAGAAAAAGAAGGTGAGTGTACAAGGAGGATATTCTCGGATTCAAATTAAGCTTTGGATTGGTTTCAAATGGCGCATCTTTGTGGCTCACATTCTTCCCTTCTTTCCCTGCTCGTTCTCCCTCTCCAACAGAACAAGAACAAAAAGAAGAAAGGTAACGGAAACAAGGGCGCATAGTTAATTAGATCTTCACTATGAGATGTCTTCATCTTCACTTTTCAAAGCTGTTTCGAAGTCCCTGTTCTCGCAAGCATTGTTTCAGATTTCCCCTCAACGCCACCCTCTTTTCTTTCTACATTCTAATCATTTATTTTGACCAAATGCAATTTGTCCGCTCTTTTCAACCGCACGTATTTCCTTCTGTCATCATTTTGATATCCGAAACTTGATCCCCATTTGCATTCTGTTCGAACTCAATTCATGCCTTGATTGTTTGAGAGCTCGATCGAGGAAGAAGACTCAGGTACTCAGGTTCAATTTCCATTCCAAGAAAGTGGTAGGAGAAGGCTTTATTCTTCCACAAATACAGACCTCGAACAGGGTTTCTTACTTTCAACTACCAACCGATCTTGAGACTGCCACTCAACAATATCAATCCCGCATGGGCTATCTCCAGTCCGCAAGGCAAGACTCAACTAGAGGGAAGTGCTGAAATCGTATCGTGTTTCTTGTTTCCGATTTTGTGCCTTCGTTGAGGAGTGAAAGCGATCAATGCGACTCTGGTGGTCTCAAACCGACGACTATCTCGGTTTTTGCGTTTTTTGCCGAAATTGTGTGCCTTGAGCTGCAGGTTCCTGATCAGATAAGATCCTCAAATCCAAATTACCGCTGAGATCTTCTTGAGCCAGACAGAAGGCTACAAAAGGCGACACTTTCGAATCTAGGCACATTTCCATCTTTCCCTTGCCATCTTTCCATCTCTCTCCCCCTTCTCGTCTTTTCCTCCATCTCCTTTCATCTTTCTCAAATAAAGTTTTGCAAATTCTCTCCCGCACTCATTCGTTTTTCACCTCACCTTCGCCCAGACTCTTGATCATGGTCGCCATCGACCTTCAATTCTTTCTGGGTCCTCAATCGCTTTGGCCACTACTTCCGCTTTCGCAGCTCCTTCTGCAACTCAAGCTCAAGGTCAAACTTATCAAGCGCCCTTCTATCATTCCGGATAGTTGGAAAAGTCTCGGTGACGTGAGTGTCTCAGGATTTGTCGGAGCGAAACCGAACAGACCCTCTTTTCGCGCGCGCTGACGACACTTCCTTTTGATTCTGATCCTCGATCGCCAATCCACTCCTTTTCCCTCATAGGCCTCCTGAGCCTGATCCATTGACTTACACTCTGTCATTGAAGGGTCAAGACATGGATGGACTGACTGAGAAAATGTACGAAATAGCTGAGTCTCAAGGAGAATGGCTGACGAAGAACGAACTCAAGCAATACGCTTCCGTTTCGGACGAAGGTAGAACTGCAATCACCAACTATCTCAAGTCTCAAGGTTTGAAAGATTCCGACTTCACCTTCTCTGATCTAGGCGACGAAGTCGAGATCAGATCCTCAGTCGCTCAAGCTTCCACCATGCTCTCAGCAAAGTTTGAGACGTTTATCTACTCTGGAAAGAACAAGGTTCCAAGAACTAAAGAATACACTGTAGACGCTTCTATTGCCGATTTCGTTCAAAACATCTATCCAATTGCGAACTTTCAAGAGATCCACGTTCCTAAGCTTCAAATTCAAACCCCAGATGCTGGCGATATTCAGGAGGAAGCAAATGCTCCTGCAGGCTGTAATCCTAAACTAGTTACTCCTCAATGTCTCGTAAGTTTTATAGAGTATAGGCACGTGGAAGAGAGAGAAAAACAGTTTTTAATCGTCAGCTTCTCTCTATTTTTTTCTGGTTTTGTAGCGTAATCTCTACGGTACTTCAAAGTATAAGCCTTCCAAAGGGAAGCCCAATGAGGTGGATATCGGTATTACTCAATACCTTGGTTAGTTGAATCTCAGGCTCAATTGTTGGGACCATTACAAGTGAAGCGAGAAGCTTGGCTTGAGAGAAGATCCTTGCAAGAGAACCACGCTGACGTCAATAAATCTTTCTTCTCTAGGTGAATATACCAGTCAACGAGACCTGACCCGGTTCTTGAAGAAATATCGTCCAGAGGCATCTGGCTATGTCGTTCCAATCAAAAACTCACTAGGGGCCATCAACTCGCCAGGAAATGCAATGGCTGGAGAAGAAGCAATGCTCGATGTTGAGATTGTTGTTGCTGCTACTTTTCCCCTTCAAGCTACTGTCTACAACGTTGGAAATGACATGACTGACGGAGATCTATTGTCGCTGACCTTCCAGCAATTTATCAAAGCTAATTCACGTCCAAAGGTAACCACAACATCATACGGATACCTGGAATCCGCATTCACTCGAGCTCAAGCTTTGGACAATTGTCGTAATGCTCAAAAAGTATTGATTTCCTGTTCACATTTGGTTCTTTCTGGAAAGCTCATACTTTTGATGCTTCATTTCCCTTTTGAACTTTCGCAGTGTCTGTCAGTTCGTCACCAGTGTCGGTGCAAACTGAAGGTTTCACTCCAGAAAGAGTAGTGAGGGAGAAAACGAATAACTTTTGGAGTGGCGCTGGTGTCAGTAACTACTTCCCAACTCCTAGATTTCAAAAAGCGGTACTCTCTGGATACCTAGCTTCTCCTGCAAATGTTGCTCCCAGAAAGTACTACAACGCTACTGGAAGAGGTTACCCAGGTGAGTGGTGAGGCGGAGAGACCTCCTCTCGGAGGCGAGCAGACCTAAAAGAGCTTTTGGTGAGGGAGAGCTATTGGCTTTGTGATGCATTCAGACCTTTCTGACAACGATACAATTTCTGCTGCTTTCCTTTCATCATAAAAGATGTATCAACTTACGGTTCTCACTATGTTACAGTTGTCAATGGAAAAAAGGAACTCATTGGAGGTACTTCAGCTTCGTAAGTACTTGAGTCAAAACTTGTCAACATCGAGGCTCTCTCTCTCTCTCTCTATCTCTTGCACTCTCTCCGTTAGGTCAGACTTTCGTTATCTCGATTTTATGACAGATCTCTCCTACTCTCACATCATCACTTTTGTCCCTCGATACAGTGCACCGACTTTCGCTTCCATTATAGCTCTAGTCAACGACGCCAGAAGAAAAAAGGGCAAGGGAAGCGTAGGCTGGATCAAACCCTTGCATCTACAAAAAACCCCCATGTTTTTACTGACGTCACTATAGGCGCATCATTAGGCTGTGGAAATAAGAAGAACGGGTTCTATGCTGCTGAATCTTTCGATCTTGCCTCTGGCCTTGGTACTCCGAATTTTGGCGCTTGTGAGTATCTCTTCTTTCAAAGCCATTGTGCTTCTGATGTTGAACCACATTTTTTCTTGTTTCTCACATCTTGCAGTACGTAAGGTATTCGGAGCCTAAAGACGGTCGTCTTCACTCTTCGTGCTCTACTTTAACTCAATGACTCCTTAGCGTTCTCACTGATTTTTCTGTCCGTGTTCTAATACTTGCTATCTGTGATCGTTTCCATTTCTCTACTGAAGAGGGAGTCTTCTTGATATCACGACCTTCACAGTCCCTACTTTTGGTTACTTACTTCTGAAAAGAATTTGTGTTGTTCTCGTTTTGCGTCACGGATCTTCCTTGTCTTCGTCAAGTCTTACGCGTTCGCCTGACCTCTGCAAAAGCTTCTGATACTTCTGACAGGCAGGAACTTGCGGAAAGAATATCTCGAGAGAACCCAAAGGCAAATCTCAAAAACGAAAGACAAGCAAGAAAGGCTAAAGACTTCTTTCGTCGTTCACTTTGGAGAGTTTGACTCTCCAAAATCATCATCGTAATCCAATCAGCGAAGAATTTATCAAACAGGATATCGAGTACAGACTCTAGAATGGTCTAAACGATGAGTCTGATTATTCTCAGAACAAAATCACTCCGAAGAGTACAAGCTTTAAAAACTTCTTCTATTGCAAAGATCACTTCCAATCTCCTTCTGCCAATCGTGGAAACAACGACCGAAGCGAGGATAAGAATCGACATGGTCTCAGAGTATGACCAGTGTAGAACTATTCGAAAGAAAGCAGAAATGACGAGAGATTTGTTTCGTGATGGGATCTCTTGACCCACTTTGAATTTTCAAAAGAGTGCCACTTGATCCTTCATCATTGCATGCCTCACTGTCTTCTCTCTCTCTCTGTGCCTCCTTTTCTTCTTTGTTTGGTAAAGAGCCGAAAATCCATTTGAAGAGCATCTGAATGGACTATCCAATCCCTTCTCCCGCAAGTCTTGATGAAAAGATGAGAACCATGGATCCGAAAGATGATCGACTTCCGAAACGAAAGAGACCGAAGCACTGGTGAATCAATGGTTTCAGAGTTCACCTATCTTGATAATGAGATCAGGCTTTGATTTGAATCGAAATCTAGGTCTGAATCTGGAAAGGAGAGGAATCTAAGAATCCGCCGAATTCTCAGCTTCCTTTCAACCTCTTGTTCGAAATCTCTTTCCCCTTCGTTCGAAGTCCTTGATTTCGAAATCTTGCTGGATGAATCATCCTTGATAGCGCTCCAGCAGCCAACTGGTTTCTCAAAGATTGTTGACGAGAGGTGACTTCTCTTAGAAGGGAGGAGACTTGGGAATGGAGTTCCTCTGAGACGGAAACGAAGAGAGGGATCAAAGACTAGATTAGTTACAGAAGTAATCTTTTGCGTACAGATGAACTGATATGGTTCAGAATAGCTGGTACGAATGAGATTCTAGGCAATGACGTATGAACTCACTTGCTTCCTTCAAAGCTTCTCTGTATTCATCATTTGCTATCCTCATTTCAGCTTCCAATTCCTTCAATTCTTGTTCCTTTAAAAGCAAATATAGGGGATAAAAAACCGAATCGTAAAAGATCAATTTCTCTTCTCGAAGTACTTGTTGCCTTATACCTTCTTGAGCTCTTATCTATCTCTTTTTCTTACTCACATGTTTCTCCTCTCCCTCCCCTTCTCCATCACCATCTACCAAACCATCTGGTAAGTTCTTGATGATGAATTCAGCTTCCTTACTCTTTTGCATGAGGTCATTTACCAATTCGTCTATGCTTTCCTTCATGACAGCTTCATCCACCAAACCCAATTTCAACTTTGCAGCTTGAGAACCGGATTCTTTTGCTTGACCTGATATCCAAATTGGTAGGTTTGGATGAGTTTGTTTGTGAGAAGCTTTTGTAGTAATGTAGGAATAAGTAGATGCCAGAATTCTCAATAGAACGTCCAGAGTGTCTTCTAAAGTCGAAAGTGGATCGTTGGTTGGGATTGGAAAAGATGCAGACGTTGAAGTGGCTTGAGGTTGTTGATTCGCTTGAGGTTGTTGATTAGGGATTGAAGATTCATTTTGGATTGCAATCGAAGAAGAAGCTGCAACTGAATCCATTTCTTAGACGATGGAGTGAGAAGAAGGACAAGATGAGTTCAACTCCATCTTTCCTTTCCACACTACCATCCCAAATTCCACAATCAGAACAAAGCTTGACCGCTTGACCTGGCAAGAAAAGTTTCCAAGTATAAAAAGTTCTCGAAATCTCATTCATCCTCTCTACCACTCTCACGAGATCCACTGCCAAATGCACAGTTTACTCATCGATCAAACCGAATCTGGCTTTTCTGAATACGTCTCCTTGGAAACCTTCAAAGAAGAACTAGATAAATTGAATGAATCCATAATGAAAAGGGATTTGAAGGAATCGCAAATCGTTTCCATAGCCCAAAAAATTCGAATACCCAAACGAAAGAGGTTATAGATTAAAGATGCATGCTATGATTCACATGTTGCCCTATAATAGAGCAAATTATCATCTCAATAGTTATGATTGGAAAACGTTAGATTACCTTCTCAAAGATGATGATGGGAATCAGAAAACGATTGCAGTGTGCGTTCAGCACTTGTGGTTGACGATTCTTTAGATGTGACGAGGCCAGTTCGAGCCTTCAGAGCAGTTCGAGTATACACAAGGTAATGAGATATCAGAAGGGGAAAAAAGTGGGAGGTCTGAGGCGAGAGTAAAGGGAAATGGAAACGGATCGAGATGAGGACGAAGGGCGAGGACGAAATTGAAGGAAACGACGAGAAAGGGTTTTTGGAGAATACAAAACAAGAATTCATGTAACTATCATCTTAAACCTCTATACTATCGAGTAAAACATGACGAGAAAGGAGTGTTGGCTCGCAGATTCTGGTCCCTACGCTGTGACGCTGTCTTCGAACAAAACCTCGCCTGCTTCTTTAGAACAGCGGCTCTGAAGATCGCAAGCTTGTCGGAACTTTGAGCCTTTCTCAGCCGCAAAACTCACTTCTCAAGAAAGGTCCTTCAGTGACGGACTTTGTGGCGTTTGATTTGACTTTGACATGTCCACTTCAGCGTTTCATCTCAAGCTGCTCGCACACGCCTCTCACCCACCAACCACGTCGGGGATTTCCGATTTCTTCCTTTTTGACCTCGAAATACTCGCTTACTTCAAGCTCGATCTGACAATACACAGTACGGATCGCTCTGATGGACCCTCAAAAGAGGCGTCGCTAGGTGAGGTCATCTCGCTGTTGTGCGTCGTTGGGAGGAGTGAATTTTTCTTCCCCAACTCTTTTCCCTCTTCCCTTTCACCATCTTCTCCATCAAACAGCTGCAGAGATTCACAGAAGTCACGACTTTCTCATACTTTTCTCTATCATGCAAACTCAATCCTCACCAATTCAAAAACCTCTACCACCGCCACCCACATCTTTGACATCTCACCACCCTCCCGCCGTCTCTTTTCTCCCTTCATTCTCTCAAGATAGTTTCGTCGAAGGTCCAACTTCAGTACTACCCTTGAGAAGCTTTTCAGATCAAGGCCAAGAGAGGAAAAAACTCAAGTCTTCAAGACCTCAACCGCTGAAATTACTCTCCACTACCTCTTATCAAGAGACCAAAGCGCTCGCTTCGTCGCCCAAGAAGAAGTCTTCGCCACCTCTACCTCCGAAGTCAAGTCTACGTAGCTACAAGTCCATCCAATCTTTCAGTAATCCGGATCTACCTAATCTATCTAAGCCTCAACCTCCAACGCCAACTCAACTGTCGGTCTCTTCTATTGCTTCTTCTTCTCCACCACCTCTCAAGCATGGGAGAATTCAGAGTCTGGATTTTGCTCATCCTTTCGCTTTCGCTTCTGCAAGACCGGTTCAAAAGGTAGATTGGGGCCAAGCCATGAAGGCTTCTTTTAAACCTTCTGTTCCAGCTTCTTCACCGATTCGCACTCCCACCACTCCTCGTCAAACGATCAACGGAGCTCGTACACCTTCACCGACCACTCCACGTCAAATCAGATCTACCAACACCACTCCAATTCCAAGTCGTGGTCCTCCACCTTCAATTCCCCTTCCACCTTTACCGAAAGTCGAGCAACCTCCTACACCGAAAGTCATGATTTGCTCTCCAAGTTATGAAAGTCAAGGATTAGGATTAGATCTAGGTCCAGAAAAGAAGGTTCAATTTAGAGACTCAACTTTGGAATACTCGGCTGATATATCCGTTGATTCTCAAAGTAGTTACGACAAAGAATCTACTGAAGAAGAAGGATCGACTTTTGAAAGTTCAGAGCTTCATTCAAGAGACTCAAGAGATTTAATAAAATACAACGGTACTTCTTCCGCCGACAGCTTTATCGATTCTTATCTTTTAGAACGTAGGAGTTCATCCTCAGCCTCAGGCTCAACCTCAACTTCGACGTCAACTTCAAGAGGAGAGAAGTTAGGCAGAGCGATGCTTGCTCAATTCGAAGCTTTCTCAAGTGACAGTGAAACAAGTTCATCACTGAATCAGAGTTCGGAGCGATCATTGAAATCCATTACAAGAGGTGCCAAATTAGGGAAATCGTTTCATGCAAGAAGCTGTAGTTCTGGACAAGTCTCAAGTACGAGCTCTAACGAGTTTCAAACTTGTTTTGAACCACACCAGAGACATTCGGAAGATGGAGAAGCAAATCATCAACTCGATCGATACAGACTTTCTAGAGCTGATGCTTGGTTCGGGACAGGATTAGAGAGAAATATAGGACTATTTGATCCGACTCGAAGAGAGGTTTCCATGATTCCAGAATCTCCCGATACTCCAGTCAAGCAAAGCAGTCAATTCCCTTCCTATCGAACCATACTTAGAAGAACAAGTAGTAGCTCCGTTTTAGGGACCTTCCACTATAGAAGAAGAAGTAGCGGTAGCTCGGCTGGGGGCAACGTGGGAGTTCTTTCGTCTACGGAAGAGAAGGAGAAAAGAGAAAGAGAAGGTGAGCTTTTTGAAATACTCGAAGCACCTAGAGCTCTCAATCGGAATCAAAAAGTCATTCGACAAGCTAACAACATTTTCTCATCACTGCCATTCGTCTCTGTGCAGCTCTTCGACTCCGCCTCTTTGACTCTTTCAAATCTTCTCTTGACTTCTCTGAGGACTACAGCTCTCTAGAAGCACGAGATTGGACCGTGTCTCTAGAAAGGGTGGAAGACGGTTCTCAGGATTTCACAGCAGAAGACCTCAAAGAAATGATGGGTCTGTTTCAGCCGCAACTTCAAAGATCCCGTGGAGCTGTCTCTTCAACCTCAAATCCTTCACTACCTCTAGTCGATAGTCCTTCCTCGGTTTCCACACCAAAACAAGCTCATACCCAGCTCAAGGCTTCTCTACCAACCCCTGATCTGGAACGAAAGCATGCGCTCAGGAAATTGAGAACCGGAATCTCTGATGCAAATCTAAGGAGTACTACGATGAATCACCTTAGGGATCAATCTCTCAAAATATCGGAGCTCAAAGGGTTAATGAAGTCCCCCACTTCCACAGAAGGCAATGGGAGAGTTTCAGATTCATTCTCGTTCATCGAGGCTCCAGAAATGGAAGAAGAGTCTACCGGAGGTCCTCGTCCGCCTCTGGTTAGCAAATGGAGCTCTGATAGTGTTACTTCATCTCAGAATGAAGGTTGGAGAGTCAAAGGCTTGAAGAAAGTCTTGAAGATTTAGGAGGATTCGTTCTAGGTCACGGCGTCGCTGTTGGGTTTGATATGCATCTTTCTGAATCTCTTGTTACCACAAATTTTCATTTTCGTTTGTAGTCCCATTTTCTGTGTCTCAAGCTCATACACGTAGACAAGTTCCTTCTTTGCAACTCGAGATGATACCAATCCAAAGCCCACTACGCGCGATCTCCACTTGTTCTTCTGTCCTTCCTACACCCTTCGTCCGTATCGGTCTTTAGAAGATCAAAATTTCTAGACAGATCGAATCAAATCGAATCAAAAATGGAAATAAGAAGCCCAAAAGGCTTTCGCGGCACGCAAGAAAGCTACGCAGAGACTTTTCGAGATTGGCGGACGGAAGGTCCGAAAAACTCTCAAGTTCGCTGACGAGAATGAGGTATCCAGCAGTATTAAACACTGAGAGAAATGAAGTCTTTCCTTGCTAGACATCTTTCTACTCTACAAAACAAGAGCTTTCTCTTGACCTCTGTATCCCTTCCAAATGAACTCGAAGAGGTGAGTCTCAAAAACAGAAGATGAGAATCTCTTCCGCTCTTTGCTTGAATCGTCTTGTTTTCTTCCTTCAGCCCTTGAATGCAATCATCTCTCTATTTTTTATCTTATCACAAGTCGAACCGTCCAGGAACCAGAATCCGAAAGCAGATTCATCCCAGCGCACAAGCGAATGGGAAGTCTCAAACTCCATCCTCCCCACTCTGCCTTCAATTCTCCTCCCTCTTCATCATCATCAGATTCACCAACTATGGATCCAAGAGCATCGGATACAGTACCATGTGGATCTTTCCAGTTCAGAAATTCCGATTCTTTGGGCAATGCTCTTCAAGCTTCAAATTCCAGCAGCTCAACGCCACCTGCCACTTCTACGAAAAGCCTGACCGCAATACAGAATGAGTATCTCTGGAGGATGTGCTAGCATTCACGATTGATTGGATTCGCTACTTGGAGACAGAGAGAGCTCATCAACGGGAGAGGTTGAAAAGTCAAACACAGATGAATTCGCCACCTGATTTCTCTCGCAGAGGTTGGAACGAAGCACAGATATCTGATCCTTCAACATCGGATAGGGAAGCATTGACCACAGGTTTTTGATGAAGAGGTTGAAATGGAGTTCTATTCGAACATGCATTCCACTTCTACCTTCTCGACTTTGAAGCCATCTCAACCTCAGAGATCCTCAGTGGTTGAAGATCAAGAGCAGGAAAAGGCTTCACTTCCTTCAAGATCTGAAGTAGAATCAAGTGAACTTTTAAGAGATTCGATATTGAGGGGGATTGGACAGGTCTACGATTATGATCAATTTTCCCAAGATGCCTTGGGCTCATCGAATTGGTAATCTCACTTCTATTTCGATATTGTCTCGCATTCGATCTCCCACTTGTACTTGTATAATTTCCATCATACTAGATTGCCGTGAATTCGAAGCTTCTTTTGATCAATTTGAGTTGCCTATTCTTGATTGAATTGAAGAGAGCCAAATGAAAGATCGAGTGCCTAGTTCTAATTTTCTCTTCAAAAATTTCTCATAGTCCACCACCTATCCAATTCCCTGCTTTCAAAATGATATTCATCATCCTTTTCATCCATATCTGGAACGAAGAAACCCTCTTCTTTCCTCTTCTTCGCCTGCTTTCCCTTCGAAAGTTTCTCTCTCTTTTTCTCTCTAATCGAAGACCTCTCGTCTTGTTGAGCTTTGAAATCTCCTAATGAAGATGGGTTCGAGGAAGAATTCTTGTTAGATTGACCTTTTGTTGATGAATTGTTCTTGCGAGCTCCAGAAGGCAAAAGATCTTTAGAAGTTTTCTTCTTGATTCCAGTTTGAGAACCACCTGGTTTGAGAAACTTCTTCGAGTTGGGAATGAGAGTCGGCAGAAGATTTCTGGGACTGGAGGAAAACGAGGATAGATTTGATAAAAGAGAGAAAGGCAAAAGCTTGATGGGTAAAGGAGGGAAGGGCTCGAGAAAAATTTCGATTTTCGAGGCATACATCCAGCTTGATGCTTTTGAACCTCCTTTCTTACAATCTCGATAGAATTTTTTGGCATTCATCAAGCGATTACAAGCTTGGAAACCCCAGATCTGGTTCTCTTGTTAACTCACCTCTTTCTTGACCTTCTTTGGCTTGGACCTACTCCTCTCCTCCTCTTCACTATCCTCCAACAGAGGCTCCCTACTCTCATCTAGATCGCTTTCATTGTCATCTTGATCATCTTGATCTCCCTCTGATCTCTTCTGTCTCTTCCTTTTCTGAACAGCCCACTCTCCATATCTCTTCCTTCTTTCTCCACTTGCAGGTCGGTAATCGTCAGAGATGAAGTTGAAGTCATCATCTTTCTCTGTTGTTTGATTCTTCTCATCTTGATCTACGTCGTCGTCATCCTCATCCTTTTGAGAGTGGAGATGCCATGAATTCCAAGCCAATTCAGGTTGGAATCTAGTTGAAGTACTGTTCTGATTGAGTGTAAGAGGTTCCTTGTTAGGGATTGACCATTGTTCGAATGAGTCGTTTACAGCAGATGAAGATGAAGCATTGCTTTGAAAACTGGAATCGGCTATCGAGTCTTGCTGAAGACTGTTGTTGAATTTGTTTGGAGTGGAAGGATTGGAAGAATTGGATTTGTTGTCAAAGTCATCTTTCTTTTTGATTCCGGCTCTTTGCATAAATTTTAATCCTTGAGTTTTGCCTGAAAGTGAATGAACTGTGCTCGATCTCGAGTTGGAACTCGATGCAAGCTCATCTTTGTATTTTGCTATGTATTGAAGGTGTTGAAGAAAAGTAACAAAAGAACTCGGAGTTGTTTTCTCCCTTTGCACCCCTTATCTCCTCCCCTCCCTCATTCAAAACTTCCTGCGGGCAATGGGTTCCAATGATAGATTTAGAAGCTGGATTTCAGCTCAATCAAATGAAAAAGAAAGAGAATCGGTTCCGAAAGGCATTGGTGATGCAGAGAAGAAAGTGGCAACTCTGAGAAGCAGCTGAAAGTAGCCACCTCTCCTTTCCAAAGGATGAGCGTAGGGTCATATCGCTCTCGTTGCCCTCTTTCCTATGCAAATTTCGTGATCGAAGAAGATTCGAGTACGTTAGACAACCTTTTTTGGCTGAATCAGAGGATGATCGAGGACCTAGCAGAGTTCGTCCATTTTCCGACGGTGTAACTTCTTCTTTCTTCCCAACACACAACTTCACTCTCTTCATCCTTTCTTCTCATTCGAGTCCCTCTCAAGTCGTCCCACAATGCTCGACTTAACAACGACATTACCTCCTCCATTGAAGAGAGTGCGTTCAGAAGAAGGTTCCAATGATTCAACATCGTCATCCTCTCATCCATCCCCTTTCTATCCTCAAAGGATCCCCATCCCTCCAATGCTCGCTTCTCCATCCTTCGCTTCAACTTCAAGACCCTCTGCTCCCACTGGTTTCTCTCTTCCATCGATTTACGAGTTGGCAGGTCATTCTCCGATCTCTCAGAGTCCTTCGTTACCTACTCGGAGACCTCCTAGTGTTGGAACTTCGAGTCACCCTTTCAGCCTTTATGAACAACAAGCTTTAGCCTCTCAAACTGTTGATCAGCATTATCATCCATCTTCAAACATGTATTATAGACGTAGAGGAGAAGCCTCTTCGGATTCTAGCTCTTCCCTCGAACACTCGACAGTCGAACATCAAATGGAAGGCATCGACGCAGGCTCCGAAGCTGGAGACGGTCACAAGAAGCAAAGGAACAGAATCCAACTCAGTTGCACTGAATGCAAGAAACGAAAGGTGAGAATCATCTCTCAAAAGTTCGTAGAGGAGCAAAGTCGATGTCCTCTCTTTGACCCTACGGTTGCAAGCCCCCGACCATGCTCAGCTTTTTTTAATCAACTTCAAGAAGGCAATACCTGTCAACGATCGGTTCTATTTTTCTCTTGATAAACGGCTTCTCTTGATCTTTGACTGAAACCATAAACAAATCCATTCTTTGCCTCCTTTCTTCGGAACTTTCGCTCTAAATTCCTTGCCTTCCTACGCCTTTGCTGCCCCTTCTAGATCCGTGAGTAGCACCTTGCCCTTGTTGTTCTTGGGCTCTTGGCTGCATGAGATCTCATTCTTGCTGACTTCAATCTCTTGTCTATCACCTAATTTCAATACTCGATCATTCGTACCTTCGTAGGATGTGGTGAGTTTCTTCGTCGTCGTCGAGCTTCAGAACTTCCGGCATCTGCGCGTGGCAACAAGCATGTGAATTCTTAACCTTCTTCTTCTCGAATCTTCTCAACTCCTTTTCAATCTCACAGATCGTAATATTCCAATTTGTTCAAGTTGTGTTCGAAGGGGGATCAGTCACAAGTGCAAGTGAGTCGAGAGTGCCATCAACCTTCGACGTTTGCTTTCGAGTCCTCATCCGATCCTTGCTGATTCCTGCTCCTTCCTTTGATTCTCCTCGTTTCTGTCAGATTTGGAGACGAAAGAGATGACTTCAAGTTGGTAACTTGAGAACGAAATGTGGAGAGAAAGTCCTATTCGAGCTGGACTGACGATTTTCTTTCATTCTCCAATCTTTCTTTGTCTTCTCTAGCAACTCGCAGCAACAGATAGATCCATCCAGGGCTGCTCTTCTCGCTAGGATATCGAAGCTTGAACAGCAATTACAATCAGCCAACACAGAGATCCATTCATTAAAAGAATCTTCTTCCGCGATCCCCGACAATCCAGACTTCCCTCCACGGAAACGAAACAAAACGGAAAGTCCAATCGTAGAGGTCAAGAGTCTAGGAGCCGATTCATCTTCTGAGAATTCATCTGCACCTTCTTCAACTTCGAATGGAAGTCCTAGTCATTCGAGTTTTGCTCTCTTTTCTGGAGTCTCCTCCTTCAACTCTTCAAAACGCTCTTTAGTGGAAAGGATCGAAAAGCATTTGGCTCTTCTTCCAAGTCCAGATCAAGTCAGATCCGTCGTTGATCTCTTCTACATTGGAATGGATGCCTTCGCTCCATGTACTCACAAACCAACTGTTTTGAAAGAGTTGGAAGAGTTTTACACCACTGTTAGATGGGAAAGAGTGGCTGCTGTTTCGGGGATGAGAACAAAGATAGTCTCGGAGGACAATATCCCAGATATCGCTTTCCTTGCTTTCTTGTTCAGTCTAGTCAGCACTGTTACTGAGCATCTCACTTCGCAAGAGGTGGTAGCTACTGGTCTCTGTTCGGAAGAGAAAGACGTGAGTGTGATTGACTTCAATTTTTTGAACCAATCGAGATCGCCACTCTCTCTGAACTCGTTGAATACCTTTCTTTTTCTCTTCATCTCAATCAGCACAAGGCCATGTCGGAACTCTATCATGGAGCTTCGATAGACCTACTGAACGCAGCAGACTTCTACGAAAACCCAACACTCGCAGGTCTTCAAGCCTGCATTCTCATGAGAGTCCATCTTCTCAACCGAGGTCGAAAGCCTTTCTACAGAGCCATTCTAGCAAGCGCTCTCACTGCCGCCAGATCTATGGGATTGGATAGATTAGGTTCCGCTCTAGAAGATGAAAAGAGATGGAGTGGAAAGGAGAGAGATTCGAAAAAGTCCTTGGATTTAGAAAGAGACTCTTCGATTTTACCGCCTCAAGCTAGGGTAGCAAGACTTCAAGCAACACGTTTCGCTGATGGATCTCATGTCTTGAGAGAAACTGGTCGTAGAGTTTATTTGGTCCTGTGTAGGATGGATAGTTTCTTCTCTGCTCTTTCTGGTCATCCTGCTTCTTCAAATATGCCAGACGATCCAGGACAGTGAGTTCTCATTTGACCTTGTTAGGAAAAGTGTGACCGCTTCCAGTCGATTTCTGACTCCTTTCGCTCTTCTTTCTTCGTCCCTTCCTTTCTCTAGCTCTACTGCTCCTCCACTCAATATCGACGACGAGAACCTTTCAGACGACTTCAATCCTCTACCTCACTGTCTACCACAGGAAGTTCCCTCTAGATTAGTCTCGATCGTCATCGGAATGGGAATGAATGACTTCACTCTGAGGTTAACAGACGCTGCCGCTCATTCAGGAGGATACGCAGCTGCTGTCAATCTAGATCGACAGTTGAAAGAACAAGTAGCCAGAACTCCTCAATCTCTGAGACTCGATGGAGTCTCTGAACATCTACCTGCAGTCATCGAACTTCATCAACAAAGACCTTATCTACGTCTTCATAGGATCGTTCTGATGCAATACACTTATTACTACTTCCTCGGTCTTCATAGAACCTTCATGATCAGAGGTTATTTCGATCCCAGGTACTTCAATTCCACAAAGACTTGCATTTACGCAGCTAGATCTTTGGTTGCTCTGTCTAGAAGTCTCGAAGGGGACAAGTCGATCACGGGTAGAACAATGTTTCACGGACTCTTGTTCCATCTCTGTCATGGTGCTGCCGTTCTAGTGGTCTGGTCTTTCCATCACGTCGTTTGTTCAATGAGAGATGATGAGGAGACTCTTCAAGTCATGGAAGAGTTGGATTATGTCATTCATGTTCTCAATGCCTTTGCGGTGAGTGTGCTTTTTACTTTCTCTCTCACTAACGCTTGCTTCTCTTGAATACTTGCTAAATCCATTCTTGAAACTCTTCTCATTCTTATCCATCTCAGAATGCTGCTGGACCAAATGTCATTCTAGGAAGAGCGGTTCTCATCTTCACTATTCTCAGAGCTAGGATCACAATCGAGAGACAAGCTCAAGGTCTAGCTCAAGTCGATCCTTCCACCGCTTCTACTGCTGCTGCCACTTCCAATCCTTTGGCAACTTCTTCATCAGCACCGACTACCCCTAGCGTTGAAAGTCTATCTTCAGCTCTAAATGAAACGCTCAACGTAGGACCAAGTGCGGTCGCAACTTGGCATACTCCAAGTCTCATTTTACCTCAAAAAGGTTTGAGCGAATCGGAAAGAACCACACTTTACAATCTCACAAACGGTCTTCTAGTGGAGCTTACTTCTCTGAAGGATAGAAATCTGAGCTCTGGTCAGCCGTGTTTCTTTGCTGTGAGTATTTTGCCTTCTCGATCAATCCCAAGGGTTGACTACTTTTTTCTGACTTTTCTCTCTTCTCTCTCACATTTCCATGCCCTTCTGATATCTCTTCTCCTCTGCAGTCTCTGGACGATTTGCTCTTCTGTGCTCCTCAGTCTCAACAAAACTCTTCTCGTAATCACGTCTTGTAAATTCCATTCTGTCAACACAATCGCCTCTTGTCATCTTACTTATTTGCCGCTCTCCGCATTGTCATCCTCGAAATGGATTTGCTCATGTTCTCCTTTTGAAGTCTTAGGATATCGTTCGAAGAGTTGATTTCCGAGAGAGATACACAAACGTGAACGACTGACGGATAGAAATACAAGAACAAGTCTTCAAAATCAAAGAGATATTACAAAACGCTTCCTCTATAACTTTTCTCGAAACCCTTTTACAGTTTGTCTTCAGCACTACTCCTACCAGATTCAGGCGGAGAAGGAAGACTACCTCTTGGATCCTTGACATAAGATTGAATTCCCGAAGGTTGAATAGAACTAGCTGCAGGTCCATTATTAGAAGAGACTTTCCTAGGCGGAAGACTAGAAGAAGAAGAAGAAGTACTGAAATCTCTGAAACCAGATCCCAATCCAGAAGGATGTGAAGTTGAAGTTGGAGATTGAGAAAACATTGGATGAATTGAAGAAGATGGTGGAGGACCATGAGATTGAAGTTGAGAAAAGACTTGATGTCTAATAGGAGAATGTGAATGATTCGTATTTGTATTCATATTTGTGTTTGAAGAGTGTAGATGAAGATGATTCAATCCATCACTTTGATGATGGATCTCAGAAGAAGTATTCAAATTCAATTCTACCAAGTCATCAGAACGATGATTAGTAGTTGGGAGGCTGAAGGAAGATTCTCTTTCGTGTTTCCTTACTACAGCTTCATTTGTTGCTACTTCTTTCTTGATCTTTGTTGAATTGTACATCCAAAGACCAACGATAGTCAGAGCGATTCCTATCCATTGAAGTCTAGAAACTGATTGTCCAAACCAAACAATGGCAAAACAGATGACGAAGACTCTCTTGAAAAGAGAAGCTATGGAATAAGTTACTGGTGACACCAAGCCCAAGATGTCTTGAAAGAGAATGGAAAAGAGATGATAGATAGTTTAGTGTCGATCGCGAGTCCAAAAGTCGATTCTGGATCCAGATTCTTCTTCAGGTTTGAAATTTGAACACTCACTGAAAGCCAAAATGTTCTGAGCAAAATGAACGACACCATTCGCGAACAACAATCGTAGAACTAGAAAGCTCGAAGATGAATATTCTGGATCTGTCACATCTCGAATCGGAGAGAGATTCGGATCGTTGTGAGAACCAAAGAGCAACGAAGGTAGATCCGAGAAGACGAACAGAGGTAGCATGAGCTGTGGAGAAGAAAGAAGAGTTCAGAGCAAGATCATACATTCGTCAGCAGAGCTTTCGAAATCAGAAGTTGCTTTGTAGAATCGAGGATATCCTCGTTCAAATCTTCGTCTACTCGCCACGACTGAACAACCACTACTATAAAACAAGACGTTGATCTTATCCATCTTTCCATCTTCATACATTCCTCTCTTTCCTTTCCTTTCATCTCTACCTCTCTCTTCATTTGAAGAAAGAAGTTTCTTGCTATAGATGTTCTGAGCGACAAAGATTCCAGTACTTCCCAAAGCACAGAAGAAACCTAAAATATCGTCTGCGGAGAAGGCTAGACCGGTGCAAGCCATCATGACTCCAAGAGTCAAAGGGACTAGAGAAGAATAAGTTCTGATTGAATATTGAACCTTGAAGAAGAAAGTGTATGCTAGAACCGTGAATAAGGGAGATAGAGCCTGGACGAGTGGAAAAGAGAGAAGAAACGTGAGTGTGAACGAAGTTGAAACTTTGAAGTTAACCAAGATCTGTTACTTACTTTGATTGTATGAACGGTACTGACTGGTACTCTACTGATGGCCAAACTACTGAGAGCATGACCAACGACAGCAAAGACACTCAATTGACCTACTTCCTTTATCCTATTCCAAGTAGGTTTGACCAAAGTAGTCAACCTATGATTCCCCAGAACCTCTCTAGATGCACAAACGTAACAGAAAAGGTTGACAAAGATGAATTGAACCAAAGTCAAAGTGACTGGAAAGGGGAAAACTGGAGGTAGCTTCAACGGAGGAGTACCATCGTTGGATTTGATCTTTGTTGAAGATAGGAGAGCCTTTGAAGTGTTTGAAGATAAAGCTGAAGATAGGTACCAGAATAAACAACCTATGATGAAGAGAATCGTAGCTCTATCTGGAATGATGGAAGATGAATTGAAATGGATTGACGAAGTTGAAGATGACGAACCGCTTCTGTTGTTCCTACCGGGAGAGATTGCTCTGTACTTTCCTTTCCTTTCTCGACTTGGACCATTGACTAGATTGCTGAATTGATCGGAAGCGAGTCGAGAAAGAGAATGGAATGCATTTGAAGCGGATTTGAAAGAAGAAGACGAACGGTTCGCTGTCGAAGGCGACGGCAGCATGTCTCTATCTCAATGTTGCTCTATTGATGGGCGGATGAGAAAGAGAATTGATGTTCTCAGAGGAAACAGGATTGAAAATTGATGTGATAGTTGATGGTCAAAAGAGAAAGCTCAGCTCGACTATCTTGATCTCATAACCATCTCATCATTTCCCTATCATGGCCCCTTCTGCCGATTCGCCATCCAAACGACGAAGAGTAGAAGAAGAGAATTCGTACTACGATTATGAGAATGAAGAGGAAGACGACAAGCCAGCCTACGTTCCATTGAAACAGAGAAGACTTCAACAACTCCAATCCATAAAGAACAAATCAAACGGAATCCCTTCTTTATCATCCACTACTTCCACCAACAAGGATGACTACGATGAAGAAGAGGAAGAAAAGGAAGATCGAGGAGTCGAACAATCAAAACATTCCTTACTTTCAGAAGCGAGGGAATTGAGAGAGAAACAAGCAAAGGAGAACAAATCTCTGGCTGAAAAGGAAGCTGAAGAAGAACAGAAGATCTTAGAGGCTCATGCTGCAAGGAGGAAATTGGCAAGTGATATGGAATTGGCAAAGGGTATCAGCTATACAGATCCAATCAAAACTAGTTGGACTCCTCCCAAATTCGTCAGAGATAGAAGTCAGGAGGAGAATGAGAAGTTGAGGGAGAAGAATCATATCCTCACTGATGGTACAGACGTCCCTCCATTGATCACCAATTTCAGAGTGAGTATAGATTGGGAATGGAGTCGTCAATTGGTGATATTATTGAGATCTATTCAGAAGCGCGAGTTGGAGAGATGTACCTGATGGAGCTGGTCTTTGAACTGAGCTTTCTCTCTCTTTCTCATTCGATTACTGACTTCTTCTCTACTGCAATCCCTTTGTCATTTTCTACTTTCTCATCATTCACAGGACATGAAGATCCCTCCTCCAGTCATTTCTTACCTCCTCTCCAAAGGTATCACGACTCCGACTCCAATTCAAATGCAAGGAATCCCAACCGCTTTCACTGGAAGAGACATGATTGGAATCGCCTTCACTGGTTCCGGAAAGACTCTGGCTTTCAGTCTTCCGATAGTCATGTTGGCTTTGGAAGAGGAGAAGAGGTTGCCTTATACCAGAGGAGAAGGTCCTTTGGGAATGATCGTCTGTCCAAGTGTGAGTATTCGAGAGCACTCGACTCTTCTCCCACTATCGATTTGTTACTGAACATGACTTTCCATCCTTTATTCTCTATTCCTCACCAGAGAGAATTGGCTCGACAGACATTTGAAGGAATCAAAGCCATCGCCGAAGCTCTAGTCCAAGGTGGTTATCCTCAAATCGGAGCTCTACTCTGTATCGGTGGAATTTCGATGGCAGAACAACATCACGTCATGTCCAAAGGTTTCCATATCGTAGTAGCGACTCCAGGAAGACTTCAAGACATGTTAACAAAGAAGAAATTCACTTTGGAAAGTTGTAAATATCTTTGTTTGGATGAAGCCGATAGAATGATAGACATGGGTTTCGAAGAAGATGTTAGAAACATAATGAATTTCTTCAAACAACAAAGACAAACCTTATTATTTTCTGCAACCATGCCTAAAAGGATTCAAGATTTCGCAGAACAATCTTTGATTCAACCAGTGGTTGTCAATGTTGGTAGAGCAGGAGCTGCTTCGATGGATATCATTCAGGAAGTAGAATACGTAAAACAAGAAGCTAAAATGGTTTATCTTTTGGAATGTTTACAAAAGACAGCACCTCCGGTCATTGTTTTCTCTGATAATAAGAATGAAGTAGATGATATTCAGGAATATTTACTTTTAAAAGGTGTGGAAGCAGTTGCTATTCATGGATCTAAAACTCAAGATGAAAGAGAATATGCAATCAAAGCTTTCAAATCAATGCAAAAGGATGTAATGGTAGCTTCTGGTGTAGCTTCCAAAGGTTTGGATTTCAATGAAATTCAACACGTAATCAATTATACAATGCCTAAAGAGATTGAAGATTACGTTCATCAAATCGGTAGAACTGGTAGATCTGGTAAAACTGGTATTGCGACGACTTTTGTCAATATGAATACTGCTGAACAAACTCTGTTGGATTTAAAATATCTTTTGATGGAAGCTAAACAGAGGTGAGTAAAGGGAACGGAATGGAATTTATAATCTTGAAAGGATTGGATGAATTTTCGATTACTGATACCCTGTCTTATCTCTATCTCTCTCTCTTCTATCTAATAGAATCCCACCTTTCTTAGCTGCTATCGAGGACCCAAGAGCAGCAGCCATGGTTAATGGAAAGATGGTTGGTTGTCCAGTCTGTGGAGGTCTGGGACATGGTATCAAGGATTGTCCAAAGTTGGACTCAAACATTCAACGTTCCATGGCTGGGCATTCAGGAAGGGGAGGTGGAGATGGAGGTGGATATTAGGAAGAAAGGACGGAAAAGAAAGAGAGCAAGAAAGAAAGAAAATCAGAAAAGAAAGAATCATCTCAACTCTCAGATCTCACTTCAATCAGAGGCTCGTCCTCAATCCTTCTCCCTTCGTCTTGTCTCGACTTTGTACTTGTATCTCATTTTTTGTTGTCAATTTGTCACTTTACTCTCTTTTGGAAGGATCGATGAAACTGACGTCATGAAACGGTTTTCCATGCTTCCACCAGGAACGGCAGAAGGGAGACTTTTTTCGATCTTCGAAACCTTGCATTCTTCACCAAAAGTCATCAACAACCTCCTTCTTCTCCTATTCTACTTCTACTCCCCTCTTCCGAATTCCCTTGATCCACTTCTCCTCAAGGCTCTCTCATCTCTGTCCAAGGCAGTTGGGATGGCATCAAATGACTGGCGATGGTATCTCTTCTTCATTCCTTTGGTTCTAGCCTTTCTCGCCATTGTCGGTTTGGTCTTCTACACTCATCGAAGGCGAAGAATCCTCAAAGCAAGAAGATCGACATTAAGAAATGTGACATTGGTACTGGAAGAAGATGAAAAGGTTAAACAGAGGCAAGAGAAATTGGAGAGGATGTCTAGTGTAAGATCCAATCTAAGCAGAATGACTTCTACAAAGAGTACTTATTCTAGAAGTGCAATCGGTAGAGATGTTGAAAGAGAACATAGGAGATCAAGAGCTACTACAAGCAGGAATGGTGGAGGAAGAGGAGGAGGAGGTGAGAGTGCACAGGCAGAGGAGAAAGGATTGGGATCAGTGCAGCAGGATCAGATCCATGTCATTGGTAGAGATAGAGACAATCATGACGTAGAGGCTGATGGGGTTTACGATCTAAGAAATCAGAATAGAAGAAAGGAAATGTTGAGCGTCATTGGAGAAAGTCAAGGAGAGAGTTCCAGAATCTCGAACACCTTCAATTCAGATGCAGACGTCGCTTCTTCTTCTACTCCTTCAAAACCATCAAACGCAAATGACAGATCAGTCTCGAATAATGATTTACAAGCAATCCCTTCAACAAGTAGTGGAGGAGGAGAGAGAGGTGGAGATCCATTCGTCACTCCAGTGACGGCAACTACCAGTCAAACCAATCCTTTCGCAAGTCCTCAGAATAGTTCTTCAGATCATGATAATACTTCATCATCAAATGCAATTCCAATCCCTCCTCCTACCTCTCAACCTAATAAGAATGGTTTGGCAAGGAAATTAAGTGAGGTTGTCAGGTTGAGATCTCCTCCAAGATCCACTCCTTCCAAAAGTACGGATTCTTCTGAAAAGGATAGAGTCAGTCCAACTGTAGCTAAAGTTTCGACCGACACTTTTGGCGTCAAAGCAAATACAAGACCAAGTGGTAGTGGAAGTGGTAGTGGTAGTCAACCGGAAGGCAGTCAGAATCAATTGTCCTTACCTTTGAATAATGGTAGAACTTCAACTTCTTCTTCTAGATCGGCAGTCACTACTCAAATGATTGGAGCTCCTTCTTCTCCAAACATCTTCGCTTCTCCTGTAAGATCAAATTCCATCGATGCATCAACAGCTACTAACACGAATACAAATACGAATCCGGTGGGAGGTAGTGAATGGACTTATGTCTCTAGAGCGGATCAATGGAGGAAACCTGGAAGGAAAAGTTTGGAAACTTCAAATCATGATGGGAAAGATTATTTGAATAAAGATCCAAATCCTTTAGGACTTTCCAATGTTTCTCTAGGCAAGAAATCCCCTTCTTTGAAAGCTCAAAGTGCTACTCATTTACCTTTACCAAAACAGAATAGAAACGATTCAAACGACGGTTCTGGTTTAAAGAGAGCTGTATCTATTGGTGCTGCTGGATCCAAATTCAAGGAAGCTTTTGATGATTCCCCATAAACTTCAAAACCCCCAAGTATATCATAATTTACTCGCAAATCGTCAATTCTTCTACGTCCTAAGTCCTCAAATTCCTTCAAAAAGATTCAATTCTTTTCTCTCAAACTATCTGAATCCTCTCTCGGGTTATGAAACTCTTATATCATTATCTTTCCAAAGTCACTTTTTTTTAGAATCACAGTCGATATGGCCAATCTTGGTTTCAACTCTCCACCTTCAACTCTAAGTTTCAAAGTATAGATCTGTTTTCTCGTTTACAATGTAACCTCTCCCTTGTCTCTTAGTCTCGCACATTCTTTCGCGCGAATAGCGCTGAATCTCCTTTGGTCTCTTCATTCAAATTCTCTCTCCAGTCATTGTTTTTTCGCATTCAATTCGAGCTTTACACTTATTCAATCGGATTTCGTCTCCTTGTTTTCACTGTCAATTCTTATCTTATTGTTTCGACTTCTTTGTCTTTGTCTTCTCACACTCTCTTTTTTACCTCCTTTTTTTCTCTCGCTCAATCTTTCGAAAGGGTTTCATGTAAAAAACACAACGATTCAGATCCTTCAATTTTCATTTTGCTCTTTTCCTCTCGTATCCTTTCGATTGTTCATGCATAAAAAAAAAAAGCTAATGAAGTTTGTACAAGAGAACTCTACCGCCCGTGTTTCCAATCGCCAAGTATTCGTCACCTCTAGAGAAGTCCAAAGCAGAGACATGACCGAGGGGAGTTCCAGCAGTTGGCCAATTAGCAAAGACTCTGGAGCTTGGAACATGAACCTGTAAGTAGTCAATCGAGGAAGAAAGAAAAGACGAAATCAGTCTCCAACATGAAAGAAGCATAACGTCGACTTTTTCCCCTCCTCTTCGCGTGCACTCACCACTTTCAAGGAATCCCTCTTGCTCTTACTTGCAGTCACCAACAACTGACCATCATGAGAGAACTTCATATTGGAGATGGAAGTAGTGAGATTTCCGACTGCTTTCTTTGGATCTAGATTCTTTGAGATTTGACTACCATCTTCACTGACTCCATTAACTCCTCTCATCAAATCACCATAGAGATTGACGAAACCACCTTCAGATCCTACAGCCCATCGAGTAAGATCATCTCTATCTAATCCTGAAGAACTAAACATCGGTCTAGATTCGATTCCTTTAGGTTCGAATTGTCCAACATCTTTTCTGACGTTTAAACATTTGAAGCTGGTTTGTAAATTCCTCTTATCCCAAAGATGGAAACTTCCATCCAGACCTAAAGAGACCAACCGATTCCCATTGGAAGAGACATCTTGATCCCAAGCTATTCCTCGGACCGGAGCATTCTGTCTAAGACTCAAAAGTTTAGATCCAAGACTCGTGATTGAAGCTTTTGAAGAAATTAAATTACCTGATCTGCCCCAATCCAACAAATGAATGTTACCTCCTTTTCCTCCAATAGCTAACAAACTCGAACTTGATCCAGATCCAGATCCATTCAAATTCGGTTGGAATCTAGCCATTGATAAATCCTTTTCAGATTCGATTTCGACTTCATCTACACTTTTGTTTCCTCTCCAGGGACTTGATTTGTAACCTTGACCAGTCGAGACGTCGTAGGTGTAGAAATAAGGTCTTGTACCACTAATCAGAGCACTAGTTCCAGAAGGATGGAAAAGACAATTTGAAAGAGGTAAATCTGGTACGTGTAAAGTGTGAAGCAAACTTGATTTCGATCCATCATCTAATTGGAACAATCTGATCCTTCTGTCTTTCGATCCAGTCATCAAGACTTGAGTCCTGTTCGAAGGATGGAAGTTCATGCATTCGATTGAAGACTTGGAGCTTTCCTTTCTTTCATTTGCATTGACGTCTCTTAATCTTCTGATCTCTAATTGCTCTGGGTTGTAGATTCGAGATCTACTCTTCGAACCCGAGAGAATGTCTGTGGACGTGAGAGGCTTCGAAAGAAGGCCAGTGTTGCTTTTGAGAATTGCATTGAGAGATGATGACGACGAAGAAAGGCGTAGAGATGCCCATGGAGGCGGAGGATGGAGTTGCTGGAACCTGTTTAGAGAAAGGAGAAGTTGAATGTATGCCATTAGTTCTTTGCCCTTTCTTCTCTTTGAGAAGCGTCTTCAAAGCATGGAATCAAGAGTATCATCCTCGTGCCGTCTACTGTTTAAGCCAAACTTTCTATTCTCGATAAGTAGAAGTAGGTACTCACATTTTCCTCAACCTCCTTTCATATTCATCTCCTCTGACCTCATTCTCTCCAACTTCCTCCCTCAACTTCTTCAACTTGTTGGTTCCAGCATAAGACAGAGTACCGTCTATCAGCTTGCGGGCAGTCTTTGGACCAGACAAGGGGATGATCAAGTTCTTTAAAGAAGGATCAGTCCAAGCTGCTTTTGACCTTGAACTGCTTTTAGCGACTGGTTCTGGAGTTGATGATGAACTGGCTTGTGATTCTGCTTCATAGTCTATTTCTGATTCCGAATCTATCTCTGATTGTTCATTTGAGTCTTGATCTGAATCTGAATCAGAGTCCTCCTCTTCTTGATCTGACTCTTCTTCACTTTGTGAATCTTGCTCTTCTTGATCTGACTGCTCTTGTTCAGCCTGCTCTTCTTCTTCTTCATCTTCCTGATTCCCAGTATCTAGCATGAATAGCTGATTAAAGAAAAGGACATAGAATGGAACAGATCAATATGAGATCCAATTCAATCCTCAACTGTCATCCCTCTAACTTTTTTTCCTTCTTCCACTTGCGTCTGTTTCCCTCTTTTACTCACCTGGTCATCTTCCAACTGAGTAGTTCCCAAATCCTCCTCTTGATCTCTGAGCAATCCTGTCGAAGTTGAGCTTGAATTCTTCTGCCTCTTTGCAGGTCTGTTGAAGGAAGAAGAAGAAGAAGAGGATGCAGCTGCTGCGATCGAAGGAGGGAAGAGACTGCTATAGAGTTTCTTCTCTAGTTTTGATGGGCCTGAATCTGTGTTTGAAGACTTTCTTCTTCTCGTAGTCATCTTTGATGGATTGGGAGTATCGTTGGGAATTGATGTGAGTGGTTCAGAGTCGAAAAGATCTCGAAAACTTTTTGCTTCTCGACCATCACAAGCCAATTCAACAAATCAGAGAAGAAACCTTCTCTTCGTCTTGCATCCAATCCAAGATATAACACAAGGTGAGCTTCTTGATTAGATCAAACAGACTACTTGCTTTGTTGCTGTCGTATCAAAGGATCTGACTCTTCCTTCGTCTCTTTCTTGCTTACAGACAGTCATTCCTAGACTTTCGTCTCTTCATCTCATTTTCTTCCCATCTTAGCAGCTTTAGCAGTGAGTGACAGATGTAGTCTTGTTACGTATCTCAATCCTAAGCTGACCTTTTCTCTGCCACGTCACCCAATCTTCAGGATGAAGCAACTCTCACGCGAGGTACTTTCCGTCGTCTTCGAGCATCTTTCCAGTCTCTATCTTCCCCAGATGATGCTAGTATGCAAGGAGTGGAAAGAAGTCCTTACCGTCGAGTTCCTTTGGAGAGAGGCAGTATTTCCCTGGGAGAATGAGTCCGGATCAAGACATTCCAAGTACAATTCTATCTCTACTCTCGTGGATTCTCTTCGCACCTCGCGTATTCGTTCCAATCATACGATTGAATCCTTTACGCTTTGTGCTCGAATTTCACCTGATCAATGCATGAGCCTCATCACGGAGTTGAGCTTCTGCAAAGATTGGCTCAAAAGAATAGATACAGTCATGATTAGCGATGAATCCTTTGCTTTCGACCTCGTCCACTTCAGAACCACATTCCCAAAACTTCAACATCTCAACCTCAATCTCAAAGGCTCTCCACCAAAGAAACTAGAGCCTGTATCTGAAGGACGTCTTTCATTTCTATCGATAGGGGGGAAATGTAAGGAAAGGTGGACAGAGGAAGATTTGGAATGGGTTTCCGAATTGAAACATCTTGGCTACACTCCTCATGGCAAACCCTACAAAGTGATTTCTGACTTCAATTTCCAGATCATTCAAAGATGTAGATTGACTTTAGTTCATTGGGAAGTGTACGGATACGGTCCCTTTAGTCCTATCGACGCAACTCTCAATCTTCCAGCTTTGAAATCCATTTCCTTCGATCATGCACCTGAGAACCTTGAAATTTTGGAAACCATGCAGATGCCCAATCTCAAGGAAGCTGGAGGACAAGTAGGAACTTTACTCCATCTGCCAGCTAATAACTTGCAAGCTATCAAAATCCACTTCAAAGGAAATGAAACTTCTCATGATCTCATTAAGCTCGTCGGGCTTCACCAGTCGTCTTTGACTCATCTCTCACTAACGAACAATTGGAATCGAAGTCTCTCATTGATCATCGATCCGCTTTTCCAGTTCCTCAAGCCAGATTTACTCCAAGGGATCAAGTGTCCAAATCTATCCCATTTAGTCATCAATCCAAGGTTTGAAAGAGAATTATCTAAAACCTTTAGTTCTTCTCTCTTGCTAGAGGTTTTACAAGCTCCGAATTTAGCTGTCATAAGTCTGTTGGATGAGGAAGGAAACAGTCTCTATCCGTGTTCGAAGTTGGCTTTGATTTTATCAAGCAAAGAGAGGCTGGAAGAATTCAGAGAATTAGAGTTAGAGGCTATCACGAAGGTTCCTTCAGGTTTGAGAGAGGTGATTGGAAAAGTCGAAGTCAAATCTTTAAGTTAAAAATAGGTCTCCATTGATTGTTGATACGAATGTGGAAGGAAGGGAAAAGGGGGAGAGAAAGGAGAAGAAGTCTATGCTACACTTTGTCATTCATTTTCCTTCTTTGTAAAGGTAACTGACTCGAATTCCATGAGTTCCATTTGTTCGTGATGTTTCCTTGATGCTTTCGGAGCCAGAGAATGACACATGTCTTGCAAACGCAGCCAAACCAACGACGCTGATTCTATAATATGCAATTCATCGAGATGGTTGATAACAAAATGAGCAACTCTAGATGAACAAATCCTTCTATTCTTGACAATTTCTTTTCTCTTTCTTTTTGTTCTTTGTATTTCTATTTCTTCGAAATGCTTCCAACTCCCTCGCCGACCTCTTCCAACCTAATCTCGAACCCTTTCTCGATAAGATGAGATTTGACCTGACCAATTTCACATTCAACTCTGTGAAAGATTCCAGCAGCCAAAGCAGCCTCTACAGAAGAGGGAGATGAGTTTTCGAAGAGCGGTTTCTCTTCAAAGATTTCTTGGAAATGAGTTGGATTTCCGGCACCTTTTTTTGCGGTTAGACAGAGAGAGAGAGAGAGAAAGAGAGAGAGAGAGAGATGAGATGGGGAAAGAAACAGGAAGCGTATTCGAATCAGTCAGAAACAGAGTCGAAAAGAATCAAAAGTGTGGGAAGCATCAAACCTTAATGAGAGAAATAAAAGAGAAAACTTTCCCTCTTTCTCTTTCAATACTCACCAGAACTAGCCACTACTGGGATCCCAACATTCCTCCTAATCAAATCGATCAACTGTCTATCGAACCCTTTATTACTTCCATCTCTATCTATACTATTGACCAAGACCTCTCCAGCACCCAATTTTTCAACTCCCCTCGCCAATTGAACTACATCTAAATCTCTATCTTCTCTACCACCTTTAACCGTACATCTATACCACCATTTCTTTCCTTCATCTTCACTTCCTTTTTCACCTTCAACAATAGAAGCTTCATGTTTCTCCCTCTCATCTTCCTTAGTCTGATCATTTAAATAAACCCTCCTAGGATCAATAGAAACCACCACTGCTTGATTTCCATAAGCCTTAGAAATCGTTTCGATTCCAGTTTGATTTGTGAAATCCTCTTCTGTAGCTTGATAAGGATCGAAAATCTCTTTCTTCAATCTTTTAGAAACATTTTCCAATAGTTGTTCGACAGCAAAGACAGCTTCTGAACCAATGGAAACTTTATCTGCCCCAGCTCTGAAATACATAGTTGCAACTTCCAAAGCTGATTTTTTTGTACCATCTGGATCTATTGAATCTTTAATTCCACCACCAATAGTTAAAGGAACGAAGATTGAAGAAGCAGCATTAGAAACGACTTGTAACATTGGTTGATCTTTTAAAGGACATGATCTAAAAGAAGTAATGTTTAAAAAAACAATTTCATCTGCTCCTGAAAGATAATATCTTAGAGCTAAATCCACTGGTTTACCTAGATTTCTGACTGCTCCTCCAACTAATTTTTGTTGAGAATTACTCGTTGTTGTTGATGATGAGTCTTGTTTTTCTCTAACATCATAACTTTCACCTTTTGTAACTACCAAATCTCCATCATCATTGGTTCTAACATCTAAACAAGCTACAACTCTTTTAGTCAAACCATCTTTTTCTTTAATACCTAATCGACTTTGGATGACTTTTTCAGAAACTTTTGATGTTGAAGAAGATGATGATGATTCGACAGGAGATAATTCCAACCATTTCTTTAACAATTCCAATCCCGCTCTACCAGATTTTTCAGGATGGAATTGAGTTGCGAAAACATTTCCTTTCTGAATAGAAGATAGAAATAATTCTTTACCATATTGAGTCAAAGATAAAGCCCAATCTTGATGTAAATTCGAATCAAAAGGAGCTTTATAAGAATGAACGAAATAGAAATGATCAGGTCTCTCCCCTTTCCCTTCCCCTTGATTCGAATCTGAATCTAAAGTCATATCCTTGATTCCATATGAATCAGAACCTTTTCTAACTGATCTAGCTATATTCCATCCCATTTGTGGAATGGATTTCTTGACCTTCTTCCCACTGTCCTTTGGATCTTGATCGAATTCTTTGAATCTGGTCACTGTTCCTGGAACTATTCCTAAACCTTGAGTGCCTTTGGATTCTTCAGAGAATTCGAATAGAGTTTGCATTCCGATACAGATGCCCATGTAAGGCTTTCCAGATTTCAAGTATTCTTTCAGAGGTTCAGAATAACCTTTTGATTTCAAAGATTCCATCGCTGGACCAAAGGCGCCTACTCCTGGGAAGAGTAGTTTCTAGAGAATGATTTGATAGAGATAAAGGAAGAGGAGCTGTTGAGCAATCCTCGTTGATAGAAAGCTTTCCCACATCTTGTCCTTCTTGCAACCTCCTTTACCACCTCGCTCACTTTGAGAGCGACACTAGAAAGAATACTCACGTCTGCCTTTGAGATGTCGTCTGGATGTTGTACCCATTTGAAGTCGTAACCTAACTTTGTGATTGAGTTTGCCAGACTTCGAACGTCTGAAGAGAATGGGATAGAGAATGGAGAGTTAGAGTTGGCAGACTGCTTCTTGGATTGGCTCTGCCTTGTGAATGTGTTTAGATTGCTGATACTTACTTCCAGCTCCATAATCCAAAAGGTAAAGCATGCTTGATTGTTGTGGTTTAAAGTCTAATCTGAGTCACTTTGGCCACACATTTCTTCTCGAGCTCGGTGCACCACCGAGGCTCTGATACTCGACCTCGCCTGTTTACTTTGTTCCTTTCCTTTCTCCCAATCAATCAAAGGATCCAAGATGAGGTTAAACTCGATGCAGAATACTCACACGAATCACAGACGGAAGAGAAAGCAGTCTCGCATTGGATTGCTATCTGTGCTGCTACTCAATCTCAACTCTACTGCGATTGGATTCAAGTTACCACCACTTTCAAACTCGATTCCCTCCAAGCCTCCTTCTCAAGACAATCCAGATTTAATCCAACCTGAAAGCTTAAGATTGTCTCATTCAGGTCTTTACGTCAATCTACCTTCTTCTCCTCTACAACCCACAACTTCATCTTCATCATCAACTCACTCCACTTCTCTACTCTCTTTATATCTAGACACTCTTCAATATGATCCTCAATCAGTACAATTGGAAATCAGTTCCATAAAACAGAGGAATTGGGAAGATATATCTTATCATTGTGGAATTGGGGGAATAGAAAATTGTAGAAATTACGATTTGAATCATTCGGCATCTTCATCCTCATCCTCATCTTCTACTTCTACTTTGAGTTCAAATTCAACTTGTCAACCAATCTCTGATTCAATCCCTGGTAGATTGGATTTCCATCTTCAAGATTGTTTAACAAGGTTGGATCCCATTCTTTTCTCTACTTCTTCAAATTCAAACTCATCTATCACCTCTCAAATCTCAACTTTGACTAGTACTGTCTTGAAAGTCACTGTCCGACCTTCAGTTTCAAATTCAGATTCGAAACCAGAGATTCATTCTTTCTGGTTGGCTCATTTGGTCAATCCAAACGATGATCAGAGAGCTCTTTGGCCTCTACAGGGTAGTGCTCATGGCTCGATAGATTTGGCATCAGAGTCAAGTCGGGGAGTAGTTCAGAAACAGCTGGAATTGGACAATAGGAGGAAATGGTTGCAGTTGGGAAAGGAACCCAATAGGATAGCAGGTCGTGAGTAGACTTTTCGTTTGTTTTGCAAAAGGTCGTTCAAAAGCAGGATAGGATCATAAGGACGTGAGCTTGATACCAAAGAGGCTCTATGATCTTAACACCATCTCTTTTTTTGCATCTATTGCCTCTTTACCATTCACTCAGTGATGGAGAATCCATATCTCCCCAAAGCTGCTGTTGTCAAAGACGAGGATCCAGATCGTGGAATCGACATGAGAGCTGCTTTTTGGTGAGTGGATCCATTCTCTTTACTTCAGATCGAGAAAGCGGAGTTGCTCCTCCTTTCTCTGTCCTCCTTTTCTTCTATGATTCTGAAACATGTCCTCTCTTGCTTCTTGATCGTTTGCCTCCTCGTCTCTTTAGGAAGCTCGGTATCTCGATCAGAGTTCCAGTAGGTGATTCTTCAACTTCTTCAATCGATTCCATCTTCGAATCTCTAACGCAAGACGAAAGCGAGACTTTGAAAGCTAAACTCCAAGAAGAGGAGGAAGAAGAACTCGAAGCTCTAGAAAAGTTTCGTCAAACAGAAGAAGATCCATCGTCGATCACAAAAAGAACTCAAAAAGTCTTTTCCAACTCTGATTCAAGTTCTACTTCTTCAGAATATTCTTCCAATCAAGGATCAACTCCAAATCTAGTGACTTTCTCTTCGCTACTTCCAAACAATCAAAGTACTTTTGGATATTCTCCAGTCCTTTCACCTGTAGGAGGACAAATAGTCTACGTTCGACCTTATGAAATCCCAATCGCTCCGATTTCAGGTCCAGGGAAATCTCTCAATAATGAAAAAGGTCTGGTGATTCAAATCCGAGATGAATTTAGTTTCGTTTATCAAATCTTTGGTATTTCTCCTCTAAGGATTGCCATCAAAGAAGGACAAGTCATAGAAAAGGGTCAATTCTTAGGTGGAATAAGTAAAAGACCATTAACTGACACACCATTATCTAGAAGAAAACCAGCAGATTTACCGAAAAATGTTAGAGATTCACCTAGGAAAGCTAAATATTATCCATTCAGATTCAGAGAATTGAGATTAAATGTTGCCAGACCGAATCCTGAATGGAAAGAATGGAGGGAACCTTTTGCCAAAGGTTGGCAATATTATAATCCTTTGAATTTCTTATCTAGAGGTTCATCTTCTTCTAAATCTAGATCTGGATGGAGATCTAATATTCCACCTTATGGTAATCCAAATTCAATCTTTTTCGCTTCACCTCCTAAATCCAAAGAAGAAGCCATCTCTACCAACTTTGTTCCAAATGCTTTTGCTACTTCTGAAGATTTCTTGACTCCCGTCTTGAGAGGGAATGTGGAATTAATCACTGGATTCGATAGTTTTTTTCAAACTCCTGGAGATCAGGGAGATGGTTTGGATGGATTGGCGATTCATCGAATGGATTGGGGATTGGTTAGAAAACTTGGGAATGGTGAAGTGAGAGGAGAAGAGAAGAGTGGGAATGGGAATGATGGAAGCATTATGGATCGAAGTTGTAATGTTGGGGAAGATGAAAAAGTCGATTGGAGATTTGCTTTCGAACATCATAAGGTGAGTCAGAAAGCTGAAGATGATGGAGTTTTCTCTCTTACGATTCAAACAATACCTTCATTCGTTACAATCTACTAACTTCATTTTCTCACCATACTCCTCTTTTTCTCTCCGAACCAGTTCCCACTCGAACCAATCTCCTCGCATTCATCCTCAAGCTCAGAATCAACTCATCTATCACATCCTTCTAATCTCTTACTTCGATCTTATTTCCTTCCAGCTTTCAGTACTGGATTCTTTATCAAATCTTATCAAACTTCTCAATTCGATGAGAAATCTAGACATTTATTATATTCTCCTACTAGGAATATTAGAGGTTCTCCTGCTTTGGGTCCAGAGGCTAGTTGGGATACTACGGATACAAAGGATGGTGATTATGAACTTTTGATTAGAGCTGGGGATTGGTATGGTAATAAAGGTTGTGTTAGGAGTAAGATCAAGATTAGGAATCTTTAGAATGGATGACCATAGGTGAGAAAGAAATGGGCGGGACGTTGGAAGAGATGGAAATGATTTCCTTCACTTCATCGACGAGCACACCTTAGTCCAGTGATCCTATTAGTTCTTCTCCTTTCGTTCTTTCATCCTTTACGCTTCACTTCCACTGCATTTCTCTCTTGCCTATCTTATGTGCTGTATATCTACTTCGCTACTTGTAAATCGATTTGAATACGGGTCTTTCTTCTCTACCAACTCGAAATGAATGAGTCAGAGGCTCGCGAAGAAAATCAGAAGAGGTAGAAGCGAAAAGATAGGACCTTGAAGAAGTTTCGATTTGAGTCATGACGTACAGAATTTTGGTATCTTAACTGCTCTCTTTGAGACATCAGAAAGAGATATGAAAGGAGTCCAAAGAACTGAAGCGAAGCAAACAGAACGAGAAGACATGCAGACAGGACAATCTGGAGAACAAAAAAGAAAAGTGAAGGGAAGAAGGGAGAAGGGACAGGCAAGCCAAAGCCATTCACGAGAGAAAACGCGAAAAGGATTTGAAGGCATGGCAACTTAGGAGAGTATTTGTATTTAAGATGATTTTAGAAAAGGTTGGGAGAGAGAGTCGAAGTTGATGAAAGGAGTTGGAAGCCTTGGTTTGACCTGTTGACAGAAGCGAAAGAACAAGATCAGAAAATCTTCGAAGGCGTCCAAAGTCTAATACTTCTATGCTTCTGACTTACGTCTCTTTAGTCTGAAGCTGGCTTCAGCTCTTGAGGAAGGGATCTGACAAGAGCTTGCATCTAGAGTGATCAAGGTAGGAAAAGAATGGATTTGAGTCAGTGCTGGACTTCGACTTTCAAGTTCGGTCAGACCTCAAGAGTCACAGACTGTATGCTCACTTCCTCTTGAAGTTGATGTTGATGATCTACAGATCTTCCTGATGCTTGCAATCTGAGAGCGGCAATCCTCGATATATCAGACCTGAAAGGGGAGACATTGTTCGTCGTTTGTGAGTATTTGGACTTGTTTGATGACGACGTCAAGAGGACACTTACTCAGAGATACGCAAGCCTTCGCAAGATCTGAAGCAAGAGACGAACATCGGATCGTTCTTGACAGAAGAAAGACCTGAGAGCTTGAAGCGAACGATAGCTGGTAATGGCTTGTTGATCTTATGAAGAACTTGAGCTTGATTCTTGGTCTTGACGGACTGTCGAGCTCCTCTACCAGAAGGGACAACGTAGATGTTGTCTTTGGAAGGAGTGTTCGACGAGATCAGTTTCTTCTTGACGGAATGGATGAGATTGTTGGTTCCGCTCTTCGACTTTGTTCTAGATTGAGAGATTGCCCCTTCTCTCCAATTGGTGTTCGAGACTGACGTTGAGGATGGATGAGACTGAAGTGGCACGTTCGCTTGAGATGGAAAAGTTTGATAAGAAAGGACTAGATCCGGAGTGATTCGCTTGATTGCCTCGATGGAATTGAGATCCAAAGGTAAAACATCAAAAGCAGGAGCTAGAGTCAAGATCGAGCCAGTTGGACCTTCTTGCTTGTTCGAAGCAATATCCATCTCTTCCAAGCCTTCACCTTTGAGCAGACCAGGAGCTTTTGAAAGAAATACCTCGAGACATCGAAGTTGATAGAAGAGAAAGATCTCCGAGTCGCCTTTCTCAGAGTGTTGAGAACCGAGATGAAGAGCTCGACCACGAAAGATGGAGCTGGAGGGAGTTGAAGAACCTGAAATTGTCTCGAAAAGACTGGCAGTGTTCACTGAAGTATCAGTTTGGAACGACATTCGATCTGAAATAGTTGATCCAGACTCTTCCCCTCCAAGGTCACTTATGTCCATAGAATGTCCATCGCCAAAGTCTTTTGTTTCCAACTCGACCTGATCTTGAGATTTTTGATAGGTTGAAGAAGCTGAAAGAAGACTTGATGGGATCCAACTTGAGGCAGGGAAAGGTTGACTCCTTGACGAAAAGTCCGGAAACTTGAATTGAGAAGAAGTAAAAGACGATTGTTGATCCACTTGTGAACGAAACCTCATTTGCTCATCTCGACTCTCATAGAGAGATGCAGGTTCTGGCTTCGAAACCTGAGCTGAATCCTCCTTCATCTCCACTTCCATAGTCTCATCCCCTTGCATGACGACTCCCTGACACCTTCTCTTCATTGATCTTCCCCTCGAGCTTCCATCTCCTGAGACTACTTGAGTGAGAAACGACTCCGGGGTCAATCTCTCTTTGAGTTGCAGATGCAATTCTGGAATTGAGAGACTCGAGAAAGAATCTGAGAGACCATCGAGTCCAGGAGAGTGATTGCGACTAGATGGAGGCACAACTGGACCTCTTCGTTGACGAAAGGATTGTTGGTGATGGTGAGTTGAAGCGACTTCTTCTTCTTCTTCTTCTTCTTCCAAGTCCATTGGAAAGACTTCTTCGCCTGAAGCGGGAACTTTGATGAATGCATCAATAGGTGAGGCTAGACCATGCGAAGGGCTTGAGGGTCTAGATCTTTCGGCTCTTCTCTTGAGACGATTTGAACTGGAAGAGTCAAGATTGTCGATTTCGATTGGGCTTGCTTGAGTTGAGCTAGGCATTGGAAAAGAACTACCTCTTGATGTTCCGGTTGACCTTCTCGATGAAAAAGATGGCTGAACTGATGAAGAGAATTGAAGACTTGTTTGAAGCGGAAGGGAAGCTGCGAATCTTGAGGTAAAGCTGGTTGAAAGGCTTCTGTCGTTTGAAGAGAGCGACGTTTCGCCATGATCTGTTCCTACTCCCACTTCCTTGCTCTCTGACTCAAGCTCGCAGCTTAATCTGAGAGCCAACCCAGCTGCTTGAGGTCCATTCTGAATGTACGATTGCTGATTCTGAATGTTTGATTCGGTGGCGGCTCTAGACCTTCCTGAAATCTCTCTTCTTGGTGCTGGCAATTGATGGACCTTTCTACCTAACCCATTCAAGAATACACTCGAATTCTTGAGTGAATGAGGTGAGACCATAGTTCTGTTTGTGAAGGAGCGATTTGCTTGAAGTCTAATCCGGTCTCTCGACTCATTTGGCTTGAGCCATTGAGGCGAGATCGCTGGAAGAGGTGAGTGTTGGTTTGGAGGAGTCATAGGAAAGTCAGGACTGTCATTTTCCTGCTTGAGAAGTAAGAATACGAGAAAAGAAAAGTCAATTTCATGAGCATGTGCAATCTTCTTCTCGATGAGCCTTGACAGCGGTTCGAGTGACCAGCGGACAAGTACGGCACTTTGCCTTCGATTGGAGAGATGACTGCAATTCCTGATAACTGACCCCTTCTCTTCTCTCGAGAGAGTTATCGTCGATCATGTTCAGAACGGTGATGGACGAGACAACGTTTGATAGATGTCGAGGTGAGATGCCTGCTGGGTTGCTTCGTGTAGACTGCGTCTTGCTGCTGTTCTGTTGCGTTCGAGTTCCTCCAAAGATTTGAAAAGATGAACGAGGAAGAAAGAGGAGAGGGAGAAGTTTCGAACCAAAAGGTGTCCCTTTTAACTCAAATTTTGCTACTCGGTCAACACGATGGGCTCCTTCCCTTCGCACTAAAGGCCAAGCGATGCTTTCTCTGTTTGCCTTCCTTATAGAGAGGGACTTCAGACATAAAACCATCAGAATATGGTAACAGAGAGCAGATTGAAGTCTGAAGTAAAAGTACAACATGTGGATACGAGTCTGAGTTGAGAGAGTCAGAAGAGAAAGAAATCACCATGTCGATCGGATAAAGGACAAAAGGTTCGAGATCGACAGGACGGGAGAGGTTTCCGGGTCGACGAAACGGATGCTGATAGAAGAAAAAGGGTAGCTGTTGCAAGAGAAGATGAAAGGAAACAGAAGAGAAGGGAGAGAAAGAGACATCTAGGTGTTGGGACTTGAAGCTGAGACGAGACGAGACAAAAGAGTGGTGAGACCGAAGAGGATTGATGCTGTTTGAGCTTGAATGTGAAGAGTTGCGATTGATTGAAAAAGTCCATAGAGATTTAGAAAGATTTAACAAATCGTTTCAATGTCCTCATCTTGAGAGTCAAATTCATATCCACCTTCCTGATTGTTGTGGTACATTTTGAGTTGAGAATGTTCGTTACTGAAGTTTTGGTTCCTGGATTTTCTTTCCCTCATCGAGGAACTATTCATGGAAGAAGTGGAAGCATTTCGATTCAAAGATGTGTTTCTGAAGCTTCCAGTCTTTGTTTTCTTGCCTTTGACCTTTTCGTCCTTCTTGGTCTTGGAAGCTGGTATATGATCTTCTTCTGCTCTCTTCCGAGCAAAGAAGCTTACCAAACCAGCACCTAGAGCCAAAAAGATAGTCAGAAGAATGCTTGGAATAAGGATTGATAGTGGAGGTCTTGGAGGTAATTGATTGAACTGAGGTCCAGAGGAAGGTCCTCCCACATCGTCATCTTCATCTAGATCTTGACCAAGGCCTCTGGAAGAAGGTCTTGGGTAATGAGACTGATTTGGAGGGAAAGGATTGTACTTTCTCTGACCGTTCGGAGGAGCAGTGGAACCTCTTCTGGAAGAGGAGGTAGAACTTGGACTGGAACCGTTCTCGAAAAGACCAGCGATCGAAGATGGAGCTAGACGGAAAGCGACGAAAGAAACTGCACTTCCAGCCCAGTTGAAAGGAGTGAAGCTCGACATTGGATCTTTCTGCTTCTTCGTTCCTTCTTGATGTTGATTTGGAGGGAAAGTGGAAGAAGATTGAGTCTTGTCGTTACCATCGCTTGGAGCTTCATCCTCTGCTGGAGAATCGAACTGATGGCTGCTCGTTGGAGTTCCACCCAGCATTCTTCTACCCCAAGAAACTGTTGATGAGATATTCCTTCTTGCTTGAGTAGCTGCGATTCCGACCCTTTTACCTCTATTTCCAACATCATCCCACATGGTCAAAAGATAACTTGCGATCAGAAATCCAGTCAAGGTCAAGAAAGCGACCGATGAGATCCAGGCGAATAGAGTGAAATGGAATAAAGGTTTGAGAGGACCAGAAAGTTGCCTGGTCAGAGTCATAGCCAAGTTGCCTGCAGAGAAGAGTTGAGTTTCGACCACTGATAACGAGTTGATCAAAGCCATATCTGGTTCTAGATCCGGTATCGATTCCGATATTCTGTGAGAAGCGAAATTGCCTGAAGGTTTGGAAGAAAGTCCTGTTCTATGATTTGGAGCCCCTTGTCTACCTGAACCGAATCGGAAATTGGAATTCTCGAAGAAGTCGTTTCCTGATGGCTGATGATGATGATGACGATATCGACTTGGGGCATCTACACCGTAATCGGCAGCGATAGAAGGGATCGAGGAGTCTTCGAAATGGACCGAGTTCCTTCGACTTCCAGGAGCCGATCGAGAGGGCATTCTTCGAGTGGAAGAATATCCCTCGCCAGCATTCAGAGTTGCTTGAACACCAGCGTGAAGATTTTGATGATTCTGGAACCTTGACTTTCTTCCGGATTGAGGTAGAGGTTGAGGAGAGGTTTGAGAAGAAGGACTTGTGCTAGCATCTGGAAACGCCAGGCTACTTCTGTCAAAGAGTGAAGAGCCAGAAGAGATCGAGGTAGCTCCTGCACTCGATCTAGTCGTTCCAGTGGCTGAATGCTCCGAGAATCTCGAGAAGGAGCCACCTCTAGAGGGAGGAGGATAGTCGTAGCTTTCCACCGAATCACCAGTGGCAGTACTACCAGATCGACTGCTACGCATGCTTGCAGGTCTACCATCTTGAGATCCAGTGAAGACGGGTGGCGGAATTGAAGACTTCCTCTCGAGTCCAGAGGTGGACAAGGATGGCGAATGACTAGAGCTGACGTAAGTGGTCGAAGTCCTACGAATCCTCGTGGTCGTGGTAGTAGTTGCGGTTGAAGAAGCCATCGTTTCTTCATCCGAGGTATGATCGTTGTCAGAACGCCAAAGAGGAGATTCTCTTCCACCAGTGCTCGAGAAGCGAGAGATTTTGGAAGTCGAGGCACCTGGAAGTGTAGCAAATGATGTGAAAGGAAGATCAGGGAAGGTCAGTACTTGAGATGAGGATCAAACCGGGAAGATAATCGAAGAAGAGAGGAAATCTTCCTGGTTTGTGTTTTCAACTCACCAGATGGAGATCCGGCACTCCAAGTTTTGGATGAGCCAGGAGCGAAAGCCTGACCCAAACCTAATCCATCTTCACTCATAACTCTCTTCCTCCTACTACTTGTTGACCTAGAGAAGTTCCTCGTACCAGAGTCTGAATGAAGCCAAGCTCCACCTCCGAGGATTGGAGAATTTCCGTTGCTGCCACTCGATGGAGAGTGATCCTCCCAAACCGAGCTCCTCCTCCAACTCGGTCCACTATTGCTCCTGAAAGCAGACTCCAACTGATCTCTGATATAACCATGACTATGATGATGGAGTTCATCACCAGATCCCTCCGCACTCCTTCCACCACTTGCGCTTCCACTTGCATTGTCCTCATACTCATCACCTAATGAAGTCGGCTGAGATGACTTGTCCCTCCCGCTACTTCTCCAACCGGAACCGTTACTAGTCTCTTTTCCCTTCCTATTGCTCGCCCTGGAAGTCAGTTCGGCAAAGCTTGACCAAATGGGTTGATTGCGAGTAGAAGGTGGGGTAGTAGAAGTGGTGAATGGATTTGAACGTGAAGAGTTGGATCTTGACAATGAGGAGGAAGCCATTGATGGACTGATTCCTTCCAGATTAGATGAAATGGATCTTTGATGTTGTGAAGAAGAAGAGGAGGAGGAGGAAGCAGTGGCTCTCTGAGCTCTTTTCAGACGTTGTGCCAGTTGACCTGGAGGAAGGATTGGAGCCCACCACTCATTCTGATGATCTGAACTTCTTGGTGATGATGATTTATTGTCTTTTGAAGCAATGCTACCTAGAGAATTTGGAGGTAGCATTGGGGAATGCGAGTGTTTGACTGAGTGACTGCGATTGTCTTGTGAATCTGAAAGATTGCTGACTTTGCCTTCGAGTTGGAGAGGATCTATTGAGGATTCCAGATGATCTCGAGGTTGGCTTTGATGATTGAAATGATTGATTTCAGTATTCTTTCCACTTCTGCTGGTAGTGTTTGAAGGAGAAGGAGGAGGAGAAGAGAAGATGAAGTTGGAGAAGATAATCTTTGGGATTTGGCGATGTTCAGCTGCTTGTGAATTCGCAGCAGCTGTTGAAAATGAGCCTGACTTCACTTCTTCTTGCAAATTCACCTCCATCCCTATTCGCTATATCAGAGAAAAACTCCGAGGTCCTTCACAGCTCGGAGTAGGTTGCTCAGAGTCTGCAAATGTTGGTGGAATGCTCAGCTGGCTTGCTGCTGCTGATCGATCGAGGTCTTGGGTGGGTGTAGCTCGAGACTTTACTGATTGAGCGCTGAGCGAGAGAATCCAAGGGGGTATACGCCTTGAAGTAGATGAGATAGTAACGAAGAAAACAAAGAAGAAAGCAAAAATGTAAAAACAAGAGAGGAAGAGGAAGAGGAAGGGAGATAGTCCAAACAGCTCCGAGCAGAGGAGACTGTGAAAGTGGCTGACGAGACGCTCTTTCACTCTACAGACGTCATCGTGCTTTCCTCCTCGCACTCTCGTGAGGAAATACATGCGCACGAGCATATAGTTAACGTTCGCAGATCTGACGATCTCTTTCAGCTGCTGAGAGCCTTTTGCCTTTTCTTTTGACGCTCTCTCCGTTGCGTCTCCTGCCTGCAGATTCGAACCATCTTATCGATTATCAGCAACGTTCGCATTCGATTCTTCGTTCCCTTTTATGATTTCATCGATCATCGATAGACCATGTGAAAGGATGATCAAAATCAGGATCAGGATCCATCAGAATCAATCTCGTTCTTATCCGACCTTCCGTCATTTTTGTTTGTTTGTTCGCAGTTTCAATCTCGTCGATTGCATTTCACATTTCAAAAACTTATCTACAAATCTCGTTCCCATCTTGAAAGCCTATCTGATTTACTTCTATCAGTCTATCTGTCCTCTCCAATCATCACTTTTTAGCTTTGGGTTTGGCAGCAGCTTTACCTTTTCCTTTCGGTTTCTTCTCCTTCACGAGCTTGTCCTGTGAGACACGAAGAGGAGAGAAGCAAGAGATCAGTGATGATCCAAGAGCGAACAGAAACTACTCCGATTTACAATCGTTGATCACTCCTATCGACCACTTACCTTTGTAATGTCACCATCTTCGTCGTCTTCATCCTTGACCTCGTCTTCATCTGCCATTTCTTCATCTTGCTCGTAAGCGTCTTCGATGTCTGGTTTAGGTTCAGTTCCTTTGGGAACGATTCCTTTCAATTGACCTTTCTCAACTGGTTTCCAGAATGCAATCGGACTGCGTGAAATGAAAAGTAAACAGAGTGTACAAAGTCGAAGAGGTCAAGATCCGAGAAGGACTTTCGCTCTGACTTCTTGTTCGAAAGACTAGAACGTTTCAACTCACTGATTAGCAGCATTGTATTTTCTAGTGAAACCACTCTTGACAGCCGAAGGAATCTTCTTCAATACCTGTTCTCCAGATGGATTGATTCCCAACTCCATAATGGTATCACGATCTTCAGTTCCCAGATAGTAATCGTCCATTACGTCTACGACTTGTTGGATTCCATCCTGTTGAGAAGAAGGAAAGAAACAATAGTTCAGTCGTCGTCGTCATCAGATTTCGATACGCATACATTCTATCGAAACACCTTCGAAGATTAGAAGTCATACTCACAGCACCATTCTTGATCAAAGGATCAGAGAGACTCTTGAAGAGATAAGGAACATAAGTTTCTCTGATGGCAAATCTAGAACCAGAAGTGACCAAACGCATTCTAGCTTGAAGTTCGACTGCAGAACGAGAGATACGAGTGGCTGTCGAATTCTTTCCTAACCAACCAGGGAAGTTTGGAAAGCCTTGGGAGTTGACACCATAAGCGAAAGAGACTGGACGAACTACTGAAGCGATTGCATGATGTGGCATCAAAGACCAATGTTGTTGAGATCCTCTAATCATTGAATCGATCAAATCTCCATCAGAAATCGAAAGGGCTGCTTTACTAATCAATTTCAAAGCTGTCAATTCCTTCTTCTTTGGATTGTCCAATATTTCTGCTTGACGTGGCTTCATTTTGAGGTAATTTTCCTGAGAGAGAGAGAGAGGAAACGCGAAAGGAGAAAAGATTACGAAGAGAAGTCAGACAGACGAAGGGAGAAGAAGAGGCGCGAATCTTTCAATAGAAATATCTCCAACAAGCTACTCACTTGGACCATCAGAGGCATGAGACTGAACTCCTGAAAGTAGTAATCCATCTTGTCGTTCAGATTCTTCTTACAGGTTGGAGCCCACATTCCAGCAGCAGAGAGCTCTTGGAACAGGGTAAAGATCGTGTGCAAACCTGGTTTCTCATTAGCAGCACCCCTGAAAACAGAACAATGAGAAAGAAAACGAAAAAGAAGAACATCAGAGACGACAGAAGAAAAAGGTGGCAGCTTCGTAATCAGCTCTTCTCAACTTCCTTCTTCCATCGAAACGACACTCACAATTGTTTACTCTGATCGTAATTCATACTCTTTTGAGATAAAGCCCAAGTAGAGAGCATATTGATGACCGAACGCATATCATTTTGAGCAGAATTAATCAAAGATTCCATGACTTCACCAGGAACTTTTAAACCTTCTTTATGAGCGATAGAGAGTAATCTACTTTTGACAGCTGGAGTTTCAGGTTTTCTCCAAGCCATGTTGAAAGTAGTAGCCTCGAAAGGTTTCATCTTTTGATTCTTACGATCGTTACAGATGCAAATGATTGGAACTTTACTCTTCTTAATCAAAGCATTAATAGCACCAACACCACCACGATCTCCACCAGACATACCATCTACTTCATCCATAATCAAAACGGTTCTATCAGTCAAATTGATACCAGAACTTGCTAGAGAAGTGTTAATCTTTCCATTCTTAGACCATCCATCTAGACTTGCGTTGTTGATGGTATCTTTCAAACTTGCTTCGATCAATTTCTTACTTCTAGCATCACTTGCATTCAATTCTATTGGAGAATAACCTTCCAAACGAGCAATGAGATGAGCTACAGTAGTCTTACCAGTTCCAGGAGGACCATGAATCATGATTGCACGGAAATGATTGGTAGCATTCTTTCCTGGTTTCTTGAAATTACAAGCTAGAGAATCTGGCCAAGCTTTCAACCATTCACGTAATCTCTCAATGTTGGTCTTGTTTCCAACTAGATCCTTCAATTGACGAGGAGCATACTTGACAGTCCAAAGAGCTCCTGGTTCAGTGGCAGCAGCCAAAGCTTTGGCACCCAAGAGATTTGGACCTTTCGAAGAACCAGAAGCGACTTGATCGAATTCTTTGGCAGTTTGGATGACTTTCTTCTTTTCGTCTTCCATTTTCTTCAAAGTCTTTTCATCGATCTCTCCTGCTCCTCTGTTTCTAATCAAATCCAAGAATTGATCTTCATCTAAGGTTGCAATGTTGTTCTTCTCAATCGTCTCTACCTTTTTAGGACCAGGTTCACCTCCTAGAACTACGTAACTAGTCTTTGAAGAGAGTGAAGTAGTGACCTTGGCTCCGTAACGTTTTGCTAGGTTTGTAGCTTCTTCACGAGATAGAGAGTCTAATTCTCCAGTGAAGACCATAGTCAAACCGGCCAAACAATTGACTTGACCTACTGGAATCTCTTTGGAACCTGGAGCGGCAGGTCCAGCGTTCTTACGAGCTAAGGCAGCAGCGAAGCTAGAGAGAGAAGGAGAAGAAGAAGTGGAGATGGAAAAATTGTTTCAGTGAGAGCTCTGTCGTTCATCACGAAACGAATGACTATATGCCTCTCATCGAACTCACTTGAACTTTGGTTTCTCATCCTCATCGACATCCATACCATCTTCATCCTTGACTTTAGCTTTACTCTTCTTTGGAGCAGCAGCCTTCTTTGCCTTTGCTTTTGGTTTGACAGCTTCATCGTCGTCATCCAAAAAGTCGTCGTCGTCATCATCGTCATCGTCTTTCTTCTTCTTTCCTTTTCCAGCACTCTTGGTTGAAGCTACTTTGGTTTTCTTGGCTGCTGGCTTGCTCTTTGGAGCAGGAGCTTCGATGTCGGAAGCGTCGGAATCGGATTCAACCTGTAGAAAGGGGGGTGAGAAAGAAAAGAGCGAGAGAAGTTTGGTCAGCTTTCGAGATCAGGCTCCTCAAGGAATCAGTTCTTGCTGGAGTCACGTTAAGAGGGTTGCAGTTTTGGAGTCGTGAGACTAGTTTCAAAATGTCTACATAAGGCGAATATGGAAAAAGGGAAACGAAACTCACCTTTCTCTTCGAAGCGCTGGAAGACTTTGAAGTCGAAGCCTTCTTGGAGGAGGCAGCTTTTGGAATGTCGTCGTCTGAATCGTCGATCACGATTGCAGAAGAAGACTTCTTTCCAGTTCCGGACTAAGTAGAGGGAATGACGGGAGAGGAGCCAAAATGATTCACAGGTTAGAGAGGAGAGGGAGAGAGAGATAGAAGGGGTCAAAATTGGATGAGTTGGGCTGAAGAAATGACAATCGAGCATTCCAGATGTTTCTAGATTGAGATCTAAACTAGATGCTCATGAAACTTAAACAGACCCAAGTTTAGAGATTGAATCCTCTAGATGGATCAGAGCAGTCGTGGAGACCTGCATCTCACTCATTCGGCCTCCCACTCCCAACCCAAAACTTGACTACTATATGTAACTTCTTCCCCCACTACTACACGTGATTCCAGCTTGATTTTGGGATAGAGACTCACCTTTGAAGCAGAACCGCCACCATTGTTACCGTCACTATTTGAGGATTTGGAAGTAGGTTTAGAAGAGCTCATACTTGGTTCAGCCTTTACTTCTTCTGCAGATGAAGAAGGTTCTTTTGCTTTGGATCTAAAGAAAAGAGAGAACGATAGAGATAGAAGGGAAAGAAAGAGGAGAGTAGAGATGAGTGAAAGAGTAGAGATTTGATAAGACGAGCAGAATGAGAGTGAATACTTACGAAGAAGGAGTCGACTTTGTTGGACTTGCACTCTTTATTCTACCACTGATTGTGTACTAAGTGACAGTGAATCGAGTGAGAAGAAGAAGAGAGTGAGAGTATTAGAAAGGTCAACCGCGATGGAGTGAGAAGAGAGAAGAGAAAGAGAGCAGAGGATCAAAGCGTAGTCGTTGATGTTGACTTACCGGAGTGTTTGAGATTTCTACTTTTGGAGTTTCGATTCCAGTAGATTTGGATTTAGATTTCTTGGTTGGACTTGGAGATCTTTTACTAGTAGAAGTAGAACCACTTTGAGGTGGTGCTTCCTTTTCCTTCTTTTCCTTTTTCGATTCCAGAGGCACGTTGGATGCTCCTGCAAAGAACTTTGATAATGTACTTTGACCTACAACGTGTTTGGGATTCTTTGGAGGAGCCATCTTGAAAGGAATCGAGATGGAGAGGAGAAGAAGGAGTTTGTGTTGTTCTACTCCAATAACCACCTCTATCTCTCTCCAATGCACTCAGGATGGATTTCAGTATTCCATCTTTATCAGAAAATCGATCAATAGGCTTCAATGCTCATTCTCATCTACATCTCAAATCGAATCAGCAAGACGACGAGAAGCAGAGATCGAGATTCTCTTTGGAAGCTTTGGATTCAATCCGACCTTCGAGATCAACTCTGGATTTCCAGTCTACCCTCTCGAATCTTGAGAAAGATGATCAGAATGAACCATTCAGATTGATTTACAGTTCAATTCATCTGCCATCAATCAAACCTTTGCACAAACTCGAACCTCTGCCTCCTCTGACTCCTTTGCCAACTCTTCCTTCAAGATATCAATCCAAAACTCAGTCTCAGAGTAAGGATTCGTCTCAGACTAACTCAACTCATCAAGACAAAGGAAAACAGAAAGATACAATAGAGACACAAGCACAGGCCAGACTGCTGAGCTGGGATCAGTTTCACAGAGAGTCACAGCAACCTTCTACTTCGAATCTCAATCACGTCAATCAGAGTCCCTTTCTCACCGATTGGAGGCCCAGTAGGGATGATGGAAAGAAGTTAGATGAGGATTACATGAGCAGTGAAGATATCAACGAGGCGCTGTTACAATCGTGAGTTGATCATTTCGAGATAAGAGTTGGAAAGATGACATTGACAAGAGATAGAAGGGAGGACCTTTCCATTCGTTCTACGTTCTTTTCATCGATTCTAAGGACACTAAGTCTCTTCAAATATCTTTTGGTAGAAGAAAAACGCGTTTTTGAGCTGACGTCTTCTGCTCTTCTCCCTGTAGTCTCGATCCAAGATACGCTTTCGATGATCCCTCGACTTCAACTTCAGATCCTTCAAAAATCAACCCTAGACCTGCACCTTCTTATTCATCAAGTTCAGTATTATCCTCACTTCTGATCACCGTCTCTTCTACGATTTCTTCCACTCATTTCCATTGGGAAGAATCTTTGCAACGATTCGGTTGGTCTGGAACGATAGAAAGGGAAATCAAAAGGTTGAAATCTACAGATAAATCAAAACCAAAATCCAGAGATCAAAACTTTTTAGATCTACCAATCTTACCATGGAAAGGTTCAGAAAGAATCAGAGGTTACTCTCAATCCACCAGTGATTCAATCATTGAAAGGTTCTTGAAAGTTTCCACTCATTTCAGAAGATTGGAAATCAAAGTTCAAGAATTAAGAAATGAAAAAGGTTCTTGTCCTGAAGCTCATTCTTTGGGTTTCAGTTTGGAAACTGTTCTAGGTTGGCTAAGAGAAGAATTGAGAAATTGGGCAGAAGAGGTTAGGAAGAATGATAAAGGAGCTGGGATTTTGATGGCTTGGAAAGGATTGGAGGAATCCGAAGAGATCTTGAATAGTTTGGCTGAAATGATGTCTTGCGTGAGTACGGGGTTCTGATGTCAATCGAACGATTTGGGATTTCGACTGACAGGAGATCTCTCCAACTTCTTTTCCACCTCTCAAAAGTCTTACGACAAGAGACCTCCCTTCAAGCCAATTCCGAACTCTTCTTCTACAACCTCCATTCTCTCACACGTGCATTCCTACCTTTTGGCTTCGATCTCATCTCATTCTTCACTTCTACTTCAAGCAATCCTTTCTTACATGTTGGAACATTCCTCAAGATCTTGGAGGATAGACGTTGCTTCTTGGATAGGTTGGCCAGGAGCCAGATCCGAAAAGGAAGACTTCGAATCAAAGATCAATACCGAATCAAATTCTGAAAGGGTAGGCAAAGCTGAACCTTGGTCAGGAGTAGAAGTGGAATGGGGAAACGATGAAAGAGGTGAAGAAGATATAGAATTCATCTTGAGACCTTCTAGAATCCCAGCTTTCCTGAACACTTCAAATGCAAGGGATCTATTGGAAGCTGGTAGAGCTTTAAGATTGTTGAAAAAGGCTGCTCCTGATGATCACCCTCTTTTAAAACTCGTAGGATATGGTTCTTCTGATACTTTGGAGAGATCAATGTCGGTTCCTGGATGGATTTGGAATGAAAAAGATTCAGACGTTCAATCTCAAAAAGTTGAAGAGAGAGTCAAAGATCTCAGAAGAGAGGTTGCTAAATGGAGAAATAGGAAAGGTGATGGATCCAGTATTCCACCAACTTCTGATCCTGTTTCTGATCCTTCTTCAAACGAGACGAAGCTTCAAGTCGTTCCTTTGAACTCCGGAACGATGGTATTGGATCTAATTTCCGATGAAGAGGGAAATTTTGGTTTGTCCTCTTTATCTCGAATGCTCGCCCTCTTCAATTCCAATCCAGGCTCTCTAGATTCTCAATTCACTTCGACCTCTGAATCAAATCCAATCTCAATCGTATCAAAGCCTAGAACCGAATTCTATCAACATTTAGCAAAGATTTTGATCCCTTTACATTCTTCGAATTCAAATCGAAGTCAAAGTCAAAGTCATTTCAATCGATCGATTTTACCCGATTCGATTTCTTCCCTTCCAACACTGACGAAAAGAGTTTTCGTATCACCACTTCTTCAATGGTCTTCTTTGGTCAATTCTGCTCTCATTAGTGTCTTTTTCAGAGATTTAGGTTTAGGAATCTATTTGGAAACTTGTCGTCAATTCTTACTTTTAGGAAGTCACAATTTCTATGAGACTGTTAGAGAGACTTTATTTGATGGAGATGGAGCTGACAAGGAAAAAGATGAGGAAGAAAATGTAGAGACTGGAAGAAGGAATGGAATTGGATTGAGTAGGAAATTGAATAAGTGAGTGATACTAAGACGTGAATTTCCTTTTCGAAGCTTGTAGATGGAATCCAGTCAACGAGAGAATCGTTAATCCTCTGATTGTCTTTCTTCCTTTGGTTCCTTTCAGTTGTATATCTTGGCCTCCGACCGGTTCTGAGCTCACATCTACTTTGATGAGTGCAGTCGTCGAAACAGTTTCTGACATGAGATCCAACGACGCTCGACGGATAGCTTTAGCTCAAGAACAAGGTTTATCTTCAAATCTGACTGGAACTACTATAGCTCTCAAGGATCTAGATGAAAGACTTTCTTTTGCAATCTCTCGTCCAGAGAGGAAGAAAGGTGATCCAAAGAACTGGAAGGATCCTCAATGTGAGTCGAAGAAGCTGCGCGAGATTGTCGACACTCGGTCGATGATCTGAGCTGACTCTAAATCTCTTACCCGCTCTCCTTTCGGTTATTCGACCGATCTTTGCTTTCAGCTATCGAGGCTCTCGATTGGCTGTCGCTCTCTTTCTTTCCTCCGCCGTTGATTTCTCCTCTTCTAACACAGCATGCATCGATGACTTACCAGGTGAGTCTGATAGATTCCTCCTCACCTCATCTCTCTTCCAAGACTCTGATCACATTTATCTCTATGTCAACCCCTTCTTTTCGACTTCTCAGCGAATCTTCAACTTCCTCCTTCGAATCATGAGAGTTCAATCAGCTCTTCGTGGTTTGACTCTCGACACTTTCAAGTCTTCAACAGATGCCAAACTTTCTTTCAGAAAGAAGGGTGCTCGAATCGCATCTACGAAGTTCAATCTGTTACCTTTCGAAGATCATCCGAAATCGAGAGATTTATTATTGAGATTCAAACATGAAGCTCAACATTTCCACAACGCTTTAGGAAGTTTCGTTTCGGATATTGCAGTCAATGATAGTTGGCAAAGGTTTCAATCTAGATTGACTCAATTGAGTAAAGATGCTGAAGCTAGAGATCATGCTAGTTATCATGGTAGAGATGAAGAAGGACAAGAAGATGAAGAAGATTTACAAGATGGTAGAACTGAAGTCGATGGTCAAGAGCAAGAGCAAGAACAAGAAGGTACCAATACTTTCCAACTCAAGGATGTCTTCTCTTTGGCCAGATATCATGAAAGGGTTCTGGATGGGATTCTTCAGACTTGCTTTTTGAAAGCTCGTCAGAAAGGAGTCATGAAGGTGAGTCGATCCGGACTTGATAATTTGATCATTGGGCATATACTGATTCTATCTTCCTTTTCTCGTCTTTTTCTTTCCTATACATTACTTTGTTCGCAACAGATGATCACGGACCTACAACAACTAACTCTAGATCTAGCCCTATTAATCCGAAGTCTAAAACTTTCCTCTCTACCTTCAACACCTTCTCAACAATTTGAACTCTCAGAACTATACCGAAAATTCTATTCCAGATTCTCCCAATTCGTAAAGACATTGAACCTTTTGAAGGATAGAAGTTCAGGACTTTCGATCAAGAGTCATTTCGAAAAGTCTAGATTGTCTGAATTGGAAAGGAATCAAAAGGAAATGGAAGCGGGATTGGGTTATTTGGATCCAAAGAGAGCTACTGAATTGGAATTGGAAAGACAAGAGTTGGAAACTTGGAGAGATTTGGAATTGTTGGAGGGTAATAATAAGAAGAGCGGCAAGGAGAAGGAGGTCGTGGAGATGCTCTTGTCTAGGTTGGACGTGCTGGGTCAGCTTGATAAGAAGTGAATTGATTTTTTGGAATCAGTTGTTTGGACAGAGTCATTGTATCTCGTGTGAACTTGGAGGCACTGATCTAGAGAACAACTCTAAGCTCGGAGTTGATGAGAGAGGATCAGCTCTTAGGCATCCATCTTGACTGCTACCTGAGTTGAAATCTGAGGTCGAATCCGTTGAATCCAACTCGTTCTTCCGCAGCTTTGTTTTGTAAATTGGGATGTTGTGGTTGGCTATCACATTCACGCGAGATTTGAGTCGGCCTTCGACAAGGTCAAGCAGAATGCGGGGTTGCCTTAATGCCTTGGGCTAAACTTCTTCTCCTTTCTATCCCTCTCTCTCTTTTGCCCTACACTCCCCCTTTATTTCCCACCTTTCTCACCTTACATTTACTCACATTCACTCATAATGGCCAAAGTGAGTACTCACTAATCGATACAGTCTCAACTTGATCCTCATCACCTTGCCATGAGTTCCGGAAAACTCAATCCTTATCCCTCTTTCCTCTTTCTTCCTCTTCTCTTCTCGCCCTCAGGCAATTGTCGTAGGTAAGTGGAAATCAGAATGCGCAATCTCAACAACTGCAGCCCCATCTCGTCGACGTCTGGCACTCGACTGTTTGCTCATGCCTTCACTCTATCTCTCTGTTCACTTCGCTCCAATCAAACAGGAGGAGGTCTTTCTGGTCTCTCTGCCGCTCACACTCTATACGAACGTGGCGCCAATGTTCTCGTTCTTGACAAGTCAGTATTCTCTTCATTACATAGGCGTTCATTCTCATTCGCTCTTCTCGCCTGGCTGTGCTGACGATTTGCTCTAATCTCATTCGCTCTCTCTCTTCTACGTGGCAACTCGCTCACTCTCACTCTCTTCCCTCTTGCAATCTGTCAGGAACCCATTCTTCGGTGGTAACTCTACCAGTTAGTATCATCAACCACTTCCTCTCCCTCACTTCTCCCAGAGCTTGTCACTCAACAACCAATCTCTTCTCTTCGCTCTCCTCCTTCTCATTCGCAGAGGCCACCTCCGGTATCAATGGTGCTGGAACCAACACTGTGAGTGATTTCATCAGCAAAGAAGTAGTCTAATTTCAAGGGTATCAATGAAAGGCCGGATAGCTCAAATCATCTGGGAAAGGGGATAGAAGGAATACCGGCTTTATCTCGAGATCTGATTTAGAACTCGACCCTGACTCTTACCCCGCATTTTACTCTACTTCGTCATCTACAGCAAGCAGACCTAGACATTCCAGATTCAGTAAAGACTTTCTTCAACGACACCAAGAAGTCTGCAAGAGATTTGGCAAGAGATGATCTAATCAAGGTCTTGACTGGGAAATCTGGTGATGCAGTCAACTGGTTGCAAGAAAGGTTCGCATTGGACCTTTCCAAGGTCTCTAGATTGGGTGGTCACTCTCAGCCTAGAACTCATCGTGGTGGTGCTCAGGTGAGTGCAAGAGAATGTGAAGGAGAGAACAGATGAAAGGGAGGGGAGACGTTACGTAAGAGGGGGGACAAGGAGAGCTCGCTTTCCTGGTTGGGAGGAGTTGCTCTATGAAAGCAATCTGGATTGAAATCTGACCTCATGCATGTTTTCTATATTGTCCATGTTATCCTCTCTCGTATTCCAATTCTATAGTTCCCAGGGTGAGTTAGAAGATTTCAGACTTTAGGCTTCTACTCTCGAACAGACCTGTTCCTCTCTCTCTGCCTCTCTCTTGAGCTTAAAAGCTGATTCTCCTTCTTTCTATCTCAACATTCATCTTTTTTCAGAATGACCATTACCTACGCTCAAATGGAAAAGCTTGAAGATCTAGCTGAAACCGAACCAGAGCGTGTGCAGATCATCCGTAAGGCTCGTGTCTCAAAGTGAGTTTAAGTCCTCCTCTCTATTGAAGATAGACACTCTATCAGTCGTATTTGCTGTCGAGACTGTGAGATTCTGCAGTCGCTAAACTTCCATCTCCCCTTCTCAACTCCTTCCTGCTTCTTCTTCGATCAGGCTCATCTACGAGAACAACGAAGTCAAGGGAGTCGAATACGAATTCGATGGTCAAAACTCATCGTGAATTCGGTGCCGTCATCTTGGCCACTGGTGGTTACGCTGCCGATTTCTCTCCATCTGGTTCCCTTCTTCAAGAAGCTAGACCTGATCTTTGCCATCTTCCAACTGTCAGTCTTTTGCCACTCTCCTCTCTCGGGAGACCTTTCGTGTTCGTTTGGAGCTCGAGCTGACATCTTCTTTCTCGTTACTTCTTTCTATTCCCTTCAGACTAATGGAGATCACTGTACTGGAGATGGAGTGAGTGTCGATTCGCTGAAATTCTCTTTTCGAGATTCTTCTGATCCTCTCTCGAGGTGAACAGTTGCTGACGTCTCTCTCTCTCCCTTTCTCCCTCTTTCACCCACGTAGCAAAAAATGGTTCGTGATATTGGAGGTCGTCTTATCGATTTGGAAAAGGTCCAAGTTCATCCAACTGGTCTAGTCGACCCAAAGGATCCAGATGCCAAAGTCAAGTTCTTGGCTGCCGAAGCTTTGAGAGGCTGTGGTGGTCTACTTTTGGACAACGAAGGTAACCGTTTCGCTGATGAATTGGGTCATCGTGATTACGTCACTGGACGTATGTGGGACAACAACAAGTTTCCAGTCCGTCTAATTCTCAACGGAGAAGCCTCAAAGGAAATCGAATGGCATTGCAAGCATTACGCTGGTCGTGGTTTGATGAGTGGGTATCCGAATCTAGACTTCGTGTTGCGAAGTTTTTCAACACGAAGTTTCTCTCGAATTGCTTTCGATTGTTACTCCAACATGTCTTCTAATAACATTCTCTTCTTCCTCAAATTTTCACTTCACAGAGCGTATCGAAGGTGGTGATGCTCTAGCCAAGGAAATGGGAATCTCTCCAGAAAAGCTCAAGTCTACTTTCGACGACTACAACGAGATTGCCACTGGAAAGAAGAAGTGTCCTTGGGGAAAGAAGTTCTTCTCTAACCACAACATGAAGATGGATGATTACTACCACGTCGCTTTGATGACTCCAGTGAGTAGTACAAAGGCGAGGTCTTTTCGGAGTTGTGATTCGACATCCAATCTGACAGATTTCGACTTTCTTCTCTTCCTTTTCCCTTCTCTCTCTCTCTACCTCTCCAGGTCTTGCACTATACTATGGGAGGTCTCGAGATCGACCCAGAGTCTCGTGTTCTCGACAACGCCGGAAAGCCAATCGCTGGTCTCTTCGCCTCAGGAGAAATCGCTGGTGGAGTTCACGGTGCCAATCGTCTCGGTGGATCTTCTCTTCTAGGTTGTGTAGTCTTCGGTAGAGTCGCTGGTGACACTGCTTCTTCTTACATCTTCAAGGGAATCTCAACTGGAAAGATCGCTGCTGGAAGAGCTGGACAACTCGCTCAACAGCTCGAAACCAGAGTCAGAGTTCATCCAGAATCCCAGAGAGTCGACTTGTCCTTCTCTTGGGCTGGAGAAGGTGGAGCTCAACAACAACAATCTTCATCTGCTTCTGGAGCTCTTCAACAAACTGGAGCTGCTCAATCTTCACCACCAGTTCAAACCAATAACGCTGCTGGTCCAAAGCAACAAGAACCTGAACCATCTCAAAAGAAGGAATACACTCTAGATGACGTTGCCAAACACACTTCTGAAGAAGACTGTTGGGTCGTCGTCAACGGAGAAGTCTTGGCTGTCTCTTCTTTCCTCGATGACCACCCAGGAGGAAAGGTGAGTTGACTTGATGATCTTTGAGTTCGTGTTTCAATTCTTCTCTTCGCAAACGCTGACTGTCTACATTATCTTTGATCGTTTACAGAAAGCCATCATGTTGTACGCAGGAAAGGATGCCACCGAGGAGTTCAACAGTGAGTCGAGAAAACGACTTTGCTTCGCTCTTATCGATCGTAACGCTAATTTCTCTTTCTCTTTTTTTTCCCCTCTCTTTCTCCTCCTTTTTCTTTTTTTCAGTGCTTCACGATCCAAAGGTCGTTGCCAAGTATGCCAAAAACAGTGAGTTGAATCTCTTCTCAATATATGCGTCTGTTTCGAGCTTCTTCTGACGATCTTTGTGCCCCTGTTCCCTTCTTCCTCTCTCTCTCTCTCTTTCAGCCATCATCGGAACTCTCAAGCAATAGACGAACGATCTTTCTTCCCTCTTCTGCAGCTCTAGACAATGAAAAACTCCATCACGAACAAAATATTCTCTACGATCACGTCTCCTTCTTCTCTTCTCTTCTCTTCGCTCGCTCGGGTCTCGTTCTGTTCACTTCTTTACCCTGTTCTCTTATTCATCTCTTTCCCTTTTCTGTATCAACGATGTCCCCATCCTCTGCGGAGCTCTTGTCCTTTTCTCCATCTCACTCGAATCGATTTCGTCGGGGAATTCAGACTTCTTCCTTCGAACGTTTGCTTCGCAGTCAGAATCTCGCTCGGAACAATCTCGAACCATTTGAAAGCTTTATGATGAATTGCCAATCCGACCCAATACAAGGAGTTGAGTAAGAATTAACGCTGAGGTAGAAAGAGACTTCAAAAGATGATCTCTAGACGTGTTCAGAAGAAAGAAGGCAAGACGCTTCATCAATAAGAGTTCGGCTCCTTCACAAACATCGTGAGAATGACCCTGCCCTTGATGAAAAGCGATGGGTCAAGAAATCTGTGCATAATATCTCACATGGGAAAGGCTGTACTCACTTTGAGTCAAGAAACCAGACGCTCTGATTCAGATCTCAACCTCTGTCGTCCATCGATGTCCTTGTCCAGTGTCTAAGCATGCTCCCACCAGTTTGGAAATTAGCTCAAGATCAAATTTATCAAATTGATTGAAGTCTAGCATCAGAGTCTGGATCTTGGAAATTGCAACTCCATCGATTTCCTCTCCGTTCTCCCGCCTCTCTTCTCTTTCGCGCAAGAAGCCCCACAGCATATCCCCTCGTTCTCCCTTGAGAGTTTCGCCTGAATGATGCTCATCGAAGTACTTTAAAGTCTTCAAAGATGGACAAGAATCCTCCAAAGACTCCCAGTTGTTCAAGTTTACGTTGGTCCATAGATTAGTGACGTTCTTTGGAAGTTGGGTAGGATATTCAGAGTCCAGGTTGAAGTCTAGAATGAGGACAGAATCCGAAGGCATGGCGATGAAACTACCAATGTCGTCCCCTGATGGATCGAAACTCTCCAACACTTTGAGTTTTGGAAACCTGGGATTAGAGCGTCGAGAGGTAGCAGAGAGAAGAGTCAGCCATGCAGCATTCCTGAAGATTGTATTTTTGAAACGTACTGGAGAATTGGAAGCTCTCGCGGCTCGTCGCTACCCAAGAAAGGAATTGACGGACAAGCGCAGATGCACCAGCGTTTTGGAAGGTTCATCCAAGACCTTTCTCAAAGTATCCAAATCAATAGTTATGTGGCAGTAGAAAGATTTGAGATTGGACAACAATCGAATGTTGGGCAGCAGCTGATAATCGAAAAACCAACCCCACAAAACCTGCAATTTCTCTAGCTCTTCAGCTTGAGACTTGTGGGGAGTCTTTTGAACAAGAACAGCCATTGGTGGTACATTCGTAGTTTGGTCAGTTACTCTATAATCCGTGATTGATGGGAACTTCGTCCAGCTTGAAGACAGATCCTCTGTATCGCCTCCGTAATGTCCTCGAGGTTCAAAATGAATACGAAAGGTTTTTAACGCCTTGGATTTCTCGAGAATTTGCATTAATGGCGTCATTTCCGCATTCTGAATAATGAAACCTTGAAGATCGACTTCTTCCAAAGTACTTTTACTCCTCTGGTCGAAAAGCTCGAGAATAGATTGATCCCACTCGCGACCTCCAGACCATATCCATTTCCTGAAAACCAGTTTCCTCCACAGTTTCCTGTGATTGTTGATTGTATTTGACCATTCTCTCCAAACCCTTCGAGCCTTGACTTTCTCTTCCGTACTGAGGCGATCGAAGATATTGACCAGAATTTCGCTCGGGAACTCTTTGATCTTGGTAGGTTGTTGAAGCACTTTTGCGAAGTCTATTTGATGTCCTTTTTGAGCTAACCACTCTTGAAGTCTTCTGAAAGCTATTGGATCTTGGGTTCTCATGAATTGAAGGCATTCATCTCTGGCATCTTGTCGTCCTTCTTCATAAGTCCTTGATTCGCTCATCAGAGATCAAGCTCAGAGATCGTCCAACTGGACCGGTGAGATTCAAAAGATTCAAGATCAAATAAGAAGACTGAGATCTGTGAGAATGACAAAGATGCAAGACAGGAAGGGAAATGAAACATAAGATGGAAGCTCGAGGATCGATTGGACGAGAGATAGACAAGAGCCCTTCTCTCATCTACGATACTGACCTTGATCCAAGCGAGTCTGTTGATCAAAAGATGATTTCCTCTTGACTATTCCGCGATAATTTGAAGAACTTCTTGAAGACTTTGGGTGATGGATGATTCGATGCAATGGGGAAAAGAGAAAAGTTACTTTGACCTTCTTGATCTTGGACCAACCACAATCAGACTCAAGAAATTCCGAATCCAAGCCTCAAAACAGTCAAGATGAGTAGCAATCTGATTCAAATTACATCTCCAGAACATTTCACTCAAGTCATGAGCGAGGATCTAAACCGAGTCTCTCTCTTGAACTTCTGGGCTCCTTGGGCGGAGCCTTGCAAGCAAATGAATCAGCAAGTAGAACAATTGGCTGCAAAATATCCTCACATTCTATGCTTGCAGGTCAGTAACATTGCGATCGAAAAGCATATTTCATTATCCATCTTTCCAGATTTGTGGCTTACTCTGTGTCGCTCTCTTCATTCTCCACTCAAATCACACCATGACCAACTTGCTATCTATCTAGGTGGAAGCTGAATCCTTACCAGACGTCTCTGAATCATTCGATATAGATTCAGTTCCATCCTTCGTTCTACTACGAGGCCATACTCTACTCTCAAGAATCTCTGGTGCAAATTCAGCTGCATTGACAGCTGCAGTTTCATCTCATGCCACCATCTCTTCTTCATCCAATTCATCAAACTCTCCTTTATCAAGAACCAATCAGAACCCAAACAAACCTTCAGAGACTTACAATCCAATCAATGGTTCTCTGGGCGGATCGATAGGCGATCATCAGAATGGAAATGGAGTAGAAGAAACTCAGCAAGAATTGGAAGAGAGATGTAAGAAGATCATGGGAAAGGAGAAAGTCATGTTGTTCATGAAGGGGAAACCCTGATCAACCTAGATGTGGTTTCAGTCAAAAGACTGTTGGTCTTTTAAGAGCTGAAAAGGTCCCTTTTGGTCATTTCGATATCTTGAGCGATGAAGCTGTCAGACAGGGTGAGTTTTCTTGAAGGTTTCGGAGTTAAGCTCTCCCTCTCTTGGAAGACTTGAGAAAGAGTGACGTGGACGAAGAGAGTTGTAGAATAGAATGCTGCTCAAATTCAGGAAGTCTCGAAGAGGCCAACGAACCAGAGGACTCAATCTTTCTAACTTCTCTCTCCTCGCCTCTCCCCTACTCTCTCCCTTCTTTACTTCTTCCAGGTCTCAAGAAGCTCGTCGACTGGCCAACTTTCCCAATGATCTTTGTCGATTCCGAGCTCATTGGTGGTCTCGACATCTTGAAGGAGCAGTTGGAAACTGGAGAGTTCAAGGAAATGATTGCTTAGAAGTCGAGGAAAGCTCACAAAAGGCTCCAATTATTTTCCAATGATGCGACTCGTTCTCCCTTTACTTCTTCCGAGGCACTTTTCAGTTCCCAATGATGAAGCAGTCATCATTTTGTCGGTCGATATGCTTGTCTTGTCACTAGATCGTCTGCTTTGCTTCTGTTTTCTCTATAGACTCTTCCCCAGCTCGCTCCCTTCCCTTTTTCTCACTATTTCTCTAGCAACAAAATGTACTATCATCCTCTTTAACTTGGCTTTCACTTATTCGAGCAATGTAATCATTCTTTGTGACTTTCGGAACTTTGTTCAGAGCTCCCAAGCTCAAACGACGCTAATTGATCTCCACAAATTTTGGATTCCTTCTTTACTTCCAATCCATCATCAAGAATGTCAAATCCAAGAGTCTGTAAGTCATCAAGAGTAATCGAAATCTGATTCAGCCATGTTTCTCAAGCCAAGCAGCCTGTCCAAAATCTTTACCAACGTTCTCGACTTCTCTTCTTCATTCAGACTTCGACATTGAGATTGCAGGAGCTGCTCCTCCCGCCAAAAAGGGAGGGAATAGAATCGTGATGGAACTATTCTCTAGCAAGGTTCCAAGGACTGCAGAGAATTTCAGAGCTCTTTGTACTGGAGAGAAAGGGACGAGTGAGAGTGGAGCTCAGTTGAAGTTTGCTGGATGCACTTTCCATAGGTGAGTAGAGTTGGGAATCGATATGGAGATCCATCGAAAATAGAAGCTTGGGGTTGAAGGCTTTATAGTGGGCCAGAGATACGATTTGAAGAGAAAAGCGCTGGAGATCCATGATGTAGAAGAAGGCATGGACAGCTTTGCTCGACCTGCTCGTCAGGAAGACAGCGTTTCTTCAATATGAGATGCTCATGAGACTTTCAAGAAGTATCTCACGCTGTACAATCGTTGGAAAGAAGATTGAATGGGGCATACATCCAATTCTGAACTGTACTTGTCTCCCCTTCTCGTCTGTTGATTCTTCCCCTCTTTCTTCTCTCTTTCTCCCTTCTCGTCACTTTCCCACAGAGTAATCAGTGGCTTCATGATCCAAGGAGGTGACTTCACCCACGGCGATGGAACAGGAGGAGAATCCATCTATGGAAAGGAATTCGAAGACGAGAACTTCAAATTAAAGCATGATCAACCTTTCCTTCTCAGCATGGCCAATGCTGGACCTAACACGAACGGATCTCAATTCTTTATCACTACTTCAGAGACGCCAGAACTCAACGGCAAGCATGTCGTCTTTGGCAAAGTCTTGAAAGGTAGACCCATCATCACAAAGATCGAGAACTCTGAGACCGATGGAAATGATAAGCCTATCAATGAGGTCAAGATTCTTTCTGCTGGAGAATTGAAACCAGACGAGGATGATGGGATCGAACCTAATAAAGCTGGCTGTTGTGTCATCGCTTAAATCTGGACGAGTCTTCTAATGTCGAGAGTTCTGTTGCTCGAGATACCTCTGTGATTTATTGATACCTGTTTGTGTTTTGTTTATAATTCTATCGAATAAATTTCTACAGCATACAATTCTGACTCTTCTCTTCAGTGAGTCGTGGAAGTAGACGGATTGGCTGTCTTTCTCAATGTTCACAGCTAAGATCTCCTCTTTTGTTCTGCTTATGTTTGAGATAGAGTCAAGCGATTTCGAGGGAGAAAAGGAACTGAATTGATTGCCTGATCTCGCGAGGGAGGGAGAAAAGGAGAAAAAGAGAAAGCTGTTTTCTTCTTCTTGACCACAGACTACTCGCACCTCGAATCGATGAATCCACTCGTCATCAATGTCTTACACAATTAGGTCAAGTAAGACGAAGGTTCAAACAAAAACGAAACCAGCAACATCAAAAACACAAACACAAACTCAGACTGCAGCTTCTTCTTCAACTTCGAATAGACTTGGAGGCAACACAAGCAGCAACATCTCGGCCACTCCAAAGAAGAGAGAACTCAGTTCAGATACAGACAGCCATACCGAGAGCGAAGGGGATAGTGATAGTGAAGACGAAGGACCAAACAATAGTAGAGAGTCAAGTAAGAGAAGAAAGAGTGAGTAGAGATCATGATCAAGATGGGCAAAGTGTTGTTCTAATCCAGTCAATCTTCTGCGCTTCCACTTCCTGCGTGATGCTGGTCGAGCGAATAGAACGAAACAGAGCATTTGTTGTAGATCATGGCGCCCTTCAGCATCTCTCTGTCGGCAAGTACGACTTTGCTGAGACGATCCTGTCCTATCATCTCCATCCCTTCTCTGCTCTCCACTTTCACAGCTATGTCTCTCTTCAAATGGCAACCGTCTTTGGCAAAGGAAGATGGGAAATACTCATGTCTTCATGCTACTTATGGCTCACCATGGCCTGCAGACTTGAATGCGTCTGCTAGCCAAGGGAACTCTCAAACAGTTGCAGCATTTGATATCGATGGAACTCTAATCAAACCAAGATTGAGTTACGACGGAAAGGAGAGAACTGTGAGTCATCGCCATTGAGTTGAAAGCCCAAAAATAGAGCAACTCCTCACGCAGAGAATCTTGTCACGATCCGAGAGCTAGAGTCTGAGATCTTATCTTCTTTGCTCTTCATCGTCATCTCTCATTCTTGCCCTTGACCTCTTCTCTTGCAGTGGCCTGACGCAGTGGATCACACAGATTACAGAGAGCTTTCTTTCTCAAAAGTCTCAATGTTCTCAAGAGTACGTGCTGAACACGAAGCTGGAAAGATCATTGTCCTCTTCACCAATCAAAACTTACGTTCTGACGCCTTGGAAACTTGGAAAGCTAAGATCAAATTGATCTCTAAAGATTTGAATGTACCACACCACATTTTCGTGGCTATCAAGGGAGATCCAAACCTCTTTAGAAAACCAAGATCTGGAATGTGGAGTCAATTCTACAAGATGTGGAATGAGAAGGGTGGAGCAAAGATAGAGATGCAAGGTGAAAGGAGATCTTTCTTCGTAGGAGACGCTGCTGGTAGGAAAGCTGATCCAGCAAACGGAAGACAGGTCAAGGATCATTCTGATGCTGATAAAGGCTTTGCAGAGAATGCTGGATTGAAGTTCTTCACTCCAGAAGAGTATTGCGCTCAGTTCGTAGAGATCGAGAGAGTGAGTGTATGCCTTGCCTCTTCGTCCTTGAGTTTCTATCTCTCCTATCTTTACTCATTTCTTGATTGATTCTTCTCTACGTACACTCTCAGAGACCCTTGACCAAATCAATTTCGTCGAGTTCAAACATTTCTGTAGCCTCTACTTCACGTTCGACTGAGTCTCCTCAAAGGACACCTTCCCTTCAATCTCTCAAAGTTCCTGTCCCTTTATTCAAACCGACTTTGACTCCACTCGTGAACTATTCTGCTATTCAAGAGGTTGTTCTCTTCGTTGGGGTTTCAGGCTCTGGAAAATCTACGTTCTACGAAAAGATATTCAAATCAGCTGGTTATGCTTGGGTCAATCAAGATACTCTCAAGACTAGAGACAAATGTCTTTCAGCAGTCACTGATGAAATCTCAAAGGGAGGAAAAAAAAAAAAAACGGCCAGGGAAGAACTCTAACAATAGGTGGGCGAAAGACATTGCTACTGGAATGAAACTTGTAAACGCTCTTGGAATGGATACAAACGGGAAGAAGCCACATTTCTATGCACGATCTTATGCAAATAATATGACAGATTGCAATAATTATTACAATTTTTTTCCTGGATGTAGTATTTATAAACCAAAAGGTGTCTTAATACCTAATGTTCTTGTGCAGACTTTTGAAATTCATGAGCTCAAAGAACTAGATATGTTAGAAGCTACGGTGCGATGCATTAAGGATCTTTCTTACTGTGAACATGAAATTAAAAATAATGGTTATCATCAAAGAGCTGGTGGTTTTGGAAAAATGTTTGGTGGTGGCTTTATTTTAGATAGAAAGAAATCTTTACATATTCGTAAGTATCACTTTTTTTAATTTAAATACTGAATTTTTGAATGCTTTTCCTTGCAGATGAATACACTGATGATATTGTAAAAACGGATGAATATAAAAAACGAATGAAGAGGATTGCAATGTACTTTGAATATTTTTTTAAAAAAATATCATATGTAAAGTACAATGAGGCAACTAATCTTTGCGCAAAACTTGGTATTCCTGGATTTTCAAAAGTTTCTAGTGAAGAAGACGGTGTACCGTTTGCTAGTAATTTAACTTGGACATCTGGAGGGAATGGTAATGGGTTCTCTAATGAGGTTCATCTCGATAAGGATGCAAGTGAGTATACTTTAGGAATATTTTTTCCTAAAG
>JASXTE010000502.1:0-41469 GCA_030280995.1 Hemileia vastatrix | reverse complement strand
CCATTTCAATATCTGGATCGTCCAATGCAACATCTGCCCAAACAGTTTCATCTGTACTTGTTGTCAATGTTGTTGTTGTCGTTGTTGATATCTTTGTTCCACCGTTCGTCGAATCATCTGCTATGGACTTGGTTCTATGAACAGAGTTTTTTCTATCACCAATTACCAATGAATCAATTTTTATACCCTTTTCTCTCATTTGAGTATGAGACATGAACGATTTGATCTTACCATCATCTAGTAGCATTATACGATCAGCTAAAGGTAAAAATTGTAGTTGATGAGTCACCAAGATGACAGTTTTGTTCTTAAGGTAACTTTTTATAGCTCTTTGAACAATGTGGTTAGCTACTCGAGGATCTACTGCAGACAATGGATCATCCAGTAGGTAAATGTCTGCATCTCGATATAAACATCTTGCCAGTGAAACTCGAGCTTTTTGTCCTCCAGATAAAGAAAATCCTTTTTCACCGACAAATGTTTCATCACCGTAAGGTAAAAGTTTCAAGTCTCTCTTGAGACAAGCAGCATCGATCACTCGATTGTACTTTTCTTGATCAAATGGCGAATCAAGAAGTATGTTCTGTTTGACTGTTGCACCAAATAACCAGTGTTCTTGAGAAGCGTATGAAATATCACCCATCACATTGATAGTACCTTGTGTCACTTCAATTTCGTCCAACAGAAGGTGTAACAAACAGGTTTTTCCACTTCCAACTGATCCAATGACCATGATGAACTCACCAGATTCAATTGTCAAGGACAAGTTGACCAAATTTTCATGTGTCATATTGCTGGTCCATCTGGCAGAGAGTGCTTTACTTTCTATGCTTCCTTTAGTGTGATGTTGACTTTGTTGAGTTGTTTTTCTGTTCTTTCGATCTGGTAGTGAGAAAATATTTCTTATTCGAATACAACCAGTGTACGCTTCAGCTCCTGATCCCATGGCCAATGGAATAAAACCGGTGACAGTCAATCGAATTCCTTCGAACAATGACATGGTAACCAATGCTGTATAAGGATCTAGAACATTTCCTGTTAACACATAAATAATATATGATGTAAATAACATTATACGTGTAGCTATAAACTTTAAAGAATTATTTATCCCTCTCAAGACATAAGTATGTGTTAAATGATGAATTTCTTTCTTTCGAATATCATTGACTCTCGATGAAAATGGTTTTCCCAACAGTAAACTTTGATTATCTTCATCGCTGATATCAATTCTGACATTAATTTTACACGTTGATCTGTTACCACGGCAGTTTTTGAACGAAATTGTGCTGACCATTTACCCATGTTCACTTGATAGATGAAAAATATTGTAAAGATGATAAATCCACCAAGACATGCATAACCAAGGTAAATTGCAGTGAATATAATTACAAATATAGTCATGACAATACCAATTGGAACAAAAGCAAAGAAAAATGATGATTCTTCAAATTTGTTCAAATCATTGGTTAGAACATTCATGATGTAACCAACATCCATGTGGTTAAGAGATGATAATGAAACTGTTAGAACTTTTCTAAAAATCATAAATGTCAAAGCTGTTCTAATGTTGTTACCAATACGAATGGACAGAATGTTACCTTGATGTCTGGACATGGCACTGAATAAACTGAAAATAACAAATACAATGGCGATCCAAATGATATCGTTGATCATGTATCCGATTTCTCCGGTTAATGAAGCACTTTGTAAATTACTGATGATCATTCCAATTAAAAAAGGTTGAGCTAATTCGGTTATTCTACCAGCGGAGATGATGAGTGTAGGTATCATGTATTCTTTACCATAAGCACGAAATATAGCTTTGACCAATGATGGTTTGTAATCTTTACTTTGTCGAGTCATTTCGATTTCCCACTCACGTTCTAATGCTGAAGTGACCACAAGAGGCTCATCGTTGGTAGAACATCGAGTTAAATCTGACAATTCTACCTCGTTCTTTGTTCCATATCGAAATAAACGAATTATCCATATGAAGAACCATCTGGATAGGATGTTTGACTTTTGAAATTCAGATTCACCTTTCACTTGAGCTTGATGATCCATTGAATGATGATCGATTTAACCAAACAGACCAAGGCGAGAAAAGTCACAAGCTAAATACAGTTCCAGGAAAAAAAAACGATTCGCCCTGCCTTATTGTTAAATGCTGCTGGAGTTGTTGCAAATTCATCATGTGAATACACTGCAAACCTCATAAAAATAGACAAGTGTAACAGATAAACAATAAGTGAATTACTTGAGTGCTTATTGTAAACTCACTACTCATATTAGTATACACAGTCTGCTGAGGACCAGACGGACTTCGCTCCACATACACACAGACAAGATTGTCTTGGATGCAAATAAAAAATTCAATGAGACAAATGTGGATCCCCATGCTCCATTGTAAGTAAAAGATTGACACTGTGAGTAACAATAGTAATGTTTACAATACAACCGGCGAATGTCATTTAAGTAGAACTTTGACCACCAACAGACAATTCGAGGCATTTTAGGACAAAACTTTCATCGAAAAATCTACATCACTTGCCATCATGATAATCATTGCCACTTGAAATTGATAACTATTCAAGTTTGTTGTGTGTGATTTTTTGGTAATGAAATATTTATTTCTCCCACTCAGTGCAAACGATAAGCATGAACCCGAGAAACAGCTGAAGTTGTCAAGACTCGTGGTACCATCTGGATATTTGTTCGAATCAGCTGATCAACCCGTGTATCGATTTGAATTGTTTTTGAAGTTAGAGACGCGAAGAAAATAGTTTTTATATTTTTTTGGACTCTTTTTTCCTGACACTTTTGGACTGACTAATGTATGAATGTAAAAAAGCAAATACACAAGACAAATGTTTAAGATGAATGGCTAAAATTAATGGTCAACTCGAAGGACTTAGTACTAATGCGATTTCTTCGTGAATTGATGACAATGATTGTATCAGCAGGTGATCATCTCAAGTATGTGACACATCTATGCTTTTTCTTGTACATCAACAAAAAAAGCATGAAAATAACAGCGGCTGAAGCAATTGAGAGTAGCAACACAATTAAAAGAATGTTCTGGACAAGACTTGACAGACATTCATCAAATAGTACGTTCACACAGACAAATTCACACATAAATCATTATCTCTCTTTGCCATTGGGAAATATTCTTGTCGCCGTCTAAAAAAGTATCCTACCTGTGAAAACTGCTCTCATTCCCGACTTCAACCTCTTTCAAACACGACATGAAGCCAAGAAACATAATCAAAGTGACTTCGAAAGCGATTCTTCACACTTTCTGCATCCTTCTTTGCTCCTTTCTCTGCTACAAGGAGATATGTGAATATCTGAAGAATGAAATTACTCAAAAAGTTTCATATTCAATTCCTTCACATCTTAATTATCCACAACTTACATTATGTTTTACATTAAGTTCAGTGATGAAAAAAAACAAGATTTTTTTTTTGATGATGAAATTTTTGTTAATATTTTAAACAACAACACCATCAGCGAGATCATCAAGATGGGACCAGTAGCTGAAGAACTGCTTTCCAGTTGCTTATTGAGAGGACTCCGAAACCAACGAATTGATAGAAGCCGATTGCATGGATAAATTTAAAGTTAAAAAATTTATCATGCATGCTTATTTATGCTACTCAATTGAACATCGAAAAAAGTCAAATTATAACCCTGGAAGAGTGGCATTGTCGAGCAATTTCTCTCGGTTCCTCTTTCAAGTCACCATCAATGAGTCTCTCAATGTTGGTGTTCGCTTGAAGCCAATTATTAATTTAAAAGGTTATGCCTTACCATAACCGCGAAAATTGTCTAGAAATCATCATTACGCCACGTTTATCATCAACCCTACGTTTGAGTTATTTCATGTATAAAGCATCATTTTTATCAATACCCTACAATCGATTTAATTGTCTCAAGACGTTCAACAATTCAGATCCACTATCACAAGGAAAATGCATCAATGATTGTATCGAGAGAAACTTCAATAAATTCAATTATTCTTATTCTGGTAATGTTCTGACCAGACCATCATCATTCAAATTAGCTCATTCTGGTCTGATAATAAGCAGCACTGAAACGTTCGAAAGTATTTATAAGAAATCATCAAATGAATGCCAAGACAAATGTCGTTATTGGACATGTGAAGTTGATAAAGAAATTACTATGCTCCGAGGTGCTGAAAAATCTGCTAATGGTTTATCTTTTTCGCGTTGACTCGATCGAAAGTCCAATTTCTATATCGAAACAAGTTCCATCTATCTCTTTAAGAGACTGTATTATGAATATTGGAGGATTTATTGGAATTTGTTTGGGCCTTTCAATATTAAGTCTGTTGATGAGCTTGTACGATTTCCCTAAATCGAATTGGTTTAAAAAGCGATCTGACAGGGTCGAAGATTCATCAAATGTATCACCCAATTTATTCAGACAATATTCTTCTTGCAACAGAGAACTGGATCAGATTAAAAACCACTTCGACATAAGTTTAAGCGAATATTCTTGTTACGGTGGAGCAAGGAAATGTTACAAGAAAATATTTGATTCCATTCATACAGCATGTGTCGTCATCTTTATGCTCATGGTGATTTGGAATATAAGTCAACTTTATTTTTCCTATCCAACATTTTTTGATTATAGACAAGTCCAAGTACCTGCGAAAGAACCCCCAGGCATCACTATTGGATTCAACATTGAATCTGTCTCAGCGTCATCATATAAACAAAAAAAGAAACTCTCACTCATCTCTTTAATTGATACATATAACTTGAAGCAAATTTTCAATATTTCCATTTCACCTTCTGATTTGATTGAAGGGTGCCGCATCAGAGAACCTGGCACGAATAAATTAATCAGATTTAGAGCAAGTGAATGCCATGAAAAATTGAGAATCAAAAGATTTTTCGCTAATGATTTCATATATTACAGCATTCATTTAAAGAAAAAAGTATGGTAATATTGTCCACCCTCCACGTGATTTCATTGATAATAACAATATTTTGTTCACTGTGATAATCAACCGGTCGCTCAAGATGTATTCGCCAACAATCGAATTGATCAGTAGTCCGGAGGATATTCCTTATTCTGCCATGAACTACTCAACAAATTTTGTGGCCAGAACTAATAATCATCTGTATGAAACAACATGTGATCCGAAAAGACTAGTATTTTTGCCTCTGCCATATGAAGATGGATGTTTGAAAGAAATTAAAGAAGATTGCATGACATCATGTTTAATTAGAAAATATTCAAACCATCAACTCTTCCCTCGCACTGCAATTATCCCGGAAGAAATAGCTATGACTAATGACTTTAAGTTAATTTCTGAAGCTCACTTAATCGATGAAAAATTCTCAAGAATCGATGATATTTGCAGAAAAAAGTGCTCTTTTAGAATATGCGATTATGAATCATTAAAAACTCATATTATTACAACCACACCAACCGATAATTGGTTAGAAATAACCGCTGACCGGTTAATCTTTTTGGGGCTTCGCGGCGTAATGCGGCCAATATATTTATTTTCTCAATATTCAATTGAAATATTCAGTACCATTTCGTTCTGGAGTGGTATTTCTTTAATTGGACTGCCTGGTTTAATTTGGACTATTATCGCAGGCACATCATTGATTCGTAAGATTTACAATCGTGCTCATATCTTATACCTCAAGTCCATCAGATTTGAGTCATTGATTCAACAGCGAACTTTTCTACAACAACTTAGTAATGAAGTAAAGAAAATTAAATTTACAGCAAAGATATTGATCAAATTGTTCTGTTTTTTGGGTCTCATCTTCTGGAGTTACGCCTCGATTTGGTTGTATTTTCGTTATCCAACTAGGATAAATACGACATTCGAATGGCAAAAAGAGACCAGCAACTACACATTTACGCTGTGTCTCAATCCAGATGAGATTATTTCCAACAAACAGAACAATCTGGATGATATTAATGCAACAATCGCAGAATTTCTTTCTTTTTCACCGAGTCAAGATGAAATGGTGGCCAAATGTTCCTTCGTCAGCAGAAAACATGCTTCAAGTGTCCATTCCAAGAACAATCACTTTTTAAACTCAAATGACTGCAAAAAACTTATTTCAGTCAAAAAGTTTATTTTTCTTGGAAAAATTTGCCATTCTTTCATCAAAAAGAACCATTATTTTGATGAATTGGACAATAGCGTGTTGACGGGACAGAGGGACTCAATGGTGATTGTTCTTAACTCGAGTATCCATGTCGAGAACTTTCTTGTAACTTCAACATTTGGCGCACCATTTCAAAATTCATTGATTTGGTCACCATCTTCATCCAGAGAGAAATACGAAGGCAAATGGTTCACAATTGATTCGAATATATTCAAATTTCATATGCTCGATCCAATGTATGAACTGGACATTTTCGCTTCAGGATCTGAGGTGAATTGCCTTGAAGGATGCAAATCGAAACATCTAGGACCTCAAGGATATATTTCTGAAGGTGAAATTGCGATTGAAACATCTGAAAAACGTTACATTAGTAGTGAGATGAAAAAAAATTCTTCATTACTTCGTTGGTTGTCTCAAATCGATACTGCTTGTAAAAAAATATGCCACAAATATCAACCACCAGGAAATACTCTGACAACATTCGTCACTTCGATCAGCGAAAGTCATTCGTCAAACGATAGACAATTAGGATTCAATCTGAGACCAATAGATTTATCATTAGTTGAGGTTACTCTCTTACCTCAAATGACATTAACCGATCTGATTATTGACATTGTCAATGATCTGGCAATTTGGACAGGTCTTTCAGTGTTGACATGCAATGCATGGGACCTCATTTCTCCTTCAGACAATTTAGGTGCATTTGATGATCTTGCAATTAAAGAAAAGATTCAAGTTATATCGGAAATAATTAATCAGATTAGAGCTAGTATCAACAGGATGAGGCAATTACAGCTACAAATTGACGATTAATATCATTCAGTTTGTTGGGATGTATTGAACATCTATGGCTCATCCTTTGTCCTTTTCAAATGCAAGGTTGCTTCCTGTAATCATACGAAAATAATTTCCAGAGTTGTTCCACCACATTCCAGAGTCTTCCAATAAATTTATCAATATTTCCAATTTTTCAGATCCTAATATATTATTAATACAAAGACAAGATTGTATTGGATGAAAATAAAAATTCAATATGACAAATGTTAATTCCATGCTTCATTGTAAGTAAAAGATTGACACTATGAGTAACAAAAGTAATGTTTACACGTAATGCAGTTAAAGATTTAGCTGTTATGGGTGATTGTTTAAATAGATTTGGTGAACATGTTAATCCTACAATGATGGTTCTTTTTGCTGAAGGTACACGATTCACACCAACTAAACATGAAGCTGCTATCAAGTATTCTAAAGAACATTCACTTGAACCATTTAAATATCATTTGAATCCACGACCTAAAGGATTTACATTTTGTCTTAAACATATAAAAAATACAATTAATAGTAATAGTAATAATAATAATAATGACCAATAAATTGGTTAAATTTTTAAATGATTTATATCGAAGTAAAGATAATCTTATGGATTATCATAAAGAAAATGATAAATTTCCTGGTATTGATATGGGTCAAATGAAACCACGAATTGCTCCAATTGTTAATTTACTTTCATGGGCTATCTTAATACATTCAACAATACTTTGGACACTAATCAAATCAATTATTCTTGGTAAAACAATTGTTGCTACTGGTATAATTGGAACACTTGTTATATTATGTATTTGTTTGTTCTTTTTACTTCGAAGCACACGTTCTAAACATGGTTCTAATTATGGTGTTACTTCAGGGGTAAAGAAAATACATGAAAAATCTAATTAAGATATCATATATATATTTTATTTTAGTTCTTTTCAAAGATATTTCACTTATTAAATATTTTCAATATATTTTCAATTGTCTCTTTTATTAATTACAAGTGTGTTAAATAGGTGAACTTTGATTCATTTATAAACTTTGTACATCAGCATACAATAAGACATGTTAAAAATAATGTCAGTTGTCATTGATGATAAATTTATTTTCTTACGATTTTCTCACTGGTTTGCACTAAACATCTGACTGATTGAATAATTGACTGTTATTAGTTGAATTGATCATACTTACACAGTTTATATTGATACGTCATTAGATATATCATTTACATTGACATGAGAGAAAGATGAAGAAAATTATTATTTATGACGTATTCTTCTAATCAAATTGATCACGTCTGAAAGCACCTGATGCATTTTTATTTGCATCCTTGTTTGTCAATTGTTCACTACAAGGTTGAAGACCATTGTCTTTCTTAACTACACGAGTGCTATATGATGATGATGTTGATGATGAGGATGAACACAGGGACAAAGTCACTTTCACTGTCATCATTTGTCATCCGTTTGATGGAAAATTAACTTTCATCACATTGATTGAAGTTTCTGTTTGTTTGTTTGTTTGTTTGATTTTACAAAATCAAGGAGACAAAATTAAATCTTATTATCATTGTAAGATTAATTAGTATTAATAATTGAGTGTGTTTCAGAATAATCGAGAGCAGCTTTTTTAGCAGCTTCTCTTAATTGACTTTCATGTTGACTACCAGTTTGTTTAACCATGGATGAAAAATATCCATCTGGATTGTTAGTTAGTAAATCATGTGGATTACCAAATTCAACTACTTTACCTGCTTCTAAAACTAAAACTCTTTGCATATCAATTATTGTATCAAGTCTATGTGCAATTGTCATCATTGTGTATTGTTTGAATTCTTTCTTAATTGTTTGTTGAATTATTTGATCGGTAACTTTATCAACATTTGCTGTTGCTTCATCGAGTACAAGAATTTTGTTCTTTTTAAGAAGTGCACGAGCTAAACATAATAATTGTCTTTGACCAAGTGACAAATTTGATCCTCCATCTGTAATTACAGCATTCAATCCTCCATCCATTAGTAAAACTGTTGATTTAAGATTACTTAAATCAAGAACTTTCCAAATTTCTTCATCAGAATATACTTCGAATGGATCTAAGTTACTTCGAATTGTTCCAGAAAATAATATTGGATCTTGTGGTATAATTGATACTCTTGATCGCAGATGATTTAATCCTAATGTAGATATATCTACTCCATCAATGATAATTTTGTTATTACAATTTGGTTCATCATATAATTCAGATAATCTAAATAGAGATACAATTAAGGATGATTTACCAGCTCCAGTTCTACCAACGATACCAATTTTTTCTTTACTATTGATGATAAATGATAAATCCTTCAATACTAATGGCGAATCTTTAGAATATCTCAAGTTAACTGAATCAAATTCAATTTGACCTTGATTTGGCCAATTTTCATGTTTAACATCAACATCTGGATTGTGTAATTGAGCTTCAGATGGTAAATTAGTATATTCAATAACTCGTTCAGTTGATATCATTTGTGTTTCAAAATCAGTTGAACAACGCATTGCATATTGAAAAAATGAAATTAATTGTAAAGATGATGATAAGAGTAAACCTGCATCTGCTGGTGAAATATCACCATTAGAACCCATTATAACAACAGCTAATGTAACGACAGTGATGTAGATAACTGCAATCATATCTAAGAAAAAACCAAGAGCAGTTTGAACAGCCATAACGTAAAAACGACAGGTAACTGAATCAAGTAACATTTGATTAAATGTTGATTCAAATGATTTTTGTAAATAAAATGATCGAACTTGTACCAAACCATTAAGTGCTGATGAAACAAGATTGTATACAGGTGATCTTGTTAATGCATCAAGTCGTTGTAAATCACGAGCTGTACTGATGTACAATGATCGAATTAATATTGATATACCTGCCAAAATGATAACAGCTATTAATAAGTAAGGTTGTTTGAAAACAGTTATTCCTAAAATACCAAAAATTAGGAGAAATGTTGAAACCATTTCAAGTATTGTATATGGAACCATTTGATCAACTAAACCAATGTCTCGTGTTATTCTATTTAGTATTCGACCCATTGAATTTGTTTCGTAAAATGACATCGGTGATCGTAATAACTTGATAAAAACAAGATTATGCAATTTAACTGAAGACTTTAGACAAATAAGAAAGATAAAAAATGCTCGTAAAAAGGAAAAAATAAATAGTAAAATCATCATACAACAGTAAAAGATTATATTGTCTTGAGGTGAATTAAATATTAACCCTGCAGCCATCGATTTTGAATTGATTGTTGTAATATTAGTATAAATCGATTGTTCTTCCTGTTCTTGTACTTCTGTCCATGCAGCTAACCAAACATCATTGAAGTGGAAAATTGCTTGGGATAGAATAGAAATAACAACACAGGTTATAAGAAGAAATATATTTCCACCAGCTGCAAAATATTTTTTATATATTTCACCAGATACATCAGATCCTTTTTTTTCTTCGTGTTGGTTCTGTGGACTGTGAGGAGCTGGTTCTTCGTCCATTTCAATATCTGGATCGTCCAATGCAACATCTGCCCAAACAGTTTCATCTGTACTTGTTGTCAATGTTGTTGTTGTCGTTGTTGATATCTTTGTTCCACCGTTCGTCGAATCATCTGCTATGGACTTGGTTCTATGAACAGAGTTTTTTCTATCACCAATTACCAATGAATCAATTTTTATACCCTTTTCTCTCATTTGAGTATGAGACATGAACGATTTGATCTTACCATCATCTAGTAGCATTATACGATCAGCTAAAGGTAAAAATTGTAGTTGATGAGTCACCAAGATGACAGTTTTGTTCTTAAGGTAACTTTTTATAGCTCTTTGAACAATGTGGTTAGCTACTCGAGGATCTACTGCAGACAATGGATCATCCAGTAGGTAAATGTCTGCATCTCGATATAAACATCTTGCCAGTGAAACTCGAGCTTTTTGTCCTCCAGATAAAGAAAATCCTTTTTCACCGACAAATGTTTCATCACCGTAAGGTAAAAGTTTCAAGTCTCTCTTGAGACAAGCAGCATCGATCACTCGATTGTACTTTTCTTGATCAAATGGCGAATCAAGAAGTATGTTCTGTTTGACTGTTGCACCAAATAACCAGTGTTCTTGAGAAGCGTATGAAATATCACCCATCACATTGATAGTACCTTGTGTCACTTCAATTTCGTCCAACAGAAGGTGTAACAAACAGGTTTTTCCACTTCCAACTGATCCAATGACCATGATGAACTCACCAGATTCAATTGTCAAGGACAAGTTGACCAAATTTTCATGTGTCATATTGCTGGTCCATCTGGCAGAGAGTGCTTTACTTTCTATGCTTCCTTTAGTGTGATGTTGACTTTGTTGAGTTGTTTTTCTGTTCTTTCGATCTGGTAGTGAGAAAATATTTCTTATTCGAATACAACCAGTGTACGCTTCAGCTCCTGATCCCATGGCCAATGGAATAAAACCGGTGACAGTCAATCGAATTCCTTCGAACAATGACATGGTAACCAATGCTGTATAAGGATCTAGAACATTTCCTGTTAACACATAAATAATATATGATGTAAATAACATTATACGTGTAGCTATAAACTTTAAAGAATTATTTATCCCTCTCAAGACATAAGTATGTGTTAAATGATGAATTTCTTTCTTTCGAATATCATTGACTCTCGATGAAAATGGTTTTTCCCAACAGTAAACTTTGATTATCTTCATCGCTGATATCAATTCTGACATTAATTTTACACGTTGATCTGTTACCACGGCAGTTTTTGAACGAAATTGTGCTGACCATTTACCCATGTTCACTTGATAGATGAAAAATATTGTAAAGATGATAAATCCACCAAGACATGCATAACCAAGGTAAATTGCAGTGAATATAATTACAAATATAGTCATGACAATACCAATTGGAACAAAAGCAAAGAAAAATGATGATTCTTCAAATTTGTTCAAATCATTGGTTAGAACATTCATGATGTAACCAACATCCATGTGGTTAAGAGATGATAATGAAACTGTTAGAACTTTTCTAAAAATCATAAATGTCAAAGCTGTTCTAATGTTGTTACCAATACGAATGGACAGAATGTTACCTTGATGTCTGGACATGGCACTGAATAAACTGAAAATAACAAATACAATGGCGATCCAAATGATATCGTTGATCATGTATCCGATTTCTCCGGTTAATGAAGCACTTTGTAAATTACTGATGATCATTCCAATTAAAAAAGGTTGAGCTAATTCGGTTATTCTACCAGCGGAGATGATGAGTGTAGGTATCATGTATTCTTTACCATAAGCACGAAATATAGCTTTGACCAATGATGGTTTGTAATCTTTACTTTGTCGAGTCATTTCGATTTCCCACTCACGTTCTAATGCTGAAGTGACCACAAGAGGCTCATCGTTGGTAGAACATCGAGTTAAATCTGACAATTCTACCTCGTTCTTTGTTCCATATCGAAATAAACGAATTATCCATATGAAGAACCATCTGGATAGGATGTTTGACTTTTGAAATTCAGATTCACCTTTCACTTGAGCTTGATGATCCATTGAATGATGATCGATTTAACCAAACAGACCAAGGCGAGAAAAGTCACAAGCTAAATACAGTTCCAGGAAAAAAAAACGATTCGCCCTGCCTTATTGTTAAATGCTGCTGGAGTTGTTGCAAATTCATCATGTGAATACACTGCAAACCTCATAAAAATAGACAAGTGTAACAGATAAACAATAAGTGAATTACTTGAGTGCTTATTGTAAACTCACTACTCATATTAGTATACACAGTCTGCTGAGGACCAGACGGACTTCGCTCCACATACACACAGACAAGATTGTCTTGGATGCAAATAAAAATTCAATGAGACAAATGTGGATCCCATGCTCCATTGTAAGTAAAAGATTGACACTGTGAGTAACAATAGTAATGTTTACAATACAACCGGCGAATGTCATTTAAGTAGAACTTTGACCACCAACAGACAATTCGAGGCATTTTAGACAAAACTTTCATCGAAAAATCTACATCACTTGCCATCATGATAATCATTGCCACTTGAAATTGATAACTATTCAAGTTTGTTGTGTGTGATTTTTTGGTAATGAAATATTTATTTCTCCCACTCAGTGCAAACGATAAGCATGAACCCGAGAAACAGCTGAAGTTGTCAAGACTCGTGGTACCATCTGGATATTTGTTCGAATCAGCTGATCAACCCGTGTATCGATTTGAATTGTTTTTGAAGTTAGAGACGCGAAGAAAATAGTTTTTATATTTTTTTGGACTCTTTTTTCCTGACACTTTTGGACTGACTAATGTATGAATGTAAAAAAGCAAATACACAAGACAAATGTTTAAGATGAATGGCTAAAATTAATGGTCAACTCGAAGGACTTAGTACTAATGCGATTTCTTCGTGAATTGATGACAATGATTGTATCAGCAGGTGATCATCTCAAGTATGTGACACATCTATGCTTTTTCTTGTACATCAACAAAAAAAGCATGAAAATAACAGCGGCTGAAGCAATTGAGAGTAGCAACACAATTAAAAGAATGTTCTGGACAAGACTTGACAGACATTCATCAAATAGTACGTTCACACAGACAAATTCACACATAAATCATTATCTCTCTTTGCCATTGGAAATATTCTTGTCGCCGTCTAAAAAAGTATCCTACCTGTGAAAACTGCTCTCATTCCCGACTTCAACCTCTTTCAAACACGACATGAAGCCAAGAAACATAATCAAAGTGACTTCGAAAGCGATTCTTCACACTTTCTGCATCCTTCTTTGCTCCTTTCTCTGCTACAAGGAGATATGTGAATATCTGAAGAATGAAATTACTCAAAAAGTTTCATATTCAATTCCTTCACATCTTAATTATCCACAACTTACATTATGTTTTACATTAAGTTCAGTGATGAAAAAAACAAGATTTTTTTTTGATGATGAAATTTTTGTTAATATTTTAAACAACAACACCATCAGCGAGATCATCAAGATGGGACCAGTAGCTGAAGAACTGCTTTCCAGTTGCTTATTGAGAGACTCCGAAACCAACGAATTGATAGAAGCCGATTGCATGGATAAATTTAAAGTTAAAAAATTTATCATGCATGCTTATTTATGCTACTCAATTGAACATCGAAAAAAGTCAAATTATAACCCTGGAAGAGTGGCATTGTCGAGCAATTTCTCTCGGTTCCTCTTTCAAGTCACCATCAATGAGTCTCTCAATGTTGGTGTTCGCTTGAAGCCAATTATTAATTTAAAAGGTTATGCTTACCATAACCGCGAAAATTGTCTAGAAATCATCATTACGCCACGTTTATCATCAACCCTACGTTTGAGTTATTTCATGTATAAAGCATCATTTTTATCAATACCCTACAATCGATTTAATTGTCTCAAGACGTTCAACAATTCAGATCCACTATCACAAGGAAAATGCATCAATGATTGTATCGAGAGAAACTTCAATAAATTCAATTATTCTTATTCTGGTAATGTTCTGACCAGACCATCATCATTCAAATTAGCTCATTCTGGTCTGATAATAAGCAGCACTGAAACGTTCGAAAGTATTTATAAGAAATCATCAAATGAATGCCAAGACAAATGTCGTAAGCAAACATGTGAAGTTGATAAAGAAATTACTGTGTTCCGAGGTGCAGAGAAATCTGCTCATGGTTTATCTTTTCGCGTTGACTCGATCGAAAGTCCAATTTCTATATCGAAACAAGTTCCATCTATCTCTTTAAGAGACTGTTTTATGAATATTGGAGGATTTATTGGAATTTGTTTGGGCCTTTCAATATTAAGTCTGTTGATGAACTTGTACGATTTCCCTAAATCGAATTGGTTTAAAAAGCGATCTAATAGGATAGTGGACCGATCAAATGTATCACCCAATTTATTCAGACAATATTCTTCTTGCAACAGAGAACTGAATCAGATTAAAAACCACTTCAACATAAGTTTAAGCAAATATTCTTGTTACGGTGAAGCAAGGAAATACTACAAGAAAATATTTGATTGGATCTACAGAGCATTTGTGGTCATTTTCATGCTCATGGTGATTTGGAATATAAGTCAACTTTACTTTTCCTATCCAACATTTTTTGATTATGAACAAGTCACATTATCTGCGAAAGAACCCCCAGGCATCACTATTGGATTCAACATTGAATCTGTCTCAGCGTCATCATATAAACAAAAAAAGAAACTCTCACTCATCTCTTTAATTGATACATATAACTTGAAGCAAATTTTCAATATTTCCATTTCCCCCTCTGATTTGATTGAAGGGTGCCGCATCAGAGAACCTGGCACGAATAAATTAATCAGATTTAGAGCAAGTGAATGCCATGAAAAATTGAGAATCAACAGATTTTTCGCCGATGATTGGATGTATTATAGCATACATTTAATGAAACAGTATGGTAATATTGTCCACCCTCCACGTGATTTCATTGATAATAACAATATTTTGTTCACTGTGATAATCAACCAGTCGCTCAAGATGTATTCGCCAACAATCGAATTGATCAGTAGTCCGGAGGATATTCCCTATTCTGCCATGAACTACTCAACAAATTTTGTGGCCAGAACTAATAACCATCTGTATGAAACAACATGTGATCCGAAAAGCCTTGAATTTTTGCCTCTGCCATATGAAGATGGATGTTTGAAAGAAATGAAAGAAGATTGCATGACATCATGTTTAATTAGAAAATATTCAAACCATCAACTCTTCCCTCGCACTGCAATTATCCCGGAAGAAATAGCTATGACTAATGACTTTAAGTTAATTTCTGAAGCTCACTTAATCGATAAAAAATTCTCAAAAATCAATAGTGAATGCCGAAAAAGATGCTTTTTCAGGATTTGCGAGTACGAATCTTTCAAAACCTATGTTATCCCAACAGCCTAATCTGACCATTGGCTGGAAATAACCGCTGACAGATCAATCTTTTTGGGACTTAGCGGTGTTATGAGGCCAATATATTTATTTTCTCAATATTTCATTGAAATTTTTTCAACCATTTCGTTCTGGAGTGGTATTTCTTTAATTGGACTGCCTGGTTTAATTTGGACTATTATCGCAGGCACATCATTGATTCGTAAGATTTACAATCGTGCTCATATCTTATACCTCAAGTCCATCAGATTTGAGTCATTGATTCAACAGCAAACTTTTCTACAACTTAGTAATGAAGTAAAGAAAATTAAATTTACAACAAAAATATCGATCGAATTGTTCTGTTTTTTGGGTCTCATCTTCTGGAGCTGCGACTCGATTTTGTTGTACTTTCGATATTCTACCAGGATAAGTACAAAAATCGAATGGCAAAAAGAGACCAGCAACTACACTTTCACGCTGTGTCTCAATCCAGATGAGATTATTTCCAACAAACAGAACAATCTGGATGATATAAATGCAACAATCGCAAAATTTCTTTCTTTTTCACCGAGTCAAGATGAAATGGTGGCCAAATGTTCCTTCGTCAGCAGAAAACATGCTTCAAGTGTCCATTCCAAGAACAATCACTTTTTAAACTCAAATGACTGCAAAAAACTTATTTCAGTCAAAAAGTTTATTTTTCTTGGAAAAATTTGCCATTCTTTCATCAAAAAGAACCATTATTTTGATGAATTGGACAATAGCGTGTTGACGGGACAGAGGGACTTAATGTTGATTGTTCTTAACTCGAGTATCCATGTCGAGAACTTTCAAGTAACTTCAACATTTGGCGCACCATTTCAAAATTCATTGATTTGGTCACCATCTTCATCCAGAGGGAAATACGAAGGCAAATGGTTCACAATTGATTCGAATATATTCAAATTTCATATGCTCGATCCAATGTATGAACTGGACATTTTCGCTTCAGGATCTGAGGTGAATTGCCTTGAAGGATGCAAATCGAAACATCTAGGACCTCAAGGATATATTTCTGAAGGTGAAATTGCGATTGAAACATCTGAAAAACGTTACATTAGTAGTGAGATGAAAAAAAATTCTTCATTACTTCGTTGGTTGTCTCAAATCGATACTGCTTGTAAAAAAATATGCCACAAATATCAACCACCAGGAAATACTCTGACAACATTCGTCACTTCGATCAGCGAAAGTCATTCGTCAAACGATAGACAATTAGGATTCAATCTGAGACCAATAGATTTATCATTAGTTGAGGTTACTCTCTTACCTCAAATGACATTAACCGATCTGATTATTGACATTGTCAATGATCTGGCAATTTGGACAGGTCTTTCAGTGTTGACATGCAATGCATGGGACCTCATTTCTCCTTCAGACAATTTAGGTGCATTTGATGATCTTGCAATTAAAGAAAAGATTCAAGTTATATCGGAAATAATTAATCAGATTAGAGCTAGTATTAACAGGATGAGGCAATTACAGCTACAAATTGACGATTAATATCATTCAGTTTGTTGGGATGTATTGAACATCTATGGCTCATCCTTCATCCTTTTCAAATGCAAGGCCGTTTCATGTAATCATATGAAAATGATTTTCATAGTAGTTTTGCCACATTCCAGAGTCTTCCAATAAATTTATCAATATTTCCAATTTTTCAGATCTTGATACACACAGACAAGATTGTCTTTCACGCAAATAAAAATTCAATGTGACAAATGTTAATTCCATACTTTATTGTGAGTAGAAAATTGATAATATGAGTAACAATAGTAATGTTTACAATGCAACCGGCGAATGTCATAGAACTTTGACCACCAACAGACAATTCGAGGCATTTTAGACAAAACTTTCATCGAAAAATCTACATCAGTTGCCATCATGATAATCATTGGCACCTTTAATTGGTGAATCAAGTTAGTTTAGTGTGATTTTTAATCAAATGTTCATCTCAATCTCACAAGGTTCAAGCGAGCAGTGTATGGAACAGCGGCAATTGTTCAAGACTCGTGGTACCATCTGGATGTTTGTTGGCATCAGCTGATCAACCCGTGTATCATTTTGACTGCAAAAAAAGTACATCATCATGATCGCGAGATTCCTTCATTCGATTTCTTCAAGAAATTCTTGTAGACTATTAAATCTCATTAAAATATGTCCCTCATCAAATAATGCACGATGTACACGAAATATTTGTTCTACTAATGGAGCCGTCGATGCATTTTGTAGTTTTATTCCTGTGGAGGAGCATAAAGATCGTCAAATTCGTCTGGTCAATTTGGTCAACCAGAAAATCCGTCAACAAGATTCATCCAAAAATGATAACATAAAAGCAGCATTGATTATTCCATCAAGTTTAAAATCGTATCAAGCGGACACTCATATACCTCTGATCCATTTTAAACAAAATAGTGATTTTATTTATTTAACTGGTTTAACTGGCATCGAATCTGCTGGTAGTGTACTTATCCTCTTGATCGATGAAGATCGATTCAGAAGTTTGTTATTTGTTCCATTTCAAACTGACCATGAATTAACTTGGGAAGGTCCAGGTATTCATTCGAGTTTGTTCACTGAAAAGCTCAGAGTACTGGCTGACGCAATCGAAAATGCCAAATATGTGGACTCATTCATCGTGGATGAATCCAATAAGAGACGTATTTTCGTCACCAAAGCTGGACTTCCTAAGAAAACTCAACTTGGCAGTGAACCTGAACCTTTGTCACCTTTAATTGATCAATTAAGAGTGTTGAAGTCTGATGCTGAATGTCTCGCAATGAAACGTACTTGTTCTATTGGATCGGAGGCACTTAAAACAACAATGAAGTTCACCAGTGATTTAGTTGAAACAAATAAGCTTTTACACAATTTACCCGGTTTGGTCAATGAGTCTCAAATCGCTGGAAGATTTGCCTATGAGTGTAAATTGAGAGGTGCAGTTAAACCGGGATATCCATCAGTTGTAGCTGGATCTAGTCGTGCAACTACCATACATTACGGTTCAAGCAATAGATTTGTTAAATCCAATGATTGGCTTCTCATGGATGCAGGTTGTGAAGATACTGATGGTTATAATTCAGACATAACAAGATGTTGGATAATCAATGGCTCCAACCCATCGGATGAACCAAGTGCTTCACAGTCAAGACTGCAATCAGCTCTTTTTCAAGCTTTGTGTGAAGTTCAAGAGACATTGATCCAACAAACTATCAATTATCAATCAGAAAAAATATCCTTGGATCATCTATTTAACTTGATGTGTGCCCTTCTTGGACGAGTTCTTGTCGAGTTTGGCGTAATACCTAAATCTTCATCAACCAGTGAAGCTGCAAGATTTGCTTATAAAGTTTGTCCTCATCATGTCAGCCATCATTTAGGTCTTGATGTTCATGACTGTTCTAGTATTTCTCGATCTTTGCCTTTAGAACCTGGTATGTGTTTTACTGTTGAACCTGGATTATATTTCAGTGAAAGAAATGAATCACTTAAAAAAGAATTCAAAGGAATCGGATTAAGAGTTGAGGATGACCTCATCATTGAACCATCAACAGGTCAAGTAATTGTACTCACCAAGTCATGTCCGTACTCTCCTCACACTGTTAACTAATTTTTTAATTGTATTCAAGTAATAAACTGGTAGATTTGTTCATTATTCTAAAGCTCATACTGTTTATTAATTTAATTTATTGATTTACTACAAAAATATTAGCGTTTAGATCTATGTTTTTTGATGGTCTGATGTGAGTTGAAAAGGTTCTATTGACAAGTCATTGAGATGTTTTACCGAACTGCAAAGGACGCTTGATTGGTTAAGCAAAAATTTTCATATGAATTCATATTTTCATTGAAAATGCAGAAAATTAACAAAAACTCTGTTTTTTCGATCATGATGGATTGTTGCATAAGCCATGTTGTCTCTGATCAATGAAGGATTGGAGTTCTGGGCGATGATGATAGTCTTTGACTGGATTCCTTCTCGATTCAATTGATAAAATTCAATTTGGTCCATTAAATCAACTAAATTACGACTAGAACAAACGATAAATATTATATTTGGCAGAGTTTTCTGATTATTTCGCAAATAAAGCTCGATTGTTAAATGCATAATGATTGGAATGGCAACATAATGATCAACAATCAGTTGGGTATCGTCATTTACCGGTCCATAAAGGTCATTAAAGAAATCTCTTAAAATTCCAAGTTCATCAAAAACAGTAGCTCTATCGATGTCCATTGTTAAGTTTCCTGAGTCTTCGTCTAAGTTTAAATTTCCTTCAATATCCTCACTCAGCAAATAGTGAATATATTCGATGATTGCAGCTTGATTACTTCTATCCAAGTCGATAACCAAAACCGACTTTTGCTCACAATCTTGTATTCTTAATCGAGCGTCATTGAGAGACAAATTTGCAACATCAAAAGCCATTTGAAAAGCAATTTTGAGATTGATTTGGAGTGAGTAATGATGAAGAAGTACTAATTAAATATCGAGACTAAGTGAAAGAATTAAATTGAAAAATCAACAATAGACATGCGTTTGACGCTTAATTTTTAAATTATGGCGTTGAATTGAATGATACAAGGGATAATCTTGATAGTGGCAGTCCATTGAAAATCATTACAGCACAGAGTCAACTAACTGCCAAGCCAACGAATTTATGCATGATTACAATTCTCTGATCACAATCATCTGGACAAGGGTCATTTATGTGCAAATATGATATTTTGTAGACTCTATACCAAATGAACCCATCGCAATTAAATATGCCCCTTGTTTGAGTATATAAGTATATAATCAAAATTTCTCCATCGACAAAACAATCGGTATATTTGATTTCACTGTTCAATTGCAACAATGAGTAGACAACATTGTGCGAGCTTGTGAAAAAATGAATGACGCCAATTGTTTTGATCGGTGTAACAATCAGTAAAGCTTTGTTCCATAATTAGCTGAATGATCAATTAAGGTGACAAAAGAGTTTTATGTAACGATAATTAACAGTTGATTGAATCGTTGGCACATTTCATTAGCTTGTTTGTTTTGCAAGCTTACAGGTGGCTCTGCTTATTTTAGAACAAACCAGCTGGACTGTTGGAAATCAAATTTTTAGCCCATGGAAGCATTTGTATCCATAACTGAAAGAGTACAGTTAAAGGATCTTAATATCAGCATTTTTGATATAACATGGTCAAAACTTCGTGTATCTTCTCATGGATGGTTTGTCATTGCTCACAAACGACTTAATCGTCATCTTGCCTCTGTATATGATGAAAGAGGTGAAAAAATTCGTTATTATGAATTGGATGGATTAATTTCTGGTCAAGTTAATTCAACTGGTGACCTTGTTGCCCTTTCAACATATGATAAAATTTGTGCCATTAGAATGCAAGATAATCAATGTATCACTTGGGAAAAGTATCCATTTGAAGTTGAATATTGGACTTGGATTTCTAATGATAAAATTGCTCTGGTTGGACCACTATTTGTTTTTGTTTGGAAAATTAATGAAAGAAAATTTGAATATGTCTTTTCAAGAATGAGAAGATTTAGACGAGGACAAATTACTGGTTGTCAATTTGATTGTGACTTTAAATGGGCTGTAGTTTGTTGCCTTTATCAAGAACTCGACCAAAAAGTCATCGGACTTGTTCAAGTTTGGTCTGCCGAATCAAATCAATGTGATTGTTTTGAAGCTCATGCAGCTTTATTAACTCATCATCGATTTTCTGGTAAAGCTGAAAAATCTCAATTATTAATTGTGGCTAACAAAATTTCCCCCAATAATGTTAAAATTTCCATTGTTGATCTGACCAATCGAAATTCCCCTCAATATATCAAAAGTGATAGAATTCACTGGACAAATGATCTTGACTTTCCAACATCTATTGTTCATTCTGAATCACGTGGTTTGATATTCATCCTTTCCAAGTTCGGCGTTTTATCGGTATATAATATTGAAAATTTTTCACCTTTAATTATAAATGAACGTGTTTGTCCAGACATTGTATTTGCCTGTGTTTTGGATGAAAATGATGATGGAATTGTCGCCTTTTCTCGAAATGGACAAGTTTTGGGGATTCAAGTCGCTTTCAAAGATGAAACTGAATTAGTCACACGCCTTTGAAATTTATCCTGCCTCAATGGTTGTGTGCCTTACTTCTTACCGATTAATTGATTTTTTTACTGATCTCACCCTATGATATCTTTATCCATGGTTAAATTGTTCAGCCCATTTGTGGCCTTTTTCTATGCCATAACAATCCGATGCAATATTGATGAGCACAAGTATTTCGTCTTCAACTCTTCGCTCTTTGAGTGAATACATTTACTAACCTTTGACAATCTACTGTAAATTGCTACTGAAAAAATAAATTTGTGATTGACTTTGTTCCTATCATTTCTTATTCACTGATTTATTGATTAGTATTGAATTTATATCAACAGTCACTGATTGTAGACAAGAGTTGATATTAAATTTGATTCAGTGTCATCCACATGAATCTCAATCCAAGTATACACTTGTTGTAACCAATTGATTTGGCAGTTAAACGCTTGACAGAATTTATCTTGATAAATGCATAAAATCATGATTAAACAGAAAAAAGTGTAACTTATTTGTTAATTTGTCAAAAGATCTATCAATGCCTAAACACTCAATGAGTCGACTGATTAGTTGAGAATTGATAAAATAAATGTTTTGAATTTATTAAATTTTTCTACATCAACATGAAATTGTGTACAAATCAACGATAATCTCAATGATAATTTTTTCTTTCTATCAAGTTAACCGGTGAGTGCGCTCAAATGTCACAGATGATTAGTAAACACATCATCATCATCATATTTACCAATTGATGTACAAGAAGAATAAGCAATTGATTGTCAAAAAAACAAGTAACCGTTTTTCAACACGATATAAACCACTTTATTTGCAAGTTAATCAAGTGAAAAATTTTCCACCAAGTTGTATGCTGGTTGTGATTTAACGCAATTGATCACACTGATAGTGATGAAAAAAAAGTAACTCTGTGACCAATCAGTACGTTAAAGGAATGATAAATCACTAGACACACTTAATGGCTGGAAATGTGAAGAATTTTTTTTCCTTCTTCTTCTTCTTCTTCTTCTTGTTCTTGGTCGTTCTTTTACTTTTTAAGAGATAAACTTGGATGCAGTAGAGGAGAAAATAGTTGGATGTTTTTGGGATGACTAATTGATCCGGCTGAGTTGTGTGGTTCTGAGGTTAGACCAATGCATCACTTTGTTAAACGGTCTTTACAGTTGATTTCACTCTTGCATCCTTGTCAAGAGTCATCCCTTGTTGTCCCTTGATCATCATTTAAGGCAAATTACTCACAGATCAACTTAATTGGTCTCTTGGTTCTTTGTCTTCTTTGTACTCGTGCCAGATAAATGTAACAATTGACTTTGAATTTTAAATAAATCGAATGTGAGGATACTTAACTTGATTGACAGCTAATGAGTGATCGTTCTAATAACTTACCAATCAGCAATTCTCAATTGACAATTTAATTACGATTGCTGGTGAATTTTAATATTTCAAATTTGACAGAAACACAAAGTTAGTCTGTTTTTGAAAATTGAATCAATTGAAATATCTTTAAACCTTGATGATTAATTCATTACTTTTGATTGTTTATGATTTACACTGTAAAAAGTTGACAATTTTTAACACATGAAAACAATTGACGACGAAAATTTGTGCACTTGGTTCAAATGATTTGTTCATGAACAACAACTGTAATCATAATTAGTTGAGATGATGACATGTTTTCATGTTGTTTACTGATGAATTTGATTTCGTTCAACAGGTTACTCACTAATTACATCGCATTTCAAGGTTTACTCGAGACAAATTGTTTTTTGTTTTAGTATACAGATAGACAGTTAATTGTATCGCAGTTACTTGAAGCAAAATGTCTCTTCGTTGACACATCAAGTTACATATCACTTTTTAATTTACCAAGTTTATCTTCGAACAATTAGGAAGTTGAGGAAAATGCAACAATTTTTTTTTGTCTCGACTTTTTTAAAACTCACGTTTAACAACAAGTTTAACCAATCACACTTGTAACGAGTCGTAACTATCGTCATTTACTACTGTTATTACACTGACTAAACTTAAGTTTAACTAGTCAAGCGTAACATCTACAAATGTTACCGAATGTAACATTATTTTTGTCATCATACTTGATTGTACTTTCAATTGTCATTTTACTCTCGACGTGTTCAAAAGTTTTGTACTTTACTCATTCATTTATACCAACTTTTACTTTAATTCAACATCGTCTTCATTTTTAAACAACAACAACAACAACAACAACAACAACAACAACAACAACAACATCTTGTTTATGTGAATTTATTATTTTATCTTGATGACAACTTTAATCGTAAACTCATCATTATTGACTATGAACATGTTGATCAACTTTATCACTCGTCCTTTTACAATGGTAAATGAATTGTGGTTTGAATATTGTGATGTTGATTTACAAAAATTCTTATATTTACAAAGTCCTTTACCATATTTTACTTTCGTTGTGATTTCACTTTTAAGTGTTTGTATTGTTAAAAGTAAAAGTGATAAAATGATCAATTTATCAACTAAATGTAAATTAAATGATGAAAAGTATGTTTCATCAATTGATAAGAATGAAAATATTGAAGAAACAATCATCAATGATGGTAAAGTTACTGACTTGAGACCATTTTTATTGGTTCTAAATGGATTCTTCTTTGGTATATTCGGTGTTGGTATTCCTATTGTTCTAGCTTGTACTAGAACTGGTTATGATATGTTCTCATGTGATGCATTACCTCAAATTGATGATATCAGAGCTAAAGCAGTTAAACATCTTGCGATGGCTTATTTACTTATCTTGTTAACTGATTTTACTTATCCATTGACTTGTTTACTTCGATTACCTCATGTTGTATCATCTGAACATTCGATTAAGAACAATTGTACTATATATTCACTTTTTAATTTGATATCAATGAAAAATAATTATCATGCAATTAATTTACAATTGATACATACAACTATTTGGGTGATGATACATTCAATTGAAATAATTGTTTATCCAGCTGGTTTTTCAATCTTCACCGGATTTATGATTATGTTTCAACGAACATACTTGTATGGATATTTAGTTATGACCACAGCATCTAAAAATGTTTCACCAATTAATTTAAAAAGTAAATGGAAAAATGGACTTTTTATCACTTATTTTGTAACTACTTGCGCTATTTGTCTTCATCATACATACTTTAGTTTATTTAAACCAACAAATTGTGGTAACAAAATTTTACTCAACATTATTGCCCTGTATTGTGCAATCATTTCCTTTATTATGGGTGGTAATTTAATCATTAACAAATATTCTATTACAAAAAATTCACTTAAATTCATTTGATGATGAAAAAATTGTTCGTGTTTTACCTTTTTGAAGCAAAAAAACTTTGTCAAATGGATTTAGTAAATTCATAGTATAATTCAAATAATACTTTACTTGATGATATTTATTTATCTTCATGATGTATGTGAATTTAATGATAGAGACATATAATTGTGTGTCTTTTACTGATCAATCGAATGTTCGCATGATTACGCTAAATTATATCACATCATTGATAGTTCTGTTTGTTTTTTTTCTTCCTTCATTTTGTTACTTGTTGATGATTTTTTTCTTCTTCTTCTTCTTCTTGTTAACTTCCTTAACGTGTGTACTTCTTTTTATGTTCTATCAGTTGAATGAACAAGTCGAACACTTGACGATTCATTTGTTCAAATAATTAACTTAGTAAACAAAGTTATTCAATCAAATCTATCAAATGTTTCTCTTTCAATTAACTCAACTACTGTTTATCATTTGCTTCTTCTTCTTCTTCATCGTCATCATGATTTATCAACTTTTTGAATTTATTAAATATTCTTTCTCACGTAATTGTCAACGATTAAAATATGCTGTTGTTTTTCTTTTACCTTTGCAAATGATTATTTTACTTCAATAAAAATAAATCATCAGCAGTTAATTTTATATTAAAATTGATTGTTTTGATGACTTCTGATGAAGTTTATAAATGTGTTACTACTTGATGTTGGTTAAAATTATCTACAGATGAAAAATCATTTCATGACATACATTGCTGAAGTTACATTTGATCATTGATGACATCATTGTGAACATTGTAGATAAAGATTTTGATAGAATTGTTATTGTTATCATAAAATGAAGAACATCTGCTACTGTAAAATAAAATGTAAAAAATAAAATGTTATCAATGGATGGAGAATATTTCGATAGGTACCGATTGATCTTTGTCTCTCATCAACAGCTGTTGTTGTTGATGATAAGAAAAGTTCTTTGTATACGACACAATTTAAACTCTTCTTCTTTTGAGAGACAAAGAAATTCCTTGCAATGATGATGATGATGATGAAAAGGATGAAGATAAACTACACAAAATGCCTTCTTTTCATCTGATGACATGGTCACACTATTATTGATGACTATTGTCACATCATTCATCTTTACCTTTATATTCTTTTTATGTGTGAATGTAAAATGACAATCACAATAATAATATCATCATTGTGATGAAAGAAAATACTTTATCTACTGAAAAATATAAACTTAAAATATTCAAGTGTCAAAAGGTAAAAATTTATCATGTTTATGTTGATTGTTGATTGTTGATTATCATTTGTGAAGGAAAAAATAAATAAATAAATTTATGTGTATGATGATGTTGAGGTTAGTGGACTCGACCACACTTGAATTTGTTGATGGCATGACTATTTGTTATGAAGATGATCAAAGTCAAACTCATTTGCCAGTCATCATGGGTCCGAAGTGTCAGCGAAAAAAAAGAAGGAAAAGAAAAAAAAATTGTTCTATTTGCTGTTTGAAGGAAAATTATTTGCTGCTGCATCATGTGCACCAGGACAAGAGGAACATCGGTAGGAGGGCGAAAAAGAAGAAGAAGATGAAGCAATTGTCAAGCATTAACGATTGAAGAGTCTCTAGAAGAGTCAAGTGAACACACAGTCTGTCTATGTCTGTGCCAGTAGACACCAATTGATGTACAAGTAAAAAGTCCAATAGTAAAAAAATGTTCATGCTGACCTTTGTTTACCCTGGCCACATGACTCAGCCCTATGTCATTGGTACAACAATTTGGCCATCGCCATCGGTTTACTTTGTCTTCTTCTTCTTCTTCAAAGTATACGCACTTGATTCAGTCAACAACAGTTTGGTAGAAAGAAAGAAGAAGAAAAAATGAAAGAAGCAGAGAAAAAGAAGCATCTTGACTGACAGGCAGTTCATACAGTTGTACTGCTTCAGTGAAAGAATGAATGTTACTTTTTCTTCTTCTTCTTCTCCGTCTTCTATTCTCAAGTTCCTTCATTACATTTGTACCATGAGGGTCTTGAGGTTGATTTTGTTCTACACTTTTGAACGAGGAGAAAAATGTTAACAATCGCTTCCCTCACTACACACTGATGCCTTATAGTTGTTTCACTGAAAGAAAGAATTTAGTTGAAGGAAAAAAATATCACATCATAAAGAAGTTCATTCTACTTACTGTACTGTGTGTAGTGTAGTTTAGTGAATTGTACTACTGTTTATAGTAGTAAAGTAGATACTACTGTTCATTCATAGATTTTGAGAGAGAAGTTACTTCATGTGTATTCACTTATACAACGGAAGTTTAAAATTGGCCTGTTCTTCTTCTTCTTCTTCTTTTTGGTAAGTTCACACAAGGGCTTCACCGCTCATTCATTTGTTACACATTAGTTCATTCAACACACCAACGATACTTTAGGAGAGATATTTAAAAATTTACCCCAAGAAATTGTTAAGAAGAAGATAAAAGATGGAGAAGAAGAAAAAAAAATGTTACCCCCACCTGAGATCATTTTGTGTCACCTACACAAAAGTGTCACTTAACTTGTGCTCTTTTTCACTCATCATTGACATGTGGTAAACTTGTTTTCAGGATAATTTTTTCTCTTTTTCTCTTTTTCTCTTCTCCACTTGTGTGTACTAATTGATGATTTCAAGTAAAGAAAGTCATACTTGTCATAGCAAGGAGAGAGAGAAAAAAAGGACACTTGTCATGACAGAGGATACTTTGTGAGCGTTCAAAACTTTTACACCAAGTGAACTGGCAAAAAGACGACCAAGTATGAGAAGAAGAGAAGAAGGAAAAAAGGAAAAAAGAAAAAATAGACGTCGTTGTCGAGTTACGACGTTGAGTAATCCAATTGTTAAGATTGAGCATGGTGAACTTTTGCACTTTCAGCTTATTCGGCTAGACAAGGTTTCAGCTTGGACATTTGTTTCCCTTTGCAGTTGGCAGTTGTGGTGGTACAAATGAATCTGGCCAGGTGTGTACACTGTACGTTAGTGTGAGTCACTCTGTTTTCTCTTCTCCTTCTCTAGAACATTTTCTCTCTCCCTCTTCTTTCTTTCTTTCTCTCTCTATAGCTCAACATACAGTGGTTCTTAGTTCTTTTCTTCAATGAAACTCGGTTTTTGTATGAATGAACACGAACCAAGCCAGTGTGAGTGGCAGTCACATATGAGTCGCCTTTTCTTTCACTTGGTTCTTTCTTCTTACACTGGGCTTCCGGAAGGGGAGGTTGAAGAGAAAAAGAATGAGAGAGAGAGAGACGCACAGTGAAAAAGAAAAAGAAGGAGAGAAGAAAAAAGAGAAAGAGAGAACTGCAGTTCTAAGGGTCGGGCGGTCGAAGGGGAGAGTAGTAGGGCACGAGCGAACTCAAAAGCAGATGCAGGCACTTGTTGAACGTAGAATAGAGTCGACAACTTGTCACTTGTCCATTGGCAAATATTTTCTGTACCGACAAACTGTTTTACCGAACAATTAGAACAATCGACTGATAATACAACTTGGTAGTTAGATAGATGATAGAACGGTCTTTACTTGTATCATCAATGATATTGTTGTTGGTTGCATTTACAAAGAATTGTCTTCAAGACACTTACTTTGACTCAGCGCGCATCCTTAAAATTGGGGAAAGATGAAACGCCTCTAAACGGGCCAAGAGTAAGTGAACCAGCCGCACTCACCAACTCAGTTCAAGTCAGACAGTCAAAGTGAACAGACCTTCGCCGTTTACCTTTTCTAACTTCACTCTTACATTTATCCCAAATATACACACGTTGACTTGTGTATGTGTGTGTGTGTAAAAGATAGAAAGTCTCTCTATGTGTGTTTATGTGTGGATTTCACAGTTTACTCTATTTCAACAGGTGATACACTTAAACACTTTGTATACTTTACTTCTCATTGATACTCATGAACTTATCAACTTTTAATCATCATTATCAAATATTTACTTCGGTAAAAATTTTCACATGAAATATTTACATCATCATCTTTGTGTCATCTTGATTATCAACTAACGTATTACTTACGTATCGGTTGTTGTAACCATCTTTTTTTTTGTGTGCTTTTTGGGAACAATTTGTCAACTTACTGAAGAAAGGAAAATAAATCAAAATATATAACAAATTTGAAAGAAAAAAAACTTAAAGAAGAAGAAAATAATGTCAGTCTCAATGACTTCCGTTTGGACGGTGTTCTTTTTCATCTTGTTCATCTTTTCATCTCGCCTCGTGTCATCAAATGCTCAGTCATCAGATGGTGAGTTTTAGTAAAAAGGAAAATTTTACACTTTCTGTCATCATCATCTATGTCTCAACATCTTTTTCTTCTTCTTCTTTCCTTTCTTTACTTTTTTTTGCAAAGAGGAAAGATGACTCGTTTTACTGATGCATATTTTTCTTTAAACTGTCAATGCAACGCGTGCTTTGTAAGTTTATTCTATTTTGGAAGTATTTTCTTGTCTCTGTGTGTGTATATATATGTGTCTCGTAGGATTTTTTTACTTCTCTCTGTGTCTTGGTACATTTTCGTTGTTCTCTTTATCTTGACTGTGTCCTTCTCTCTTTCTAGCGAGAAATTTGACCTCGGAGGGCAGTTAAAGGCCAAACAGGGTAAAAGACCAAAGAGACGAAAAGATGAAGTAGAAGAAGACCAAAGAGAGGCCAAGTAGTATACATCTAAAGAGATGAGGATAAAGGAAAAGGAGGAGGTAAAAAATGTCACCAACTGCTCACAACTGGCATTTAAAGTGACTTTGTCGTCAATTCATCAGACTGTGTACCACATGGCAATTAAGTGAATGGTGTGCCTCATCCTAAGTCGCCCAGAAAGAAAGTAGACTCACAGGAAGTGAAGAAAAGAGGAGACATAATCAGCAATACAATTTAAAGAGCCAGACTCGTGTTTTGGAGGTTTGGGCCACCACAGTCAGTCAGTCAGTGTACTTGTGTCCTTCCTCTATTTTTCTGCCTCTTTTTTTCTTTTTTTCCTTTTTCTCTTTCTTCTTACTCTTCTCTCTTTGCCAAGTGAAGTCTGGTCAACTGTGAGTATGCTCGAGTAAATTCCTTGTGAAAGGAAGCCCGACTTCCGTTCTGTGTGAGTATAGTGAGTGCCCGATGTCCGAAATGTCTTTCTTCCCTTTTTTTCCTTCTTCTACTTCTTCGTCGTCAGGGTCAACGAGGATACAAGTATTGAAGAACACACATTAGGACCCTGAACTCGTTGCCCCTTTCACAAAGTACTCCTTCTGTCAATGGTCAAGTCTCTTGACGCAGGAAATTCCTCCTTCTAACTACCTCAGCTACTTTGGCTACTGTTTTTCTTTACCAATGTTCACTACTACCATAGTTGTAGTAGTACTTGTTGTCAACTTGCACTCTCTCTCTTCTTCTTCCTCTTTTCCTATTGCTTAGTTGAACAGTGTGGACTTACAGGTAGCTAATTGACTAGCAACTAATTCACAACCCTTTTCCAAAGTTCTCCTTCAATGTGTACCTCCTGTTGTGAAGAAAGTTGTGTGTATGTGTACGACTTACTCACTTTACCCTTGAGTGGTCAACTTTACTTTTGGTACAACATACACAAGTTAGCAAGGGAAAGAAAGAATGGCAGAGAAAGTAGCAAAGAAAGAAACCTGCAACCAGAATTCACCAGGCAACATCTGGCCCACAAGTGGACTTGTTCTTCTCTCTCGTTTTTTTTCTTTCCTCTCAACGCTTGGCTGATTCGCACTTTCTACTCTTGTTGCTTCTATTTCTACTTGTACTTTATACTTGACACTTTATTCTACCCGTGGGGAAAATGAGAGTCGACTGATCCAACCAAATGTAAGAATAGTAAAGGTGGCACTTGTTGTTTACCTCATGTCATCTTCTCCATCTTCTCCATCTTTTTCTTACGTCTTTACCGGTGATAACTCAATAGTTGATCGGAAAGAATAGAAAAGAAACAACAATAACTGACACATTGAGAAAAAAAATCACACTCATACTTCATATCGGATTTATCGTTATGTGTTACTTTAGAAGGAACAAATGGAAGATTTACTTTGAACTTTCCTTTAGACCAATTTGGTCATCGATAATCCAGATGAAGTGTCAGACACTTTGAGCCTTACTTTGTGACAGGTGTGTCCAAGGGTCTGTCCTACAGTTGTGAGTCGTCGATTTTCACTATGAATAACGTGTGTATGTGTGTATGTGTGTGTGTGTGCCTTCCATCCGCCTGTGAATGGAAGGAAGACGGAAGAAGGAATGAATGAGAATAAAGGAAAGAAAAAAAAAGAGAAAAAAGAGAAAAAAGAGGACGTCGGTCTCACCTGCCCTCTGACCGAGCGGCCAGTTTTTGGTTGATTCAGTCTTTCTTTCTCGTTTTCTAGTAGTATCGGTACTTGTAGTCTCTTTTTTCCTTCTTTCTCTCTTTCACTTACTCACTGTGTACTAGTACACTGGTGGCATTTTTTCCTTTTTCTCTCTGTCCTCACACAGACAAACTTTCTCACCGTCCAACTTCTTTTACCCAAAAAATCCGCCCCTTGGTTCCGTTTCTTTATTTAAACCACTTCGGACACATACTCACATGAACTTGTATTCTTTATATATATATATATTTTTTCTTCTCTCTCTCTCTCTTGTTGTCTCTTTCTTTCTCTATTTTTCTTCCTTCCTTTTTACTTGTCTTTTTACTTTTTCCCGTGGACACTGATTTTTACCTTTGATTATTTTCCATTGACACCAACTTGTTAACCTGGTCAACATTTGCATTTGTCCATCAACCAAACTTTTATGGCTTCACCTTGTTCACCATTTGCTACTACTACTACTACCATGGTCAATAACAACAATAACAACAACAACAACTACAATAACAATCTATGGAGTATAGATGATACAATATGCTACTTTCCTGCTGAGTTTCAAGGAACATTTCAACTACAGACACATACTGGTCAAATGAATTCAGGTGGTATGGCCAGTGTTGGATATTCTGAGGTTCAAATAGAAGAATCTTCCATTCCACCATGGGGATCCTGTTACCGTCGTCGTGGTAACACAGTCATACTTAAAGATTCATCTGGTTCCCAACCGTGTATTCGATGCTTACACTTGACCCTTAAAACTCCAAATGTCATTCAAATTTACACTGAAGGTAAAGTTCTAAACATATATAGTAAACCACACACATACAAACACAACATCAACAAGGAACAATAAGTAACTACTAACAACAACACAGACACATACATCACATGATAAACATGAAGTACAGGATGAAACATGGACAATCCCTCTTGTTCTCAGCAGGAATTTGACCAGTGAAATTCATCCCTTGTCTCTTCTTGTTTTGTCTTTTTACCGACTTTTTACTCAATCCTCTTAAAGTTGTTTTACTTAACATTTGCTTTATGTGTTTGTGTGTGGTAATAATAATGGTAAAATGTTCTTATTATTATCATTCTTTCTCTTCTTTCTCTTCCATCTTTGTTACTTTTACAGGTCTTGGTCGTTGTTACACAACTGAAGCAGCTGCTCGAGCTAAATGCCCATCTGAACGAGATGTTCGAGAAAACAAATACAAAGAAATTCTTCTCTTCCGTGAGTTATAAATCCATCATCATCATTTTAACATAGTTATTTTGTCTGTTGTTTATTTCCTTTATTTTTATATTTCTACCCTGTTCTTTCATTATTTATCCCTCTCTTACTTGTCTTTCTCTTTTATCTGTAATTATTTGTCATTTGACCTATTGTCACTAATTGCTCTTCACTCAGTAGACATGAACATACAAACATGTTCATGAACAATCACTGTCAACTGTTAGACTCTTTTTCACTGTTTCCTGTGTAATGAAGTGAAACATTAATCTATTCTCACACATTGCGTGTATCAACACACCCGACATCATCAAATCTCACCCAGTGTCCGTGTGTATTTTTACCTTTCCAAGTATTTATATAGTTTTTTTTCTATTTACTGAACTTTTGTATTGTCACACGACACACGTGTACTCTTGTCTGTACTTTGAATTTGTCATTTGTCCATCATTGTCCCATCCTTTAATGACAGGTGCATATAAAAGGATGTAAAAGACCATCTGTATGATGCAAGTACTCATTAAGGCAGTTACAACAGGTCAAACGGTAGCAATTCAGTAGACCTTAACCTTTTTCATTTTATCTTTTGATGTTGAAAAAAAAGAAAAAGAATGAAAGTACAGACTAAAGGTTTTTCTTCTTTTTTTGTTCGGTAGAACATCGGTGGGAATGTTAATCTTTCCTGACACTCAGCTAAACAACTTTTCAACTTCTTTCAGAATAACCTTTGCTGTTGTTTCTCTTTTTTCATCATCATCATCATCATCCTATTTCTTTCTTTCTTTCTTTCTTTTTTTATCTCTCCCAACTTCCTTACCCTTTTGTAAACCACAAGTATTCACATGAACTTTTATTATTTTTTTTCCTCCTCTGTTTCTGCTTATTTCACTTGTGGATACAAACAATCAACACTGAACCAACTTGCGGACAACTGAACAACCGTACATTATTTACATTACCTTTAACAATGTCACCATTGAAATTATACATCAACAACTACAACAACAATAACATCCTTTGTTCTAATTGTGTGATGTGTTTGTCTTTTCATTCGTTTGATTATTCAATTTACCAAACCTACAATTGTTGATGATAAACAAAACTCACACACACACACATGTTCATCATTTAATTGAATGGTCAATTGTAAATGTAATTGTGAAAACTGTACTGTATTATTTTTGATTTGACAACAACAACAACAACAATTGTCCTGTTGACACTTTTCTCATGGTAACACTTGTAATGTGTGACTTATGATTTAATTTGATTATTTTGATGTTCATCTTCATAATGACTTGTTTATAATGACTTGTTTAACACATTTAATTCAATTATTACTGTTGTTACATGAATGAAATGAATGAAATGACGGTCATTCACATCATCATCATAATAATAACAATGACAACAACAGGTAAACATGTTCCAGGTGGACTTCAATCATTAGAACATCGATTTTGTCCTTTCCATGGAAGATATAAATTCAGTTATACTACACAGAACAAAAATATTCGATGTGATAATCCAGTTAATGAAATTAACAATTGTCCACATGCTGATGCATTGAATATACAACTTCGCGGTTGTTCAACTATGAACAAAATTGATATGAACTTTATATGTCTTGGTGATTGGGAAAATCCATCATCAACTAATGGTGAAAGATATTTGGCACTTATGGATTTACGTAATAATCAAGATGTTGTCAAGTACAGATGTGGGGTAAGTTTTGTTTGAAAGAATTTTTTCTTAGTAACAAAAATGTTGCATGTGCCAAATGTTTTTCACGTTTGACTTTTAAATGATGCGAATGAGTGAAGAAAGACAGACACATTGTAGAAATAGAGAAGAAGAAGAAGAAGAAGAAGAAAGTAAATGACAGTTTTGGAAAGTGTGATCATGGGGCAATTTCACGCTTGAAAAATGGTGAGAGACATCAACCAACTGCCAGGTGAATCACATCTGGATCATCTATTGTTGCCCATTATACTTGTCTTCTTTGGTTCTTTGGTTCTTTCTTGCTGCTTTTTTCTTCTTCCTTTTACTTTGGCAAAGTTCAACTGTAATTAGCTAGATGAAGCGAATGATGCTGCACAAGTCATTACGCTTTTACCTGGTCATATGGTCGAACACGCAAAACATTTTCCTGTTTTAACTCTCAAATACACTCGGATGTCCTTTTTCTTTCTTTCTTTCTCTTCTTTTTACCTGCTTGTGTTGTCTTCTGTTTTCTTCTTGTGTTTTTGTATTTATTCTCTTTCTTCTTCTTGTATACTTGTATACTTGTATACTTGGATACTTGGATGATGAGGAGGACGACGACGACTGTTGACTGGCGCGTCCTTACCTTTGCCACCTGGCACAAAGGTGAATAGATAAAAAGCAAAAGGAAAAAGGTAGTTAAGAACATGAAGGTAAATTGAGAATTCATCCAAGTGTGAGACTGACTCGTGAAAATGTTATCCTGACCAACAACCAAGTCAACCAATGCAATGACTTTTTCAGTCTAAGATAACTCACTCAACTGTGTAGATACTTTCACTCATCCACACAATTTTTTCATTCTTTCTATCTTTCTTTCTTTTTCCTATTTTCTGGCAAACTGATTGAACAAACACAAGCAACAGGTGCAAATGTTCAGGATGTACACACATTCTTGAACATTTTTTTTTCTCCTTCATTCATTTCTTCATCAAACTTTTGGTCAAATCAAATCACTTCTTCACCAAGTCAGTAGTGAACTACTTAAAGGTCAAAAGGGAAAAATTGTTCAAAAGAAAGTAAAATGTATTCACATGTAACATCCTTGAACTGACTGACTGACTCATTGTTCCGAGTGACTGGTCAAGTCATTCACTTACTTGATCATTCTTCTTCTCCTTCATCTTCTCTTACCTGTTCACTGATCTACATGAAAATCATGTGAGATGAACATCGAGATTGTTTCTTCATCTCAGTACTTTCCACTGAATTTGATTCTACGTTTTTTTCCCTTAGTCTTCGGTTGTTTCTTTCTCTTCTTTATCTTACTTGTTTTTTTTAATTCTCGCTAATTTAACTCTCATTCTTTTGTGAAGATGTATCTATGTGTAAGCAGGATGCTGATAGAAGAAGTAGAAGAAGTTCAAGTACAAGTAGGAGAAGAAGAAAAAGCATTCTTTTTCATCATCTCTTTTCTCTTTCTTTCGTTTTTTCACTTTTGCGGCCTCCATCCGCATCACAGGGGATCTAAAGTTGCATCTTTTACCTTTTTACATCCTCTTGCCCACCACGTGGATGCCTCCTCCTTCTAGATGATTGCATTGTGCCTGTGTGATTTGCTTTGCCCTTTGTTGTTGCAATTTTCTTCTTTCCTTGCTTTTTTCGCTTTCTCACTGTTGCACTTGCACTTGCTGTTACTGCTGTTGCTTTTTTCCTTTCTCTCCCTTCCTTGTACATCTCTCTGGTCAAGTGATGTAGGGCAACAACCAATATAACAAGTGAACTGCACACTCAACAGTGAACAAGTTGAAAAATGGCAAATCATACAGCGGACAAAGCAAGAAGAAAAAAAAGAGACAAACAGTCACCACAGGTCAATTTGATCGCTTGTAGACCAGTTGAGTGTCTTGTAACAAGTGAACAAGTGAAAAATTCCAAGAAGAGTAATTTTGAATTTTTTTTTCTTCTTCACTCACTCACTCAGTCTCTTTGAGGTTGTTTGAGTTTCCTTTCTATTTATTTTCTTCTTCTTCTTCTTCTTCTTTTTCACTACTCTGTCCGACGCACGCAAGTAAACTCAAGTACATTTTGTGCCTTGTGAGTTTTCTTTTCTTTGTATGTGCACTGACAAAATCACCCAAAAAGAGGATGAAGTGCCATTGTTACTTGTCTCGTCGGCAGTTCAATCAGCGTAATGAAGGAAGGAGAAAAAGAGAAAAAGAGAAAAAAGAGCAAGAAAAAGAAAAAGGAAGAACGAAGAAGACTGAGAAAAAGGAATTGGCCCTACTTTACTTTACTTTTGAAAAGTTTTCACTAGGACACACAGGCCCACTCATCAGTCACTCAGTCAGTCAGTCAGTGTTGCCACAAGCCTTGCCTTGTGTGTCCTTTTGTGTGTGTGTGTGTCTGTGTTGAACTTTACCTTCCGAGAATTTCAACAGCAGCCAATGTGAGTCACAAGCCAATTTTACCCTTGGCACTTTTAGCGGATGCTGTGAAATATAAGTGAAAGAAAGAATGAAAAGAAGCAAACAAGTAAGCAGGCAAAGGAAAGACAAGGTCGGAAAATTTAGTGAAAGAGAAGAAAAGGGAATTTTAGGAGGTGTCACAGTGGCACAGGAAGAAGCTGTACTTGCTTCTCTTAATGGTGGCCCGGCAGCTACAATCGTGACCATTTATACTCATTGTACTTCATTCGCTATTGTATCTTCACCGTATTACCTACAACTGTGAGGAAGAAAAAATTAGAGGAAAAAATCAAAGGAAAAACTTACCGAGGTAAAAGAGAAAAGGAAGTTACCTTTGAATCGTGATGAGTAAAGTTAAACTTTCATCTTCTTCTTCTTCCTCCTCCTCCTCCTATGTGATCACCAAGTACACCAACAACAAAAACCGTGGGAGTATCAAGTGGTGGCTATGCATGTTCGAGAATTTCTTTTCTATCAATGAATCAGCACAAATAGCGTACATAAGGGAAACAACACTTGTTCTTGCTGTGTTGGTTGTATACTTGTTGCCTTTGTACATGTTGTGAATGTTGAATCTCTTACACAACAATGTACACACATGTATACCTATTTGGATGTGTGTATTTTTCATTCAACTGGCCGTCTTTGTCTATTTGAATCTTCTTCTTCTTCTTCTTCCTCCTCTTCTTCGACATGTTTGTATGGCATCATTCACTCAGATTCATTTTTTACCTGTCATCAAAGATCAAAGCCACTTATGCATGAATTATTATAACCTGTCATCAACTATCATATTTACTTTTTTTTCATTCTTTTATATCCTTTCAACATATTCTTCTTTTCATCATCATCATCTTCATCTTCATCTTTACTCCCTCCTGTACTTTAACTTGATCTATTGGTGGCAAATTAATTATTTGAAATAAACTTCCTTCAATTATATTATTATCTATTTGATATAATAGTTATATCGTGAAGAAGCATCAACTGGAAGAGTTTACTTTTCATTGTCATCTGATTCAACTTGTATGATAATTTAAAATCAGCAACAACTGGTTATGAATCATTTATCATGTCACCAATATCAGGACAACCTGGTACATTATCTAATCCTATTCCATCAATTGTTGAATCATCAAAATGTCGATTTCCTGAATGGACACAATCAAAATGGGATGCTGTTAAAGTTGATGGATCAATGTTTATATATAAACAAAAAGAAGATACTAAATTTACAACATTAACATCTAAATGTATACTTCGTCAAGCTAATACACCTAATGATCGATTTATTGTTTATACTCAATCACAATGTGGTGAATCAAGTTATCGATGTGTATGGTTTAAAAGACGTTCATCTAATATACTTGAATTTCAATTTGGTTCAGGAATTTCATCTGAATTTAGTGAATCATTATGTGATGATCGTCATTTTACAACTAATATATGGATAACACAAGGTAGATCAGTTATATCAACAACAACAGCTTGTCCAATTACTGGACATTATACTGGTGTTATACCACAATCTAATGGATTATGTGCGAAAATATCATCTGATTGTAATAATCCAGATTTTATGTTTTACGCTGTTATTGCTTGTGATAATCGATCACATATTTATGAAGAAAGAACTTACCGATGTTTAGGAAATTGGGAAGAAGATTCTATCCTTATACATTTACCCAACGGATTGAAATGCCTGGTTATCAATGTCTTGTAAGTATATTATGTTCTAAGTTACAATTTTTATACCTTTTTTTTTACTAACGCCATTTATTTTGTTGTCCTCATTTTGAAATTTACCTTTTTTTTACCTTGAGTTGAGGTGTAATTTAAAATTTATCACTTAATGAGTGACCCTTTTCACTGTTGTGTCCAGTTTTGACGTATGCTGATACTTCATGTGTATGTCGGTGGTGGACGGATGGACGAACTGACTGACTGTCCACTCACCACTTCACCCTTGGTCAGTCATGTAGTAAAATGAGAGTGACACTCACATACTTGCAAGTGGTTTTACCTTGTCTACTTCCTCAGGCAAGAGAGTTGTTTATGTTGTATTGTAAGTTTGTGAGTTTGTGAGCATTGCCAGGTCAGTCTCTTGTCTATTCTCTCTCTCTCTTTATTTTTTTTTTGTTTCTCATCTTGAGCCACGTGATGCAGTTGAGTTGAAGTTGAGATCGACTGTTGTACCTGTTGGCCGCACCCAAATTCATTCCTTTGGACCAGAGAGAGAAAGAGAAGGAAAAAAAGTTCAACCTGCATCTCCAGGATGGGCACTCCTTGTAAAGAGAGAAAGAGGGCCAAGACCAGTCTGTAAGACAAATTAAGGACTCACATAGTACTTGTAGCTAAATAATAAAAAAAAAGCAAGTAATGAGCAGATTCAAAACCGGACCTTACAGACCGACAAAGAAATTGCAAAAGCATAAATAAACTTTCCCCTTCTACTCTCGAGTATAATTGATCCGTGTGATCTACTTGTATCCATGACAAATGTACACAACTAGCTCAACTACTGAAAATGTCGGTTTTGTTTTTTTTTCTTCAACAATTTACTCCTCTAACTCTACTTGTAACTGACTTACTGCTTATTCATTGGTTTTTTCTTTCTTTCTCTTTAAGTTTACCTTACTGTAAAAGTAATTTACATATTCGCCCTTCAGTGCGTTTGCAAATGTACTCACTTGAAGTTTAACTTAAACTTTAACTTTAGCCTCACCTTTCAGTTGAAACTGATTTGACTTTTGAAAAAATGGGGAAAAAAAAGAAAATCTTTGAAGAAACAAACAAATTTGACACTAACTGACCTTTTTATTTATTCATTATGTTCTTATACTCTCTCATAGGCTGGTAAAATTCTTCGTTCAGGTGAAGAAGTATTTATCAAAGAAGCTGGTGATTCGTGTATTCGTGGTGAAGATCCATTCCTGTTTGGAATGAATATAACTCGTGAAGGTAAGCACTGACCGAACATGGCCAACAAATTGGACACAGGGATGTGAGAGGAGGAGGATGGAGAGAGAGAGAGAGAGAAAGAAAAAGAAAAGTAGGAAAATAAGACAGAGAGAAAAGAAGAAAGAGAGAACTTTTGTTGTCTATGCCGCACCCATTACACTCCTCTTCTCAAGAAAACTTTTCCAACGTTGAGATTTTCAAGAGAAAAAGCGAACTGTTCTGTTCTCCTTTTTTCTCTCTTCCTTTTTCTTATTCTCTCAGTACGATTGTACCTGATTTTCTCTCTCTCTCTCTCTCTTTGTACACCTTGTAACAGAGAGGTTCTGATGGTTCGTTCAACTGAATGACAGGAAACAGGATGTCAGGGTCAAGGTGATTTTCTCACGACAGTTGAAACTTCGAACACTTAAAATTGTCGCAGATACTCACACACATACATACATAGGAAACATGTGTGTGTGCAGTATTGAGCAACACGTGCTGTCAACAAGTGTAGTTGAACTTACAAGTGAGAACTTACCATGTTCACTGTGTGTGTGAGAGAGTGAGTGCTGATTCGGTTGTTCGGTTGTTTTGGTGAGATGTGTTAGTCAAGTCATCACTCAAGACAGGGTAACAGGTAACAGTGGGTGTTTAGCCAGTCCAATTTGCAGATGGTTCTTCTCTCTTAGCTTTCTCTTTCTCTCTCTCTCTCTTTCTCCACTCCTTAGACTTGGCCTGCTTTCGGGCCTTTTGGGCCTTTTTCGGCATCCCTCGCCCCCTCGCCCTCCCGAGGCATTGACAGGGGTCACTTGTTGCCGGGTTATTACTGCCCTGTCTTGTCTTACCTTTACCTGCCTGTATTTTTGTGTAGTTTCTTCTTTCACTCGAAACTCGGCAACATTCCTCACCAGGACAAAAGTCATACATACTCACATATCCACATACTTACAAAGAACAAAAAATAAAAAACAAATTGAATTCACTTAACGCGGAACTAAACTAACCGACCTTTTATCTTTGATTTTTATGATGTTTTTTACCTCCCAACTTGAAAAACTGATGATGATTTACTCGTACTTGACTGATTCTGGTGACTATTTGAATGGCTGACTTTTCAAAAAATTGTTCAATGATTTCGATGGTCCATTACTTGGTATTTTCTTTTCTTTAACTTCTTCTTCTTCATCGTTTACTTCTTATTTCACCTCCACGTGTATCTTTACCATTTGACTTGATTTACAAACTACAAACTATCATTTGGATGCCGGATCTTCTCACAAATAACATCAACAACAACAAAATAACTACAACAACTCAACTGAAAATTGACTGGACTTCATGATGATGATGAG